>JAVHZZ010000004.1:263378182-263978182 GCA_036250195.1 Mixophyes australis
TACGAATCATGAATCATGAATTGAATCATGAATCATGAATCATGAATTGAATCATGAATCATGAATCATGAATCGAATCATGAATCATGAATCATGAATTGAATCATGAATTACGAATCATGAATCATGAATTGAATCATGAATCATGAATCATGAATTGAATCATGAATCATGAATCATGAATCGAATCATGAATCATGAATCATGAATTGAATCATGAATTGAATCATGAATCATGAATCGAATCATGAATTATGAATTGAATCATGAATTGAATCATAAATCATGAATTGAATCATGAATTGAATCATGAATCATGAATCGAATCATGAATTATGAATTGAATCATGAATTGAATCATAAATCATGAATTGAATCATGAATTGAATCATGAATCAAGAATTGAATCATAAATCATGAATCATGAATTGATTCTTGAATCATAAATCAAATCATGAATCATGAATTGAATCAGGAATTGAATCATGAATTGAATCATGAATCATGAATCGAATCATGAATTATCAATCATGAATCATAAATCGAATCATGAATCATGAATTGAATCAGGAATTGAATCATGAATTGAATCATGAATCATGAATCGAATCATGAATCGAATCATGAATTATCAATAATGAATCATGAATTGAATCATGAATCATGAATCGAATCATGAATCATGAATCATGAATGATGAATTGAATCATGAATCATGAATCGAATCTTGAATCAAGAATTGAATCATGAATCATGAGTTGAATCATGAATTGAATCATGAATTGAATCATGAATCATGAACCATAAATTAAATTCTGAATCATGAATCATGAATTGAATCATGAATCATAAATCGAATCATGAATCATGAATTGAATCAGGAATCGAATCATGAATTGAATCAGGAATCATGAATTATTAATCATGAATTGAATCATGAATCATGATTTATAAATCATGAATTTAATCATGAATCATGAATCATAAATCGAATCATGAATCATAAATTGAACCAGGAATCGAATCATGAATTGAATCATAAATCATGAATTGAATCATGAATCATGAATTGAATCACGAATCATGAATCATAAATCAGAAATTGAATCATGAATCATGAATCATAAATTGAATCATGAATTGAATCATGAATCATGACTTGAATCATGAATCATAAATCGAATAATGAATCATGAATTGAATCAGGAATCGAATCATGAATTGAATCATGAATCATGAATTATGAATCATGAATTGAATCATGAATCATGAATTATGAATCATGAATTGAATCATGAATTATGAATCATGAATTGAATCATGAATCTTGAATCATAAAATGAATCATGTATTGAATCAGGAATCGAATCATGAATTGAATCATGAATCATGAATTGAATCATGAATCATAAATTGAATCATGAATCATGAATCATGAATTGAATCATGAATCATAAATCTTGACTTGAATCATGAATCATGGATCATGAATTGAATCATGAATCATGAATCATGAATCGAATCATGAATTATGAATTGAATCATGAATCATAAATTGAATCATGAATCATGAATCATGAATTGAATCATGAATCATAAATCTTGACTTGAATCATGAATCATGGATCATGAATTGAATCATGAATCATGAATCATGAATCGAATCATGAATCATGAATTGAATCAGGAATTGAATCATGAATTGAATCATGAATCATGAATCGAATCATGAATTATCAATCATGAATCATAACTCGAATCATGAATCATGAATTGAATCAGGAATTGAATCATGAATTGAATCATGAATCATGAATCGAATCATGAATTATCAATCATGAATCATGAATTGAATCATGAATCATGAATCGAATCATGAATCATGAATCATGAATGATGTATTGAATCATGAATCATGAATCGAATCTTGAATCAAGAATTGAATCATGAATCATGAGTTGAATCATGAATTGAATCATGAATTGAATCATGAATCATGAACCATGAATTAAATTCTGAATCAAGAATCATGAATTGAATGATGAATCATAAATCGAATCATGAATCATGAATTGAATCAGGAATCGAATCATGAATTGAATCATGAATCATGAATTATTAATCATGAATTGAATCATGAATCATGATTTATAAATCATGAATTTAATCATGAATCATGAATCATAAATCGAATCATGAATCATAAATTGAACCAGGAATCGAATCATGAATTGAATCATAAATCATGAATTGAATCATAATTCATGAATTGAATCACGAATCATGAATCATGAATCATAAATTGAATCATGAATCATGAATCATAAATTGAATCATGAATTGAATCATGAATCATGACTTGAATCATGAATCATAAATCGAATAATGAATCATGAATTGAATCAGGAATCGAATCATGAATTGAATCATGAATCATGAATTATGAATCATGAATTGAATCATGAATTATGAATCATGAATTGAATCATGAATCATGAATCATAAAATGAATCATGTATTGAATCAGGAATCGAATCATAAATTGAATCATGAATCATGAATTGAATCATGAATCATAAATTGAATCATGAATCATGAATCATGAATTGAATCATGAATCATAAATCTTGACTTGAATCATGAATCATGGATCATGAATTGAATCATGAATCATGAATCATGAATCGAATCATGAATCATGAATTGAATCATGAATCATGAATTGAATCATGTATCAAATCATAAATTATGAATTGAATTAATGAATCATGAATTATGAATCATGAATTGAATCATGAATCATGAATCATGAATCGAATCATGAATCAAGAATCATGAATCAAATTATGAATCATAAATTAAATCATGAATCATGAATCATGAATTAAATTATGAATCATGAATCATGAATTGAATCATGAATCATGAATAATGAATCATGAATTGAATCATGAATCATGAATCATGAATTGAATCATGAATCATGAATTGAATCATGAATCATGAATCATGAATTGAATCATGAATCATGAATCATGAATTGAATCATGAATCATGAATCGAATTATGAATTATGAATTGAATCATGATTCATGAAATATGAATCATGAATTGAATCATGAATCATGAATCATGAATCGAATCATGAATCAAGAATCAAGAATCTCGAATCAAATCATGAATCATGAATTGAATCATGAATCATGAATTAAATCATGAATCATGAAATATGAATCGAATCATGAATCATGAATTAAATCATGAATCACAAATCATGAATCATGAATTGAATCATGAATGGAATCATAATTCATGAATCAAATCATGAATCATGAATTGAATCATGAATCAACAATTGAATCATGAATTGAATCATGAATCATGAATTGAATCATGAATTGAATCATGAATCATGAATTGAATCATAAATCATGAATCATGAATTATGAATTGAATCATGAATCATGAATCATAAATCGAATCATGAATTGAATCAGAAATTGAATCATGAATTGAATCATGAATCATGAATCATGAATCGAATCATGAATTATCAATCATGAATCATGAATTGAATCATGAATCATGAATCGAATCATGAATCGTGAATTGAATCATGAATCATGAATTGAATCATGAATCATGAATCAAATCATAAGTCATGAATTGAATCATGAATCATGAGTTGAATCATGAATTGAATCATGAATTGAATCATGAATCATCAATCATTAATTGAATCATGAATCATGAATCGAATCATGAATAATGAATTGAATCATGAATCATGAATCATGAATCATGAATTGAATCATGAATCATGAATCATGAATCATGAATCGAATCATGAATCATGAATCAAGAATCATGAATCACATCATGAATCATGAATTGAATCATGAATCATGAATTATGAATCATGAATCATGAATCATGAATTGAATCATGAATCATGAATCATGAATCATGAATTGAATCATGAATCATGAATCATGAATCGAATCATGAATCATGAATTGAATCATGAATCACAAATCATGAATCATGAATTGAATCATAAATCATGTATCATGAATTATGAATTAAATCATGTATCATGAATCATGAATCATGAATCGAATCATGAATCATGAATCATGAATCATAAATTGAATCATGAATTGAATCATGAATTGAATCATGAATCATGAATTGAATCATGAATTGAATCATGAATTGAATCATGAATCATGAATCAAATCATGAATCAAATCATGAATCATGAATTGAATCATGAATTGAATCATGAATCATGAATCATGAATCGAATCATGAATCATGAATTGAATCATGAATTGAATCATGAATTGAATCATGAATCATAATTTGAATCATGAATCATGAATTAAATTATGAATCATGAATTGAATCATGAATCATGAATCATGAATTGAATCATGAATCATGAATCATGAATTGAATAATGAATCATGAATTGAATCATGAATCATGAATCATGAATTGAATCATGAATCATGAATCGAATTATGAATTATGAATTGAATCATGAATCATGAATCATGAATCATGAATTGAATCATGAATCATAAATCATGAATCATGAATCGAATCATGAATCATGAATCAAGAATCTTGAATCAAATCATGAATCATGAATTGAATCATGAATCATGAATCATGAATCATGAATTGAATCAGGAATCATGAAATATGAATCGAATCATGAATCATGAATTGAATCATGAATCACAAATCATGAATCATGAATTGAATCATAATTCATGTATCATAAATCATGAATTGAATCATGAATTGAATCATAATTTATGAATCAAATCATGAATCATGAATTGAATCATGAATTGAATCATGAATCATGAATTGAATCATAAATTGAATCATGAATCATGAATTGAATCATGAATTGAATCATGAATCATGAATTGAATCATAAATCATGAATCATGAATTATGAATTGAATCATGAATCATGAATCATAAATCGAATCATGAATTGAATCAGAAATTGAATCATGAATTGAATCATGAATCATGAATCATGAATCGAATCATGAATTATCAATCATGAATCATGAATTGAATCATGAATCATGAATCGAATCATGAATCGTGAATTGAATCATGAATCATGAATTGAATCATGAATCATGAATCAAATCATAAGTCATGAATTGAATCATGAATCATGAGTTGAATCATGAATTGAATCATGAATCATCAATCATTAATTGTATCATGAATCATGAATCGAATCATGAATTATGAATTGAATCATGAATCATGAATCATGAATCGAATCATGAATCATGAATCATGAATCATGAATTGAATCATGAATTGAATCATTAATTGAATCATGAATCATGAATCAAATCATGAATCAAATCATGAATCATGAATTGAATCATAAATTGAATCACGAATCATGAATCGAATCATGAATCATGAATCGAATCATGAATCATGAATTGAATCATGAATTAAATCATGAATCATGAATCATGAATCATGAATTATAAATTATGAATTGAATCATGAATCATAAATTATGAATCATGAATTGAATCATGAATCATAAATCATGAATTGAATTATGAATTGAATCATGAATCAAGAATTGAATCATAAATCATGAATCATGAATTGAATCATGAATCATAAATCGAATCATGAATCATGAATTGAATCAGGAATTGAATCATGAATTGAATCATGAATCATAAATCATGAATCATGAATCAAATCATGAATTATCAATCATGAATCATGAATTGAATCATGAATCATGAATCGAATCATGAATCATAAATCATGAATTGAATCATGAATCATGAATCGAATCTTGAATCAAGAATTGAATCATGAATCATGAGTTGAATCATGAATTGAATCATGAATTGAATCATGAATCATGAATCATGAATTAAATTCTGAATCATGAATCATGAATTGAATCATGAATCATGAATTATTAATCATGAATTGAATCATGAATCATGATTTATAAATCATGAATTGAATCATGAATCATGAATCATAAATCGAATCATGAATCATAAATTGAATCAGGAATCGAATCATGAATTGAATCATAAATCATGAATTGAATCATGAATCATGAATTGAATCATGAATCATGAATCATGAATCATAAATTGAATCATGAATCATGAATCATAAATTGAATCATGAATTGAATCATGAATCATGACTTGAATCATGAATCATAAATCAAATAATGAATCATGAATTTAATCAGGAATCATGTATCATGAATTATGAATTAAATCATGAATCATGAATCATGAATCATGAATCGAATCATGAATCATGAATCATGAATCATAAATTGAATCATGAATTGAATCATGAATTGAATCATGAATCATGAATCAAATCATGAATCAAATCATGAATCATGAATTGAATCATGAATTGAATCATGAATCATGAATCATGAATCGAATCATGAATCATGAATTGAATCATGAATTGAATCATGAATTGAATCATGAATTGAATCATGAATCATGAATTGAATCATGAATCATGAATTAAATTATGAATCATGAATCATGAATCATGAATTGAATCATGAATCATGAATCATGAATTGAATCATGAATCATGAATCATGAATTGAATAATGAATCATGAATTGAATCATGAATCATGAATCATGAATTGAATCATGAATCATGAATCGAATTATGAATTATGAATTGAATCATGAATCATGAATCATGAATCATGAATCATGAATTGAATCATGAATCATGAATCATGAATTGAATCATGAATCATGAATCATGAATCATGAATCGAATCATGAATCATGAATCAAGAATCTTGAATCAAATCATGAATCATGAATTGAATCATGAATCATGAATCATGAATCATGAATTGAATCAGGAATCATGAAATATGAATCGAATCATGAATCATGAATTGAATCATGAATCACAAATCATGAATTGAATCATAATTCATGTATCATAAATCATGAATTGAATCATGAATTGAATCATAATTTATGAATCAAATCATGAATCATGAATTGAATCATGAATTGAATCATGAATCATGAATTGAATCATAAATTGAATCATGAATCATGAATTGAATCATGAATTGAATCATGAATCATGAATTGAATCATAAATCATGAATCATGAATTATGAATTGAATCATGAATCATGAATCATAAATCGAATCATGAATTGAATCAGAAATTGAATCATGAATTGAATCATGAATCATGAATCATGAATCGAATCATGAATTATCAATCATGAATCATGAATTGAATCATGAATCATGAATCGAATCATGAATCGTGAATTGAATCATGAATTGAATCATGAATCATGAATCAAATCATAAGTCATGAATTGAATCATGAATCATGAGTTGAATCATGAATTGAATCATGAATTGAATCATGAATCATCAATCATTAATTGTATCATGAATCAAATCATGAATTATGAATTGAATCATGAATCATGAATCATGAATCGAATCATGAATCATGAATCATGAATCATGAATTGAATCATGAATTGAATCATGAATTGAATCATGAATCATGAATCAAATCATGAATCAAATCATGAATAATGAATTGAATCATAAATTGAATCATGAATCATGAATCGAATCATGAATCATGAATTGAATCATGAATTAAATCATGAATCATGAATCATGAATCGTGAATTATAAATTATGAATTGAATCATGAATCATAAATTATGAATCATGAATTGAATCATGAATCATAAATCATGAATTGAATCATGAATTGAATTATGAATTGAATCATGAATCAAGAATTGAATCATAAATCATGAATCATGAATTGAATCAAGAATCATAAATCGAATCATGAATCATGAATTGAATCAGGAATTGAATCATGAATTGAATCATGAATCATGAATCATGAATCAAATCATGAATTATCAATCATGAATCATGAATTGAATCATGAATCATGAATCGAATCATGAATCATGAATCATGAATTGAATCATGAATCATGAATCGAATCTTGAATCAAGAATTGAATCATGAATCATGAGTTGAATCATGAATTGAATCATGAATTGAATCATGAATCATGAATCATGAATTATATTCTGAATCATGAATCATGAATTGAATCATGAATCATGAATTATTAATCATGAATTGAATCATGAATCATGATTTATAAATCATGAATTGAATCATGAATCATGAATCATAAATCGAATCATGAATCATAAATTGAATCAGGAATCGAATCATGAATTGAATCATAAATCATGAATTGAATCATGAATCATGAATTGAATCATGAATCATGAATCATAAATTGAATCATGAATCATGAATCATAAATTGAATCATGAATTTAATCATGAATCATGACTTGAATCATGAATCATAAATCAAATAATGAATCATGAATTTAATCAGGAATCGAATCATGAATTGAATCATGAATCATGAATTATGAATCATGAATTGAATCATGAATTATGAATCATGAATTGAATCATGAATCATGAATCATAAAATGAATCATGTATTGAATCAGGAATCGAATCATGAATTTAATCATGAATCATGAATTGAATCATGAATCATAAATTGAATCATGAATCATGAATCATGAATTGAATCATGAATCATAAATCTTGACTTGAATCATGAATCATGGAGCATGAATTGAATCATGAATCATGAATTATGAATCGAATCATGAATCATGAATTGAATCATGAATCATGAATCGAATCATGAATCATGAATTGAATCATGAATCATGAATTGAATCATGAATCATGAATCATGAATCGAATCATGAATCATGAATTGAATCATGAATCATGAATCATGAATCGAATCATGAATCAAGAATCATGATTCAAATCATGAATCATAAATTAAATCATGAATCATGAATCATGAATTAAATTATGAATCATGAATCATGAATTGAATCATGAATCAAATCATGAATCATAAATTAAATCATGAATCATGAATCATGAATTAAATTATGAATCATGAATCATGAATTGAATCATGAATCATGAATCATGAATCATGAATTTAATCATGAATCATGAATCATGAATTGAATCATGAATCATGAATCATGAATTGAATAATGAATCATGAATTGAATCATGAATCATGAATTGAATCATGAATCATGAATCGAATTATGAATTATGAATTGAATCAATTGAATTCAAACATGAATCATGAATCGAATCATGAATAATGAATCATGCATTGAATTATGAATCATGAATCATGAATTGAATCATGAATCATGAATTGAATTATGAATTGAATCATGCATTGAATTATGAATCATGAATCATGAATTGAATCATGAATCATGAATCATGAATTGAATCATGAATTGAATCATGAATCATGAATCATGAATTATTGAATTATGAATCATAAATTGAATCATGAATTGAATCATGAATTGAATCATGAATCAAGAATCATGAAATAAATCATGAATTGAATCAAGATTCATGAACCATGAATTGAATTATGAAATAAATCATGAATCATGAATTAAATCATAAAACATGAATCATGAATTGAATCATGAATCATGAATCAAGAATTGAATCATGAATCGAATCATGAATCATGAATTGAATCATGAATCATGAATCATGAATTGAATCATGAATAAAATCATGAATCATGAATCGAATCATGAATGATGAATCGAATCATGAATCATGAATTGAATCATGAATTAGGAATCATGAATCATGAATTAAGAATCATGTATCATGAATTGAATCATGAATCAGGAATTAAATCATGAATTGAATCATGAATCATGAATTAAAATATGAATCATGAATTGAATCATGATTTAAAACATGAATTATGAATTGAATCATGAATCATGAGTCATGAATTGAATCTTGAATCATGAATCGAATCATGAATCATGAATCGAATCATGAATCATGAATTATAAATCGAATCATGAATCATGAATTGAATCATGAATCATGAATTAAAACATGAATCATGAATTGAATCATGATTTAAAACATGAATTATGAATTGAATCATGAATCATGAATCATTAATTGAATCTTGAATCATGAATCGAATCCTGAATCATGAATTATGAACCGAATCATGAATCATTATTCGAATCAAGAATCATGATTCGAATCAAGAATCAAGAATGGAATCATGAATCATGAATGGAATCATGAATCATGAAACGAATCATGAATCACAAATACTGAAATAAATTATGAATCATGAATCATAAAATGAATCATGAATTATGAATGGAATCATGAACTGAATCATAAATCATGAAATGAATCATGAATCATGAATTGAATCATGAATAATGAATTGAATCATGAATCATGAATTCAATCATGAATCATGAAATTAAATCATGAATCATGAATTGAATCATGAATCATGAATTGAATCATGAATCATGAAATGAATCATGAATTGAATCATGAATTCAAACATGAATCATGAATCATGAAATGAATCATGAATCATGCATTGAATCATGAATCATGAATCATGCATTGAATCATGAATAATGAATTGAATCATGAATCATGAATCATGAATCATGAATCATGAATTGAATCATGAATCATGAATTGAATCATGAATCATGAATTGAATTATGAATTGAATCAAGAATTGAATCACGAATTGAAACATGAATCATGAATCGAATCATGAATCATGAATCATGAATCATGAATTGAATTATGAATTGAATCAAGAATTGAATCATGAATTGATACATGAATCATGAATCGAATCATGATTCATGAATCATGAATTGAATTATGAATTGAATCAAGAATTGAATCATGAATTGAAACATGAATCATGAATTGAATCATGATTCATGAATCATGAATTGAATCATGAATTGAATCATGAATCATGAATTATTGAATTATGAATCATGAATTGAATCATGATTCATGAATCATGAATTGAAATGAATCATGAATCATGAATTGAATCATGAATCATGAATTAAATCATGAATCATAAAATGAATCATGAATTGAATCATGAATTCAAACATGAATCATGAATCATGAATCATGCATTGAATCATGAATCATGAATCATGAATTGAATCATGAATCATGAATCATGAATTGAATTATGAATTGAATCAAGAATTGAATCATGAATTGAAACATGAATCATGAATCGAATCATGATTCATGAATCATGAATTGAATAATGAATAATGAATCATGAATTGAATCATGAATCATGAATCATGAATCATGAATTGAATCATGAATCATGAATTGAATCATGAATCATGAATTGAATCTTGAATCATGAATCATGAATTTAATCATGAATCATGAATCATGAATCATGAATTGAATCATGAATCATGAATCATGAATTGAATCATGAATAATGAATCATAATTTGAATCATGATTTGAATCATGAATTGAATCATGAATCATGAATCATGAAATGAATCATGAATCATGAATCATGAATCAAGAATTAAATCATGATTCATTAATCGAATCATGAATCATGAATTGAATCATGAATCATGAATCATGAATTGAATCATGAATAAAATCATGAATCATGAATCGAATCATGAATGATGAATCGAATCATGAATCATGAATTGAATCATGAATTAGGAATCATGAATCATGAATTAAGAATCATGTATCATGAATTGAATCATGAATCAGGAATTAAATCATGAATTGAATCATGAATCATGAATTAAAATATGAATCATGAATTGAATCATGATTTAAAACATGAATTATGAATTGAATCATGAATCATGAGTCATGAATTGAATCTTGAATCATGAATCAAATCATGAATCATGAATCGAATCATGAATCATGAATTATAAACTGAATCATGAATCATGAATTGAATCATGAATCATGAATTAAAACATGAATCATGAATTGAATCATGATTTAAAACATGAATTATGAATTGAATCATGAATCATGAATCATTAATTGAATCTTGAATCATGAATTGAATCCTGAATCATGAATTATGAACCGAATCATGAATCATTATTCGAATCAAGAATCATGATTCGAATCAAGAATCATGAATGGAATCATGAATCATGAATGGAATCATGAATCATGAAACGAATCATGAATCACAAATACTGAAATAAATTATGAATCATGAATCATAAAATGAATCATGAATTATGAATGGAATCATGAACTGAATCATAAATCATGAAATGAATCATGAATCATGAATTGAATCATGAATAATGAATTGAATCATGAATCATGAATCATGAATCATGAATCATGAATTCAATCATGAATCATGAAATTAAATCATGAATCTTGAATTGAATCATGAATCATGAATTGAATCATGAATCATGAAATGAATCATGAATTGAATCATGAATTCAAACATGAATCATGAAATGAATCATGAATCATGCATTGAATCATGAATCATGAATCATGCATTGAATCATGAATAATGAATTGAATCATGAATCACGAATCATGAATCATGAATCATGAATTGAATCATGAATCATGAATTGAATCATGAATCATGAATTGAATTATGAATTGAATCAAGAATTGAATCACGAATTGAAACATGAATCATGAATCGAATCATGAATCAAGAATCATGAATTGAATTATGAATTGAATCAAGAATTGAATTAATGAATTGATACATGAATCATGAATCGAATCATGATTCATGAATCATGAATTGAATCATGAATCATGAATTGAATCATGAATCATGAATTGAATTATGAATTGAATCAAGAAATGAATCATGAATTGAAACATGAATCATGAATTGAATCATGATTCATGAATCATGAATTGAATCATGAATTGAATCATGAATCATGAATTATTGAATTATGAATCATGAATTAAATCATGATTAATGAATCATGAATTGAAATGAATCATGAATCATGAATTGAATCATGAATCATGAATTAAATCATGAATCATAAAATGAATCATGAATTGAATCATGAATTCAAACATGAATCATGAATCATGAATCATGCATTGAATCATGAATCATGAATCATGAATTGAATCATGAATCATGAATCATGAATTGAATTATGAATTGAATCAAGAATTGAATCATGAATTGAAACATGAATCATGAATCGAATCATGATTCATGAATCATGAATTGAATAATGAATAATGAATCATGAATTGAATCATGAATCATGAATCATGAATCATGAATTGAATCATGAATCATGAATTGAATCATGAATCATGAATTGAATCATGAATCATGAATCATGAATTGAATCATGAATAATGAATCATAATTTGAATCATGATTTGAATCATGAATTGAATCATGAATCATGAATCATGAAATGAATCATGAATCATGAATCATGAATCATGAATCATGAATTGAATCTTGAATCAAGAATCGAATCATGAATTATGAATCGAATCATGAATCATGATTTGAATCAAGAATCATGAATCGAATCATGAATCATGAATCGAATCATGAATCACAAATCATGAATTGAATTATGAATCATGAATTATAATTCGAATCATGAATCACAAATCATGAATTGAATCATGAATCATGAATCATAAAATGAATCATGAATCATGAATGGAATCATGAATCATGAATCATGAATTGAGTCATGAATTAAGAACCATGAATCATGAATTGAATCATGAATCATGAATTGAATCATAAATTGAATCATGAATCATGAATTAAAACATGAATCATGAATTGAATCATGATTTAAAACATGAATTATGAATTGAATTATGAATCATGAATCATGAATTGAATCTTGAATCATGAATCGAATCATGAATCATGAATTATGAACCGAATCATGAATCATTATTCGAATCAAGAATCATGATTCGAATCAAGAATCATGAATGGAATCATGAATAATGAATCGAATCATGAATCAGAAATACTGAATTAAATTATGAATCATGAATCATAAAATGAATCATGAATCATGAATGGAATCATGAATTGAATCATAAATCATGAAATGAATCATGAATCATGAATTGAATCATGAATCATGAATTGAATCATGAATCATGAATCATGAATCATGAATCATGAATTGAATCATGAATCATGAATTGAATCATGAATCATGAATCATGAATTGAATCATGAATCATGAATTGAATCATGAATCATGAATTGAATCATGAATCATGAAATGAATCATGAATTGAATCATGAATTCAAACATGAATCATGAAGCGAATCATGAATCATGAATCATGCATTGAATCATGAATCATGAATCATGCATTGAATCATGAATCATGAATCATGAATTGAATCATGAATCATGAATTGAATTATGAATTGAATCAAGAATTGATACATGAATCATGAATCGAATCATGATTCATGAATCATGAATTGAATCATGATGCATGAATCATGAATTGAATCATGAATCATGAATTGAATCATGAATTGAATCATGAATCATGAATCATGAATTATTGAATTATGAATCATAAATTGAATCATGAATTGAATCATGAATTGAATCATGAATCATGATTCATGAATTGAATCATGAATCATGAATTGAATCATGAATCATGAATCATGAATTGAATCATGAATCATGAATTGAATCATGAATCATGAATCGAATCATGAATCATGAATCATGAATTAAATCATGAATCATAAATCATGACTTGAATCATGAATTGAATCATGAATCATGAATCATGAATTGAATCATGAATTATGAATCATAAATTGAATCATGAATTGAATTATTAATTTAATCATGAATCATGAATCATGAATTGAATCTTGAATCATGAATCATGAATCATGAATTGAATCTTGAATCATGAATCGAATCATGAATCATGAATCATGAATTGAATCATGAATCATGAATTGAATCATGAATCATGAATTGAATTATGAATTGAATCAAGAAATGAATCATGAATTGAAACATGAATCATGAATTGAATCATGATTCATGAATCATGAATTGAATCATGAATTGAATCATGAATCATGAATTATTGAATTATGAATCATGAATTAAATCATGATTAATGAATCATGAATTGAAATGAATCATGAATCATGAATTGAATCATGAATCATGAATTAAATCATGAATCATAAAATGAATCATGAATTGAATCATGAATTCAAACATGAATCATGAATCATGAATCATGCATTGAATCATGAATCATGAATCATGAATTGAATCATGAATCATGAATCATGAATTGAATTATGAATTGAATCAAGAATTGAATCATGAATTGAAACATGAATCATGAATCGAATCATGATTCATGAATCATGAATTGAATAATGAATAATGAATCATGAATTGAATCATGAATCATGAATCATGAATCATGAATTGAATCATGAATCATGAATTGAATCATGAATCATGAATTGAATCATGAATCATGAATCATGAATTGAATCATGAATAATGAATCATAATTTGAATCATGATTTGAATCATGAATTGAATCATGAATCATGAATCATGAAATGAATCATGAATCATGAATCATGAATCATGAATTGAATCTTGAATCAAGAATCGAATCATGAATTATGAATCGAATCATGAATCATGATTTGAATCAAGAATCATGAATCGAATCATGAATCATGAATCGAATCATGAATCACAAATCATGAAATGAATTATGAATCATGAATTATAATTCGAATCATGAATCACAAATCATGAATTGAATCATGAATCATGAATCATAAAATGAATCATGAATCATGAATGGAATCATGAATCATGAATCATGAATTGAGTCATGAATTAAGAACCATGAATCATGAATTGAATCATGAATCATGAATTGAATCATAAATTGAATCATGAATCATGAATTAAAACATGAATCATGAATTGAATCATGATTTAAAACATGAATTATGAATTGAATTATGAATCATGAATCATGAATTGAATCTTGAATCATGAATCGAATCATGAATCATGAATTATGAACCGAATCATGAATCATTATTCGAATCAAGAATCATGATTCGAATCAAGAATCATGAATGGAATCATGAATAATGAATCGAATCATGAATCAGAAATACTGAATTAAATTATGAATCATGAATCATAAAATGAATCATGAATCATGAATGGAATCATGAATTGAATCATAAATCATGAAATGAATCATGAATCATGAATTGAATCATGAATCATGAATTGAATCATGAATCATGAATCATGAATCATGAATCATGAATCATGAATCATGAATTGAATCATGAATCATGAATTGAATCATGAATCATGAATCATGAATTGAATCATGAATCATGAATTGAATCATGAATCATGAATTGAATCATGAATCATGAATTGAATCATGAATCATGAAATGAATCATGAATTGAATCATGAATTCAAACATGAATCATGAAGCGAATCATGAATCATGAATCATGCATTGAATCATGAATCATGAATCATGCATTGAATCATGAATCATGAATCATGAATTGAATCATGAATCATGAATTGAATTATGAATTGAATCAAGAATTGATACATGAATCATGAATCGAATCATGATTCATGAATCATGAATTGAATCATGATGCATGAATCATGAATTGAATCATGAATCATGAATTGAATCATGAATTGAATCATGAATCATGAATCATGAATTATTGAATTATGAATCATAAATTGAATCATGAATTGAATCATGAACTGAATCATGAATCATGATTCATGAATTGAATCATGAATCATGAATTGAATCATGAATCATGAATCGAATCATGAATCATGAATCATGAATTAAATCATGAATCATAAATCATGACTTGAATCATGAATTGAATCATGAATCATGAATCATGAATTGAATCATGAATTATGAATCATAAATTGAATCATGAATTGAATCATTAATTTAATCATGAATCATGAATCATGAATTGAATCTTGAATCATGAATCATGAATCATGAATTGAATCTTGAATCATGAATCGAATCATGAATCATGAATCATGAATTGAATCATGAATCATGAATCGAATCATGAATCATGAATCATGAATTGAATCATGAATCATGAATCATGAAATGAATCATGAATCATGAATTGAATCATGAATCAAGAATCATGAATCGAATCATGAATCATGAATCGAATCATGAATCACAAATCATGAATTATGAATCATAAATTGAATCATGAATTGAATCATGAATCATGATTCATGAAATGAATCATGAATCATGAATTGAATCTTGAATCATGAATTGAATCATGAATCATGAATCATGAATTGAATCTTGAATAATGAATCGAATCATGAATCATGAATCATGAATTGAATCATGAATCATGAATCGAATCATGAATCATGAATTGAATCATGAATCATGAATTATGAATTATAAATTGAATCATGAATTGAATCCTGAATTGAATCATGAATCATGAATCATGAATTGAATTATGAATTGAATCAAGAATTGAATCATGAATTGAAACATGAATCATGAATCGAATCATGATTCATGAATCATGAATTAAATCATGAATAATGAATCATGAATTGAATCATGAATCATGAATCATGAATCATGAATTGAATTATGAATTGAATCATGAATCATGAATTGAATCTTGAATCAGGAATCATGAATTGAATCATGAATCATGAATCATGAATCATGAATTGAATCATGAATCATGAATCATGAATTGAATCATGAATAATGAATCATAATTTGAATCATGATTTGAATCATGAATTGAATCATGAATTATTAAATTATGAATCATAAATTGAATCATGAATTGAATCATGAATTGAATCATGAATCATGATTCATGAATTGAATCATGAATCATGAATTGAATCATGAATCATGAATCATGAATCATGAATTGAATCATGAATCATGAATCGAATCATGAATCATGATGTCACGGGCACTAGGAGTCTTTACCCAGGGATCACCAGGTGGTAGGCTTACCAGAGCAATGTAGATGGTAATAGGGTACTCTGGTAGCAGGGTGATCACGGAACAGGAAATGGTAGATGATGAGATGCTCAGGAAAGTCTATGACTAGCAGCACTGGTAATATGGAGGTAATAATACACGAGGAACTGTATGGACAAGGGCACGTGAAGGTAGTCAGTGGTCTGCGATAGCAAGTTGTACCACTGCTATAGTGAGGAGGAATGTCCAACAGAAACGAGGAGGTGATGAGAGTCAGCGGTCTGCGGATAGCAAGTTGTACCGCTGTCTGAGTGAAGGAATGGAATCCAAGAGGAGGTATCCGGGTAGTCAGTGGTCTGCGGTAGCAAGTTGTACCACTGCTATGTGAGAGGATACTGGAACAGGTGATACAGTAAACAGGGATCAGTGGTCTGTCATCAGCAAGTTGTACCACTGAATATATATGTGAGGAGGTGCACGGGGAGAGACTGCAACACAGGATATACATGGGCACCTTAAACACGATCCACAGTAATATGCACAATATATATAAATGACTGAACAGGTCTGCAAATATAGAAAGTCTCTTGAAGTAATCCAGCACAAGATAACACAGTCAATGATGGCAATAGACTCAGCGGATAGCAGACTCCAGAGGAGAACCAACACAGTCCAGCAAGATATGCAATACACCAGCACAGTCAATGAGAAGTATGCATACCATGGTTCAGAAGCAGGCAGTCAGATAGGAGTGCAGCGATACCTGAGCGGCAGGAGGCCGGCTGGATGAGAAGTCCCTGGATGGATAAGGCAGGGGTCTAGTAGGTGCAGCGCACAGGTAAGTAGACCAACAGGGACACGAATCCACAGGAATCGGTAACACAGGGAACTGGACTCATGGAGGACCCAGGAGAATGGAGATGATCCAGCAGAGGAGTAGTTGATGAGATACAAATCCAATGCTGACAGGAGGGTAGAGACCAGCGGGACACGTGAAGGTGTGGAGAGCGGATCAGCAGTAGATGGACGATAGCGCTGACAGCAGCAGCAGGACTCTGCGGGCACACGGAGGTAACCAGTAGCAACCAACAGGTACCAATAGCGATGGAACACGGGAGAGCAGAGTAGACCAGGAGCTGTTGATCACGGAGAGTAGCGGATGGCAATGATAGCAGCAGTCTCGAGGAAACACAGGAGAGATGAGATGAGACTGCAGTGCACAGGGGCAGCGGATAGGAATCAGCTAACAGTCACGGTGATGAACACAGGCGAGTTGCAAGCTGGAGACTGTAGTGCACGGAGGCAGCGGATAGGAATCAGCTAACAGTCACGATGATGAACACAGGCGAGTTGCAAGCTGGAGACTGTAGTGCACGGAGGCAGCGGATAGGGATCAGCTAACAGTCACGATGATGAACACAGGCGAGTTGCAAGCTGGAGACTGTAGTGCACGGAGGCAGCGGATAGGAATCAGCTCACAGACTTGATGATGAACAGGTGAGTGGATGTGGAGAAAAGGCTGTAGTGCACGGAGGCAGCGGATAGGAATCAGCAAACAGTCACAATGATATATAATAGCGTTGAAGTGGTTTAGAAGACTGTAGTGCACGGAGGCAGCGGATAGGAATCAGCAAACAGTCATAATGATATATAATAGCGTTGAAGTGGTTTAGAAGACTGTAGTGCACGGAGGCAGCGGATAGGAATCAGCTAACAGTCACGATGATACAGTTGATGGTAGAAGTGGTATGGAACCACAGTAGTAGAAGTGGTTTGGAAACCACAGAGATAGAAGTGGTTTGGAAACCACAGGAATCAGCAGCGCTGAATACACGAGGAAACACAGGAACACCTTCAGAGACTCATGGGGAATGAGACTCCAAGATCAGGCAACGTGGTGTTGACCACAGGTGCTTAATATAGGGAGTGTTGCCTGATCTGCCAATTGAGTTAAAGGGACATACACTGAAGTATAGGAAAGGGCTGCGCATGCGCAGACCCTCAGGATGGAGGACGGCCACGGTTCCTAAATGTCCGGGAAGAAGCACTCACAGTCCGGTGAGTGATACATGAATCATGAATTAAATCATGAATCATAAATCATGACTTGAATCATGAATTAAATCATGAATTGAATCATGAATCATGAATCATAAAATGAATCATGAATCATAAAATGAATCATGAATCATGAATGGAATCATGAATCATGAATCATGAATTGAGTCATGAATTAAGAACCATGAATCATGAATTGAATCATGAATCATGAATTGAATCATGAATTGAATCATGAATCATGAATTAAAACATGAATCATGAATTGAATCAAGATTTAAAACATAAATTATGAATTGAATCATGAATCATGAATCATGAATTGAATCTTGAATCATGAATCGAATCATGAATCATGAATTATGAACCGAATCATGAATCATTATTCGAATCAAGAATCATGATTCGAATCAAGAATCATGAATGAAATCATGAATCATGAATCGAATCAGGAATCACAAATACTGAATTAAATTATGAATCATGAATCATAAAATGAATCATGAATCATGAATATAATCATGAATCATGAATTGAATCATGAATAATGAATTGAATCATGAATCATGAATCAAGAATCATGAATCATGAATTGAATCATGAATTGAATCATGAATTCAAACAAGAATCATGAATCGAATCATGAATAATGAATCATGCATTAAATCATGAATCATAATTCATGCATTGAATTATGAATCATGAATCATGAATTGAATCATGAATCATGCATTGAATTATGAATCATGAATCATGAATTGAATCATGAATCATGAATTGAATCATGATTCATGAATCATGAATTGAATCATGAATCATGAATCATGAATTGAATCATGAATTGAATCATGAATCATGAATCATGAATTATTGAATTATGAATCATAAATTGAATCATGAATTGAATCATGAATTGAATCATGAATCAAGAATCATGAAATAAATCATGAATTGAATCAAGATTCATGAACCATGAATTGAATTATGAAATAAATCATGAATCATGAATTAAATCATAAAACATGAATCATGAATTGAATCATGAATTATGAATCAAGAATTGAATCATGAATCATGAATCGAATCATGAATCATGAATTGAATCATGAATCATGAATCATGAATTGAATCATGAATAAAATCATGAATGATGAATCGAATCATGAATGATGAATCGAATCATGAATCATGAATTGAATCATGAATTAGGAATCATGAATCATGAATTAAGAATCATGTATCATGAATTGAATCATGAATCAGGAATTAAATCATGAATTGAATCATGAATCATGAATTAAAATATGAATCATGAATTGAATCATGATTTAAAACATGAATTATGAATTGAATCATGAGTCATGAATTGAATCTTGAATCCTGAATCGAATCATGAATCATGAATCGAATCATGAATCATGAAATATAAATCGAATCATGGATCATGATTCGAATCAAGAATCATGAATCGAATCATGAATCATGAATCGAATCATGAATCACAAATCATGAATTGAATTATGAATCATGAATTATGAATCGAATCATGAATCACAAATCATGAATTAAATCATGAATTATGAATCATATAATGAATCATGAATCATGAAGGAAATCATGAATCATGAATTGAATCATAAATCATGAAATGAATCATGAATCATGAATTGAATCATGAATCATGAATTGAATCATGAATCAAATCATGAATCATGAATTGAATCATGATTCATGAATTGAATCATGAATCATGAATTGAATCATTAATCATGAATCAAATCATGAATCATGAATTGAATCATGAATCATGAATCATGAATTGAATCATGAATCATGAATTGAATCATGAATCATTAATTGAATGATTAATCATGAATCAAATCATGAATCATGAATTGAATCATGAATCATGAAGCGAATCATGTATCATGAATCATGAATTGAATCATGAATTATGAATCATAAATTGAATCATGAATTGAATCATTAATTAAATCATGAATCATGAATCATGAATTGAATCATGAATCATTAATTGAATCATGAATCATGAATCATGAATCATGAATCATGAATTGAATCATGAATCATAAATTGAATCATGAATCATGAAATGAATCATGAAATAAATCATGAATCATGATTTGAATCAAGAATTGAATCATAAATCATGAAATGAATCATGAAATGAATCATGAATCACAAATTGAATCATGAATCATGAATCGAATCATGAATCATGAATAATGAATCATGAATTGAATCATGAATCATGAATTGAATCATGAATCATGAATTGAATATTGAATCATGAATCAAGAATTGAATCATGAATCATGAATCGAATCATGAATCATGAATTGAATCATGAATCGAATCATGAATCATGAATCGAATCATGAATCATGAATTGAATCATGAATCGAATCATGAATCATGAATCGAATCATGAATCATGAATCGAATCATGATTCATGAATCGAATCATAATTCATGAATTGAATCATGAATTAAGAATCATGAATCATGAATCGAATCATGAATCATGAATTGAATCATGAAATGAATCATGAATCGTGAATTAAAACATGAATCATGAATTGAATTATGATTTAAAACATGAATTATTAATTGAATCATGAATCATGAATTGAATCATGAATTGAATAATGAATTGAATCATTAATCATGAATCATGAATTGAATCATGAATCATGAATCATGAATTGAATCATGAATAATGAATCATGAATTGAATCATGAATCGAATCATAAATCATGAATCGAATCATGAATCATGAATCGAATCATGAATCATGATTTGAATCATGAATTAAGAATCATGAATCATGAATTGAATCATGAATCAAGAATTGAATCATGAATCATTAATCGAATCATGAATCATGGATTGAATCATGAATCATGAATTGAATCATGAATCAAATCATGAATCATGAATCGAATCATGAATCATAAATCGAATCATGAATCATGAATTGTATCATGAATCATGAATTGAATCATGAATCATGAATCGAATCATGAATCATGAATTGAATCATGAATCATGAAACATGAATCATGAATTGAATCATGAATCATGAATTGAATCATGAATCATAAAATGAATCATGAATTGAATCATGAATTCAAACAATAATCATGAATCATGAATCATGAATTGAATCATGAATCATGAATCATGAATTGAATTATGAATTGAATCAAGAATTGAATCATGAATTGAAACATGAATCATGAATCTAATCATGATTCATGAATCATGAATTGAATCATGAATAATGAATCATGAATTGAATCATGAATCATGAATCATGAATCATGAATTGAATCATGAATTATGAATTCAATCATGAATCATGAATTGAATCTTGAATCATGAATCATGAATTGAATCTTGAATCATGAATCATGAATTGAATCATGAATCATGAATCATAATTCATGAATTGAATCATGAATTAAGAATCATGAATCGAATCATGAATCATGAATTGAATCATGAAATGAATCATGAATCGTGAATTAAAACATGAATCATGAATTGAATTATGATTTAAAACATGAATTATTAATTGAATCATGAATCATGAATTGAATCATGAATTGAATCATGAATTGAATCATTAATCATGAATCATGAATTGAATCATGAATCATGAATCATGAATTGAATCATGAATAATGAATCATGAATTGAATCATGAATCGAATCATAAATCATGAATCGAATCATGAATCATGAATCGAATCATGAATCATGATTTGAATCATGAATCATGATTTGAATCATGAATTAAGAATCATGAATCATGAATTGAATCATGAATCAAGAATTGAATCATGAATCATTAATCGAATCATGAATCATGAATCGAATCATGAATCATGAATTGAATCATGAATCGAATCATGAATCATGAATCGAATCATGAATCATAAATCGAATCATGAATCATGAATTGTATCATGAATCATGAATTGAATCATGAATCATGAATCGAATCATGAATCATGAATTGAATCATGAATCATGAAACATGAATCATGAATTGAATCATGAATCATGAATTGAATCATGAATCATAAAATGAATCATGAATTGAATCATGAATTCAAACAATAATCATGAATCATGAATTGAATCATGAATCATGAATCATGAATTGAATTATGAATTGAATCAAGAATTGAATCATGAATTGAAACATGAATCATGAATCTAATCATGATTCATGAATCATGAATTGAATCATGAATAATGAATCATGAATTGAATCATGAATCATGAATCATGAATCATGAATTGAATCATGAATTATGAATTCAATCATGAATCATGAATTGAATCTTGAATCATGAATCATGAATTGAATCTTGAATCATGAATCATGAATTGAATCATGAATCATGAATCATGAATCATGAATTGAATCATGAATCATGAATCATGAATTGAATCATGAATAATGAATCATAATTTGAATGATGATTTGAATCATGAATTGAATCATGAATCATGAATCATGAAATGAATCATTAATCATGAATCATGAATCATGAATCATGAATTGAATCTTGAATCATGAATCGAATCATGAATTATGAATCGAATCATGAATCATGATTTTAATCAAGAATCATGAATCGAATCATGAATCATTGATCAAATCATGAATCACAAATCATGAATTGAATTATGAATCATGAGTTAAAATTCGAATCATGAATCACAAATCATGAATTGAATCATGAATCACAAATCATGAATTGAATCATGAATCATGAATCATAAAATGAATCATGAATCATGAATGGAATCATGAATCATGAATCATGAATTGAGTCATGAATTAAGATCCATGAATCATGAATTGAATCATGAATCATGAATTGAATCATGAATTGAATCATGAATCATGAATCATTAATTGAATCTTGAATCATGAATCGAATCCTAAATCATGAATTATGAACCGAATCATGAATCATTATTCGAATCAAGAATCATGATTCGAATCAAGAATCATGAATGGAATCATGAATCATAATTGGAATCATGAATCATGAATCGAATCATGAATCACAAATACTAAAATAAATTATGAATCATGAATCATGAATTGAATCATGAATTGAATCATGAATCATGAATTAAAACATGAATCATGAATTGAATCATGATTTAAAACATGAATTATGAATTGAATCATGAATCATGAATCATTAATTGAATCTTGAATCATGAATCGAATCCTGAATCATGAATTATGAACCGAATCATGAATCATTATTCGAATCAAGAATCATGATTCGAATCAAGAATCATGAATGGAATCATGAATCATAATTGGAATCATGAATCATGAATCGAATCATGAATTGAATCATAAATCATGAAATGAATCATGAATCATGAATTAAATCATGAATAATGAATTGAATCATGAATCATGAATCATGAATCATGAATTCAATCATGAATCATGAAATTAAATCATGAATCATGAATTGAATCATGAATCATGAATTGAATCATGAATCATGAAATGAATCATGAATTGAATCATGAATTCAAACATGAATCATGAATCGAATCATGAATCATGAATCATGCATTGAATCATGAATCATGAATCATGCATTGAATCATGAATAATGAATTGAATCATGAATCACGAATCATGAATCATGAATCATGAAATTAAATCATGAATCATGAATTGAATCATGAATCATGAATTGAATCATGAATCATGAATTGAATTATGAATTGAATCAAGAATTGAATCATGAATTGATACATGAATCATGAATCGAATCATGAATTGAATCATGAATCATGAATCATGAATTGAATCATGAATCATGAATCAAATCATGAATCATGAATCATGAATTAAATCATGAATCATAAATCATGAATTGAATCATGAATTGAATCATGAATCATGAATCATGAATTGAATCATGAATTATGAATCATAAATTGAATCATGAATTGAATCATTAATTTAATCATGAATCATGAATCATGAATTGAATCTTGAATCATGAATCATGAATCATGAATTGAATCTTGAATCATGAATCGAATCATGAATCATGAATTGAATCATGAATCATGAATCGAATCATGAATCATGAATCATGAATTTAATCATGAATCATGAATCGAATCATGAATCATGAATCATGAATTTAATCATGAATCATGAATCATAAAATGAAACATGAATCATAAATTGAATCATGAATCAAGAATCATGAATCGAATCATGATTCATGAATTGAATCATGAATCATGAATTGAATCATTAATCATGAATCAAATCATGAATCATGAATTGAATCATGAATCATGAATCATGAATTGAATCATGAATCATGAATTGAATCATGAATCATTAATTGAATGATTAATCATGAATTAAATCATGAATCATGAATTGAATCATGAATCATGAAGCGAATCATGTATCATGAATCATGAATTGAATCATGAATTATGAATCATAAATTGAATCATGAATTGAATCATTAATTAAATCATGAATCATGAATCATGAATTGAATCATGAATCATTAATTGAATCATGAATCATGAATCATGAATCATGAATCATGAATTGAATCATGAATCATAAATTGAATCATGAATCATGAAATGAATCATGAAATAAATCATGAATCATGATTTGAATCAAGAATTGAATCATAAATCATGAAATGAATCATGAAATGAATCATGAATCACAAATTGAATCATGAATCATGAATCGAATAATGAATCATGAATAATGAATCATGAATTGAATCATGAATCATGAATTGAATCATGAATCATGAATTGAATATTGAATCATGAATCAAGAATTGAATCATGAATCATGAATCGAATCATGAATCATGAATTGAATCATGAATCGAATCATGAATCATGAATCGAATCATGAATCATGAATTGAATCATGAATCGAATCATGAATCATGAATCGAATCATGAATCATGAATCGAATCATGATTCATGAATCGAATCATAATTCATGAATTGAATCATGAATTAAGAATCATGAATCATGAATCGAATCATGAATCATGATTTGAGTCATGAAATGAATCATGAATCATGAATTAAAACATGAATCATGAATTGAATTATGATTTAAAACATGAATTATTAATTGAATCATGAATCATGAATTGAATCATGAATTGAATCATGAATTGAATCATTAATCATGAATCATGAATTGAATCATGAATCATGAATCAAGAATTGAATCATGAATCATGAATCAAATCATGAATCATGAATTGAATCATGAATAATGAATCATGAATTGAATCATGAATCGAATCATAAATCATGAATCGAATCATGAATCATGAATCGAATCATGAATCATGATTTGAATCATGAATTAAGAATCATGAATCATGAATTGAATCATGAATCAAGAATTGAATCATGAATCATTAATCGAATCATGAATCATGGATTGAATCATGAATCATGAATTGAATCATGAATCGAATCATGAATCATGAATCGAATCATGAATCATAAATCGAATCATGAATCATGAATTGTATCATGAATCATGAATTGAATCATGAATCATGAATCGAATCATGAATCATGAATTGAATCATGAATCATGAAACATGAATCATGAATTGAATCATGAATCATGAATTGAATCATGAATCATAAAATGAATCATGAATTGAATCATGAATCATGAAACATGAATCATGAATTGAATCATGAATCATGAATTGAATCATGAATCATAAAATGAATCATGAATTGAATCATGAATTCAAACAATAATCATGAATCATGAATTGAATCATGAATCATGAATCATGAATTGAATTATGAATTGAATCAAGAATTGAATCATGAATTGAAACATGAATCATGAATCTAATCATGATTCATGAATCATGAATTGAATCATGAATAATGAATCATGAATTGAATCATGAATCATGAATCATGAATCATGAATTGAATCATGAATTATGAATTCAATCATGAATCATGAATTGAATCTTGAATCATGAATCATGAATTGAATCTTGAATCATGAATCATGAATTGAATCATGAATCATGAATCATGAATCATGAATTGAATCATGAATCATGAATCATGAATTGAATCATGAATAATGAATCATAATTTGAATGATGATTTGAATCATGAATTGAATCATGAATCATGAATCATGAAATGAATCATTAATCATGAATCATGAATCATGAATCATGAATTGAATCTTGAATCATGAATCGAATCATGAATTATGAATCGAATCATGAATCATGATTTTAATCAAGAATCATGAATCGAATCATGAATCATTGATCAAATCATGAATCACAAATCATGAATTGAATTATGAATCATGAGTTAAAATTCGAATCATGAATCACAAATCATGAATTGAATCATGAATCACAAATCATGAATTGAATCATGAATCATGAATCATAAAATGAATCATGAATCATGAATGGAATCATGAATCATGAATCATGAATTGAGTCATGAATTAAGATCCATGAATCATGAATTGAATCATGAATCATGAATTGAATCATGAATTGAATCATGAATCATGAATCATTAATTGAATCTTGAATCATGAATCGAATCCTAAATCATGAATTATGAACCGAATCATGAATCATTATTCGAATCAAGAATCATGATTCGAATCAAGAATCATGAATGGAATCATGAATCATAATTGGAATCATGAATCATGAATCGAATCATGAATCACAAATACTAAAATAAATTATGAATCATGAATCATGAATTGAATCATGAATTGAATCATGAATCATGAATTAAAACATGAATCATGAATTGAATCATGATTTAAAACATGAATTATGAATTGAATCATGAATCATGAATCATTAATTGAATCTTGAATCATGAATCGAATCCTGAATCATGAATTATGAACCGAATCATGAATCATTATTCGAATCAAGAATCATGATTCGAATCAAGAATCATGAATGGAATCATGAATCATAATTGGAATCATGAATCATGAATCGAATCATGAATTGAATCATAAATCATGAAATGAATCATGAATCATGAATTAAATCATGAATAATGAATTGAATCATGAATCATGAATCATGAATCATGAATTCAATCATGAATCATGAAATTAAATCATGAATCATGAATTGAATCATGAATCATGAATTGAATCATGAATCATGAAATGAATCATGAATTGAATCATGAATTCAAACATGAATCATGAATCGAATCATGAATCATGAATCATGCATTGAATCATGAATCATGAATCATGCATTGATTCATGAATAATGAATTGAATCATGAATCACGAATCATGAATCATGAATCATGAAATTAAATCATGAATCATGAATTGAATCATGAATCATGAATTGAATCATGAATCATGAATTGAATTATGAATTGAATCAAGAATTGAATCATGAATTGATACATGAATCATGAATCGAATCATGAATTGAATCATGAATCATGAATCATGAATTGAATCATGAATCATGAATTGAATCATGAATCATGAATCAAATCATGAATCATGAATCATGAATTAAATCATGAATCATAAATCATGAATTGAATCATGAATTGAATCATGAATCATGAATCATGAATTGAATCATGAATTATGAATCATAAATTGAATCATGAATTGAATCATTAATTTAATCATGAATCATGAATCATGAATTGAATCTTGAATCATGAATCATGAATCATGAATTGAATCTTGAATCATGAATCGAATCATGAATCATGAATTGAATCATGAATCATGAATCGAATCATGAATCATGAATCATGAATTTAATCATGAATCATGAATCGAATCATGAATCATGAATCATGAATTTAATCATGAATCATGAATCATAAAATGAAACATGAATCATAAATTGAATCATGAATCAAGAATCATGAATCGAATCATGATTCATGAATTGAATCATGAATCATGAATTGAATCATTAATCATGAATCAAATCATGAATCATGAATTGAATCATGAATCATGAATCATGAATTGAATCATGAATCATGAATTGAATCATGAATCATTAATTGAATGATTAATCATGAATCAAATCATGAATCATGAATTGAATCATGAATCATGAAGCGAATCATGTATCATGAATCATGAATTGAATCATGAATTATGAATCATAAATTGAATCATGAATTGAATCATTAATTAAATCATGAATCATGAATCATGAATTGAATCATGAATCATTAATTGAATCATGAATCATGAATCATGAATCATGAATCATGAATTGAATCATGAATCATAAATTGAATCATGAATCATGAAATGAATCATGAAATAAATCATGAATCATGATTTGAATCAAGAATTGAATCATAAATCATGAAATGAATCATGAAATGAATCATGAATCACAAATTGAATCATGAATCATGAATCGAATAATGAATCATGAATAATGAATCATGAATTGAATCATGAATCATGAATTGAATCATGAATCATGAATTGAATATTGAATCATGAATCAAGAATTGAATCATGAATCATGAATCGAATCATGAATCATGAATTGAATCATGAATCGAATCATGAATCATGAATCGAATCATGAATCATGAATTGAATCATGAATCGAATCATGAATCATGAATCGAATCATGAATCATGAATCGAATCATGATTCATGAATCGAATCATAATTCATGAATTGAATCATGAATTAAGAATCATGAATCATGAATCGAATCATGAATCATGATTTGAGTCATGAAATGAATCATGAATCATGAATTAAAACATGAATCATGAATTGAATTATGATTTAAAACATGAATTATTAATTGAATCATGAATCATGAATTGAATCATGAATTGAATCATGAATTGAATCATTAATCATGAATCATGAATTGAATCATGAATCATGAATCAAGAATTGAATCATGAATCATGAATCAAATCATGAATCATGAATTGAATCATGAATAATGAATCATGAATTGAATCATGAATCGAATCATAAATCATGAATCGAATCATGAATCATGAATCGAATCATGAATCATGATTTGAATCATGAATTAAGAATCATGAATCATGAATTGAATCATGAATCAAGAATTGAATCATGAATCATTAATCGAATCATGAATCATGGATTGAATCATGAATCATGAATTGAATCATGAATCGAATCATGAATCATGAATCGAATCATGAATCATAAATCGAATCATGAATCATGAATTGTATCATGAATCATGAATTGAATCATGAATCATGAATCGAATCATGAATCATGAATTGAATCATGAATCATGAAACATGAATCATGAATTGAATCATGAATCATGAATTGAATCATGAATCATAAAATGAATCATGAATTGAATCATGAATTCAAACAATAATCATGAATCATGAATCATGAATTGAATCATGAATCATGAATCATGAATTGAATTATGAATTGAATCAAGAATTGAATCATGAATTGAAACATGAATCATGAATCGAATCATGATTCATGAATCATGAATTGAATCATGAATAATGAATCATGAATTGAATCATGAATCATGAATCATGAATCATGAATTGAATCATGAATTATGAATTCAATCATGAATCATGAATTGAATCTTGAATCATGAATCATGAATTGAATCTTGAATCATGAATCATGAATTGAATCATGAATCATGAATCATGAATTGAATCATGAATCATGAATCATGAATTGAATCATGAATAATGAATCATAATTTGAATCATGATTTGAATCATGAATTGAATCATGAATCATGAAATGAATCATGAATCATGAATCATGAATCATGAATCATGAATTGAATCTTGAATCATGAATCGAATCATGAATTATGAATCGAATCATGAATCATGATTTTAATCAAGAACCATGAATCGAATCATGAATCATTGATCAAATCATGAATCACAAATCATGAATTGAATTATGAATCATGAGTTAAAATTCGAATCATGAATCACAAATCATGAATTGAATCATGAATCACAAATCATGAATTGAATCATGAATCATGAATCATAAAATGAATCATGAATCATGAATGGAATCATGCATCATGAATCATGAATTGATTCATGAATTAAGATCCATGAATCATGAATTGAATCATGAATCATGAATTGAATCATGAATTGAATCATGAATCATGAATCATTAATTGAATCTTGAATCATGAATCGAATCCTGAATCATGAATTATGAACCGAATCATGAATCATTATTCGAATCAAGAATCATGATTCGAATCAAGAATCATGAATGGAATCATGAATCATAATTGGAATCATGAATCATGAATCGAATCATGAATCACAAATACTAAAATAAATTATGAATCATGAATCATGAATTGAATCATGAATTGAATCATGAATCATGAATTAAAACATGAATCATGAATTGAATCATGATTTAAAACATGAATTATGAATTGAATCATGAATCATGAATCATTAATTGAATCTTGAATCATGAATCGAATCCTGAATCATGAATTATGAACCGAATCATGAATCATTATTCGAATCAAGAATCATGATTCGAATCAAGAATCATGAATGGAATCATGAATCATAATTGGAATCATGAATCATGAATCGAATCATGAATCACAAATACTAAAATAAATTATGAATCATGAATCATAAAATGAATCATGAATTATGAATGGAATCATGAATTGAATCATAAATCATGAAATGAATCATGAATCATGAATTAAATCATGAATAATGAATTGAATCATGAATCATGAATCATGAATCATGAATTCAATCATGAATCATGAAATTAAATCATGAATCATGAATTGAATCATGAATCATGAATTGAATCATGAATCATGAAATGAATCATGAATTGAATCATGAATTCAAACATGAATCATGAATCGAATCATGAATCATGAATCATGCATTGAATCATGAATCATGAATCATGCATTGAATCATGAATAATGAATTGAATCATGAATCACGAATCATGAATCATGAATCATGAAATTAAATCATGAATCATGAATTGAATCATGAATCATGAATTGAATCATGAATCATGAATTGAATTATGAATTGAATCAAGAATTGAATCATGAATTGATACATGAATCATGAATCGAATCATGAATTGAATCATGAATCATGAATCATGAATTGAATCATGAATCATGAATTGAATCATGAATCATGAATCAAATCATGAATCATGAATCATGAATTAAATCATGAATCATAAATCATGAATTGAATCATGAATTGAATCATGAATCATGAATCATGAATTGAATCATGAATTATGAATCATAAATTGAATCATGAATTGAATCATTAATTTAATCATGAATCATGAATCATGAATTGAATCTTGAATCATGAATCATGAATCATGAATTGAATCTTGAATCATGAATCGAATCATGAATCATGAATTGAATCATGAATCATGAATCGAATCATGAATCATGAATCATGAATTTAATCATGAATCATGAATCGAATCATGAATCATGAATCATGAATTTAATCATGAATCATGAATCATAAAATGAAACATGAATCATAAATTGAATCATGAATCAAGAATCATGAATCGAATCATGATTCATGAATTGAATCATGAATCATGAATTGAATCATTAATCATGAATCAAATCATGAATCATGAATTGAATCATGAATCATGAATCATGAATTGAATCATGAATCATGAATTGAATCATGAATCATTAATTGAATGATTAATCATGAATCAAATCATGAATCATGAATTGAATCATGAATCATGAAGCGAATCATGTATCATGAATCATGAATTGAATCATGAATTATGAATCATAAATTGAATCATGAATTGAATCATTAATTAAATCATGAATCATGAATCATGAATTGAATCATGAATCATTAATTGAATCATGAATCATGAATCATGAATCATGAATCATGAATTGAATCATGAATCATAAATTGAATCATGAATCATGAAATGAATCATGAAATAAATCATGAATCATGATTTGAATCAAGAATTGAATCATAAATCATGAAATGAATCATGAAATGAATCATGAATCACAAATTGAATCATGAATCATGAATCGAATAATGAATCATGAATAATGAATCATGAATTGAATCATGAATCATGAATTGAATCATGAATCATGAATTGAATATTGAATCATGAATCAAGAATTGAATCATGAATCATGAATCGAATCATGAATCATGAATTGAATCATGAATCGAATCATGAATCATGAATCGAATCATGAATCATGAATTGAATCATGAATCGAATCATGAATCATGAATCGAATCATGAATCATGAATCGAATCATGATTCATGAATCGAATCATAATTCATGAATTGAATCATGAATTAAGAATCATGAATCATGAATCGAATCATGAATCATGATTTGAGTCATGAAATGAATCATGAATCATGAATTAAAACATGAATCATGAATTGAATTATGATTTAAAACATGAATTATTAATTGAATCATGAATCATGAATTGAATCATGAATTGAATCATGAATTGAATCATTAATCATGAATCATGAATTGAATCATGAATCATGAATCAAGAATTGAATCATGAATCATGAATCAAATCATGAATCATGAATTGAATCATGAATAATGAATCATGAATTGAATCATGAATCGAATCATAAATCATGAATCGAATCATGAATCATGAATCGAATCATGAATCATGATTTGAATCATGAATTAAGAATCATGAATCATGAATTGAATCATGAATCAAGAATTGAATCATGAATCATTAATCGAATCATGAATCATGGATTGAATCATGAATCATGAATTGAATCATGAATCGAATCATGAATCATGAATCGAATCATGAATCATAAATCGAATCATGAATCATGAATTGTATCATGAATCATGAATTGAATCATGAATCATGAATCGAATCATGAATCATGAATTGAATCATGAATCATGAAACATGAATCATGAATTGAATCATGAATCATGAATTGAATCATGAATCATAAAATGAATCATGAATTGAATCATGAATTCAAACAATAATCATGAATCATGAATCATGAATTGAATCATGAATCATGAATCATGAATTGAATTATGAATTGAATCAAGAATTGAATCATGAATTGAAACATGAATCATGAATCGAATCATGATTCATGAATCATGAATTGAATCATGAATAATGAATCATGAATTGAATCATGAATCATGAATCATGAATCATGAATTGAATCATGAATTATGAATTCAATCATGAATCATGAATTGAATCTTGAATCATGAATCATGAATTGAATCTTGAATCATGAATCATGAATTGAATCATGAATCATGAATCATGAATTGAATCATGAATCATGAATCATGAATTGAATCATGAATAATGAATCATAATTTGAATCATGATTTGAATCATGAATTGAATCATGAATCATGAAATGAATCATGAATCATGAATCATGAATCATGAATCATGAATTGAATCTTGAATCATGAATCGAATCATGAATTATGAATCGAATCATGAATCATGATTTTAATCAAGAATCATGAATCGAATCATGAATCATTGATCAAATCATGAATCACAAATCATGAATTGAATTATGAATCATGAGTTAAAATTCGAATCATGAATCACAAATCATGAATTGAATCATGAATCACAAATCATGAATTGAATCATGAATCATGAATCATAAAATGAATCATGAATCATGAATGGAATCATGCATCATGAATCATGAATTGATTCATGAATTAAGATCCATGAATCATGAATTGAATCATGAATCATGAATTGAATCATGAATTGAATCATGAATCATGAATCATTAATTGAATCTTGAATCATGAATCGAATCCTAAATCATGAATTATGAACCGAATCATGAATCATTATTCGAATCAAGAATCATGATTCGAATCAAGAATCATGAATGGAATCATGAATCATAATTGGAATCATGAATCATGAATCGAATCATGAATCACAAATACTAAAATAAATTATGAATCATGAATCATGAATTGAATCATTAATCATGAATCAAATCATGAATCATGAATTGAATCATGAATCATGAATCATGAATTGAATCATGAATCATGAATTGAATCATGAATCATTAATTGAATGATTAATCATGAATCAAATCATGAATCATGAATTGAATCATGAATCATGAAGCGAATCATGTATCATGAATCATGAATTGAATCATGAATTATGAATCATAAATTGAATCATGAATTGAATCATTAATTAAATCATGAATCATGAATCATGAATTGAATCATGAATCATTAATTGAATCATGAATCATGAATCATGAATCATGAATCATGAATCATGAATCATGAATCATGAATTGAATCATGAATCATAAATTGAATCATGAACCATGAAATGAATCATGAAATAAATCATGAATCATGATTTGAATCAAGAATTGAATCATAAATCATGAAATGAATCATGAATCACAAATTGAATCATGAATCATGAATCGAATCATGAATCATGAATAATGAATCATGAATTGAATCATGAATCATGAATTGAATCATGAATCATGAATTGAATCATGAATCATGAATCAAGAATTGAATCATGAATCATGAATCGAATCATGAATCATGAATCGAATCATGAATCATGAATTAAATCATGAATCGAATCATGAATCATGAATCGAATCATGAATCATGAATCGAATCATGATTCATGAATCGAATCATAATTCATGAATTGAATCATGAATTAAGAATCATGAATCATGAATCGAATCATGAATCATGAATTGAATCATGAAATGAATCATGAATCGTGAATTAAAACATGAATCATGAATTGAATTATGATTTAAAACATGAATTATTAATTGAATCATGAATCATGAATTGAATCATGAATTGAATCATTAATCATGAATCATGAATTGAATCATGAATCATGAATCAAGAATTGAATCATGAATCATGAATCAAATCATGAATCATGAATTGAATCATGAATAATGAATCATGAATTGAATCATGAATCGAATCATAAAACATGAATAGAATCATGAATCATGAATCGAATCATGAATCATGATTTGAATCATGAATTAAGAATCATGAATCATGAATTGAATCATGAATCAAGAATTGAATCATGAATCATTAATCGAATCATGAATCATGGATTGAATCATGAATCATAATTTGAATCATGAATCGAATCATGAATCATGAATCGAATCATGAATCATAAATCGAATCATGAATCATGAATTGTATCATGAATCATGAATTGAATCATGAATCATGAATCGAATCATGAATCATGAATTGAATCATGAATCATGAAACATGAATCATGAATTGAATCATGAATCATGAATTGAATCATGAATCATAAAATGAATCATTTATTGAATCATGAATTCAAACATTAATCATGAATCATGAATCATGAATTGAATCATGAATCATGAATTGTATCATGAATCATGAATTGAATCATGAATCATGAATCGAATCATGAATCATGAATTGAATCATGAATCATGAAACATGAATCATGAATTGAATCATGAATCATGAATTGAATCATGAATCATAAAATGAATCATTTATTGAATCATGAATTCAAACATTAATCATGAATCATGAATCATGAATTGAATCATGAATCATGAATCATGAATTGAATTATGAATTGAATCAAGAATTGAATCATGAATTGAAACATGAATCATGAATCGAATCATGATTCATGAATCATGAATTGAATCATGAATAATGAATCAATAATTGAATCATGAATCATGAATCATGAATCATGAATTGAATCATGAATTATGAATTCAATCATGAATCATGAATTGAATCTTGAATCATGAATCATGAATTGAATCATGAATTATGAATCATAAATTGAATCATGAATTGAATCATTAATTAAATCATGAATCATGAATCATGAATTGAATCATGAATCATTAATTGAATCATGAATCATGAATCATGAATCATGAATCATGAATCATGATACATGAATTGAATCATGAATCATAAATTGAATCATGAACCATGAAATGAATCATGAAATAAATCATGAATCATGATTTGAATCAAGAATTGAAACATAAATCATGAAATGAATCATGAAATGAATCATGAATCACAAATTGAATCATGAATCATGAATCGAATCATGAATCATGAATAATGAATCATGAATTGAATCATGAATCATGAATTGAATCATGAATCATGAATTGAATCATGAATCATTAATCAAGAATTGAATCATGAATCATGAATCGAATCATGAATCATGAATCGAATCATGAATCATGAATTGAATCATGAATCGAATCATGAATCATGAATCGAATCATGAATCATGAATCGAATCATGATTCATGAATCGAATCATAATTCATGAATTGAATCATGAATTAAGAATCATGAATCATGAATCGAATCATGAATCATGAATTGAATCATGAAATGAATCATGAATCGTGAATTAAAACATGAATCATGAATTGAATTATGATTTAAAACATGAATTATTAATTGAATCATGAATCATGAATTGAATCATGAATTGAATCATTAATCATGAATCATGAATTGAATCATGAATCATGAATCAAGAATTGAATCATGAATCATGAATCAAATCATGAATCATGAATTGAATCATGAATAATGAATCATGAATTGAATCATGAATCGAATCATAAAACATGAATCGAATCATGAATCATGAATCGAATCATGAATCATGATTTGAATCATGAATTAAGAATCATGAATCATGAATTGAATCATGAATCAAGAATTGAATCATGAATCATTAATCGAATCATGAATCATGGATTGAATCATGAATCATAATTTGAATCATGAATCGAATCATGAATCGAATCATGAATCATAAATCGAATCATGAATCATGAATTGTATCATGAATCATGAATTGAATCATGAATCATGAATCGAATCATGAATCATGAATTGAATCATGAATCATGAAACATGAATCATGAATTGAATCATGAATCATGAATTGAATCATGAATCATAAAATGAATCATTTATTGAATCATGAATTCGAACATTAATCATAAATCATGAATCATGAATTGAATCATGAATCATGAATCATGAATTGAATTATGAATTGAATCAAGAATTGAATCATGAATTGAAACATGAATCATGAATCGAATCATGATTCATGAATCATGAATTGAATCATGAATAATGAATCATGAATTGAATCATGAATCATGAATCATGAATCATGAATTGAATCATGAATTATGAATTCAATCATGAATCATGAATTGAATCTTGAATCATGAATCATGAATTGAATCATGAATCATGAATCATGAATTGAATCATGAATCATGAATCATGAAATGAATCATGAATCATGATTTTAATCAAGAACCATGAATCGAATCATGAATCATTGATCAAATCATGAATCACAAATCATGAATTGAATTATGAATCATGAGTTAAAATTCGAATCATGAATCAGAAATCATGAATTGAATCATGAATCACAAATCATGAATTGAATCATGAATCACAAATCATGAATTGAATCATGAATCATGAATCATAAAATGAATCATGAATCATGAATGGAATCATGAATCACAAATCATGAATTGAATCATGAATCACAAATCATGAATTGAATCATGAATCATGAATCATAAAATGAATCATGAATCATGAATGGAATCATGAATCATGAATCATGAATTGAGTCATGAATTAAGATCCATGAATCATGAATTGAATCATGAATCATGAATTGAATCATGAATTGAATCATGAATCATGAATTAAAACATGAATCATGAATTGAATCATGATTTAAAACATGAATTATGAATTGAATCATGAATCATGAATCATAAAATGAATCATGAATCATGAATGGAATCATGAATCACAAATCATGAATTGAATCATGAATCACAAATCATGAATTGAATCATGAATCATGAATCATAAAATGAATCATGAATCATGAATGGAATCATGAATCATGAATCATGAATTGAGTCATGAATTAAGATCCATGAATCATGAATTGAATCATGAATCATGAATTGAATCATTAATTGAATCTTGAATCATGAATCAAATCCTGAATCATGAATTATGAACCGAATCATGAATCATTATTCGAATCAAGAATCATGATTCGAATCAAGAATCATGAATGGAATAATGAATCATAATTGGAATTATGAATCATGAATCAAATCATGAATCACAAATACTAAAATAAATTATGAATCATGATTCATAAAATGAATCATGAATTATGAATGGAATCATGAATTGAATCATAAATCATGAAATGAATCATGAATCATGAATTAAATCATGAATAATGAATTGAATCATGAATCATGAATTGAATCATGAATCATGAATTGAATCATGAATCATGAAATGAATCATGAATTGAATCATGAATTCAAACATGAATCATGAATCGAATCATGAATCATGAATCATGCATTGAATCATGAATCATGAATCATGCATTGAATCATGAATAATGAATTGAATCATGAATCACGAATCATGAATCATGAATCATGAAATTAAATCATGAATCATGAATTGAATCATGAATCATGAATTGAATTATGAATTGAATCAAGAATTGAATCATGAATTGATACATGAATCATGAATCGAATCATGATTCATGAATCATGAATTGAATCATGAATCATGAATCATGAATTGAATCATGAATCATGAATTGAATCATGAATCATGAATCGAATCATGAATCATGAATTAAATCATGAATCATAAATCATGAATTGAATCATGAATTGAATCATGAATCATGAATCATGAATTGAATCATGAATTATGAATCATAAATTGAATCATGAATTGAATCATTAATTTAATCATGAATCATGAATCATGAATTGAATCTTGAATCATGAATCATGAATCATGAATTGAATCTTGAATCATGAATCGAATCATGAATCATGAATCATGAATTGAATCATGAATCATGAATCGAATCATGAATCATGAATCATGAATTGAATCATGAATCATGAATCATGAAATGAATCATGAATCATGAATTGAATCATGAATCATGAATCATGAATTGAATCATGAATCATGAATTGAATTATGAATTGAATCAAGAATTGATACATGAATCATGAATCGAATCATGATTCATGAATCATGAATTGAATCATGAATCATGAATTGAATCATGAATTAAATCATGAATCATGAATCATGAATTATTGAATTATGAATCATAAATTGAATCATGAATTGAATCATGAATTGAATCATGAATCATGATTCATGAATTGAATCATGAATCATGAATTGAATCATGAATCATGAATCATGAATTGAATCATGAATCATGAATTGAATCATGAATCATGAATCGAATCATGAATCATGAATCATGAATTAAATCATGAATCATAAATCATGACTTGAATCATGAATTGAATCATGAATCATGAATCATGAATTGAATCATGAATTATGAATCATAAATTGAATCATGAATTGAATCATTAATTTAATCATGAATCATGAATCATGAATTGAATCTTGAATCATGAATCATGAATCATGAATTGAATCTTGAATCATGAATCGAATCATGAATCATGAATCATGAATTGAATCATGAATCATGAATCATGAAATGAATCATGAATCATGAATTGAATCATGAATCAAGAATCATGAATCGAATCATGAATCATGAATCGAATCATGAATCACAAATCATGAATTATGAATCATAAATTGAATCATGAATTGAATCATGAATCATGATTCATGAAATGAATCATGAATCATGTATTGAATCTTGAATCATGAATCGAATCATGAATCATGAATCATGAATTGAATCTTGAATCATGAATCGAATCATGAATCATGAATCATGAATTGAATAACGAATCATGAATCGAATCATGAATCATGAATTGAATCATGAATCATGAATCATGAATTATGAATCATAAATTGAATCATGAATTGAATCCTGAATTGAATCATGAATCATGAATCATGAATTGAATTATGAATTGAATCAAGAATTGAATCATGAATTGAAACATGAATCATGAATCGAATCATGATTCATGAATCATGAATTAAATCATGAATAATGAATCATGAATTGAATCATGAATCATGAATCATGAATCATGAATTGAATCATGAATTGAATCATGAATCATGAATTGTATCTTGAATCAGGAATCATGAATTGAATCATGAATCATGAATCATGAATCATGAATCATGAATTGAATCATGAATCATGAATCATGAATTGAATCATGAATAATGAATCATAATTTGAATCATGATTTGAATCATGAATTGAATCATGAATCATGAAATGAATCATGAATCATGAATCATGAATTATTGAATTATGAATCATAAATTGAATCATGAATTGAATCATGAATTGAATCATGAATCATGATTCATGAATTGAATCATGAATCATGAATTGAATCATGAATCATGAATCATGAATCATGAATTGAATCATGAATCATGAATCGAATCATGAATCATGAATCATGAATTAAATCATGAATCATAAATCATGACTTGAATCATGAATTAAATCATGAATTGAATCATGAATCATGAATCATAAAATGAATCATGAATCATAAAATGAATCATGAATCATAAAATGAATCATGAATCATGAATGGAATCATGAATCATGAATCATAATTTGAGTCATGAATTAAGAACCATGAATCATAAATTGAATCATGAATCATGAATTGAATCATGAATTGAATCATGAATCATGAATTAAAACATGAATCATGAATTGAATCATGATTTAAAACATGAAATATGAATTGAATCATGAATCATGAATCATGAATTGAATCTTGAATCATGAATCGAATCATAAATCATGAATTGTGAACCGAATCATGAATCATTATTCGAATCAAGAATCATGATTCGAATCAAGAATCATGAATGGAATCATGAATCATGAATCGAATCATGAATCACAAATACTGAATTATATTATGAATCATGAATCATAAAATGAATCATGAATCATGAATATAATCATGAATCATGAATTGAATCATGAATAATGAATTGAATCATGAATCATGAATCAAGAATCATGAATCATGAATTGAATCATGAATCATGAATTGAATCATGAATCATGAATTGAATCATGAATCATGAATCATGAAATGAATCATGAATTGAATCATGAATTCAAACAAGAATCATGAATCGAATCATGAATAATGAATCATGCATTAAATCATGAATCATAATTCATGCATTGAATTATGAATCATGAATCATGAATTGAATCATGAATCATGCATTGAATTATGAATCATGAATCATGAATTGAATCATGAATCATGAATTGAATCATGATTCATGAATCATGAATTGAATCATGAATCATGAATCATGAATTGAATCATGAATTGAATCATGAATCATGAATCATGAATTATTGAATTATGAATCATAAATTGAATCATGAATTGAATCATGAATTGAATCATGAATCAAGAATCATGAAATAAATCATGAATTGAATCAAGATTCATGAACCATGAATTGAATTATGAAATAAATCATGAATCATGAATTAAATCATAAAACATGAATCATGAATTTAATCATGAATTATGAATCAAGAATTGAATCATGAATCATGAATCGAATCATGAATAAAATCATGAATGATGAATCGAATCATGAATGATGAATCGAATCATGAATCATGAATTGAATCATGAATTAGGAATCATGAATCATGAATTAAGAATCATGTATCATGAATTGAATCATGAATCAGGAATTAAATCATGAATTGAATCATGAATCATGAATTAAAATATGAATCATGAATTGAATCATGATTTAAAACATGAATTATGAATTGAATCATGAGTCATGAATTGAATCTTGAATCCTGAATCGAATCATGAATCATGAATCGAATCATGAATCATGAAATATAAATCGAATCATGGATCATGATTCGAATCAAGAATCATGAATCGAATCATGAATCATGAATCGAATCATGAATCACAAATCATGAATTGAATTATGAATCATGAATTATGAATCGAATCATGAATCACAAATCATGAATTAAATCATGAATTATGAATCATATAATGAATCATGAATCATGAAGGAAATCATGAATCATGAATTGAATCATAAATCATGAAATGAATCATGAATCATGAATTGAATCATGAATCATGAATTGAATCATGAATCAAATCATGAATCATGAATTGAATCATGATTCATGAATTGAATCATGAATCATGAATTGAATCATTAATCATGAATCAAATCATGAATCATGAATTGAATCATGAATCATGAATCATGAATTGAATCATGAATCATGAATTGAATCATGAATCATTAATTGAATGATTAATCATGAATCAAATCATGAATCATGAATTGAATCATGAATCATGAAGCGAATCATGTATCATGAATCATGAATTGAATCATGAATTATGAATCATAAATTGAATCATGAATTGAATCATTAATTAAATCATGAATCATGAATCATGAATTGAATCATGAATCATTAATTGAATCATGAATCATGAATCATGAATCATGAATTGAATCATGAATCATAAATTGAATCATGAATCATGAAATGAATCATGAAATAAATCATGAATCATGATTTGAATCAAGAATTGAATCATAAATCATGAAATGAATCATGAAATGAATTATGAATCACAAATTGAATCATGAATCATGAATCGAATCATGAATCATGAATAATGAATCATGAATTGAATCATGAATTGAATCATGAATCATGAATTGAATCATGAATCATGAATTGAATATTGAATCATGAATCAAGAATTGAATCATGAATCATGAATCGAATCATGAATCATGAATTGAATCATGAATCGAATCATGAATCATGAATCGAATCATGAATCATGAATTGAATCATGAATCGAATCATGAATCATGAATCGAATCATGAATCATGAATCGAATCATGATTCATGAATCGAATCATAATTCATGAATTGAATCATGAATAAAGAATCATGAATCATGAATCGAATCATGAATCATGAATTTAATCATGAAATGAATCATGAATCGTGAATTAAAACATGAATCATGAATTGAATTATGATTTAAAACATGAATTATTAATTGAATCATGAATCATGAATTGAATCATGAATTGAATCATGAATTGAATCATTAATCATGAATCATGAATTGAATCATGAATCATGAATCAAGAATTGAATCATGAATCATGAATCAAATCATGAATCATGAATTGAATCATGAATAATGAATCATGAATTGAATCATGAATCGAATCATAAATCATGAATCGAATCATGAATCATGAATCGAATCATGAATCATGATTTGAATCATGAATTAAGAATCATGAATCATGAATTGAATCATGAATCAAGAATTGAATCATGAATCATTAATCGAATCATGAATCATGGATTGAATCATGAATCATGAATTGAATCATGAATCGAATCATGAATCATGAATCGAATCATGAATCATAAATCGAATCATGAATCATGAATTGTATCATGAATCATGAATTGAATCATGAATCATGAATCGAATCATGAATCATGAATTGAATCATGAATCATGAAACATGAATCATGAATTGAATCATGAATCATGAATTGAATCATGAATCATAAAATGAATCATGAATTGAATCATGAATTCAAACAATAATCATGAATCATGAATCATGAATTGAATCATGAATCATGAATCATGAATTGAATTATGAATTGAATCAAGAATTGAATCATGAATTGAAACATGAATCCTGAATCGAATCATGATTCATGAATCATGAATTGAATCATGAATAATGAATCATGAATTGAATCATGAATCATGAATCATGAATCATGAATTGAATCATGAATTATGAATTCAATCATGAATCATGAATTGAATCTTGAATCATGAATCATGAATTGAATCTTGAATCATGAATCATGAATTGAATCATGAATCATGAATCATGAATCATGAATTGAATCATGAATCATGAATCATGAATTGAATCATGAATAATGAATCATAATTTGAATCATGATTTGAATCATGAATTGAATCATGAATCATGAATCATGAAATGAATCATGAATCATGAATCATGAATCATGAATCATGAATTGAATCTTGAATCATGAATCGAATCATGAATTATGAATCGAATCATGAATCATGATTTTAATCAAGAATCATGAATCGAATCATGAATCATTGATCAAATCATGAATCACAAATCATGAATTGAATTATGAATCATGAGTTAAAATTCGAATCATGAATCACAAATCATGAATCGAATCATGAATCATGAATCGAATCATGAATCACAAATCATGAATTGAATTATGAATCATGAATTATGAATCGAATCATGAATCACAAATCATGAATTAAATCATGAATTATGAATCATATAATGAATCATGAATCATGAAGGAAATCATGAATCATGAATTGAATCATAAATCATGAAATGAATCATGAATTGAATCATGAATCATGAATTGAATCATGAATCAAATCATGAATCATGAATTGAATCATGATTCATGAATTGAATCATGAATCATGAATTGAATCATTAATCATGAATCAAATCATGAATCATGAATTGAATCATGAATCATGAATCATGAATTGAATCATGAATCATGAATTGAATCATGAATCATTAATTGAATGATTAATCATGAATCAAATCATGAATCATGAATTGAATCATGAATCATGAAGCGAATCATGTATCATGAATCATGAATTGAATCATGAATTATGAATCATAAATTGAATCATGAATTGAATCATTAATTAAATCATGAATCATGAATCATGAATTGAATCATGAATCATTAATTGAATCATGAATCATGAATCATGAATCATGAATCATGAATTGAATCATGAATCATAAATTGAATCATGAATCATGAAATGAATCATGAAATAAATCATGAATCATGATTTGAATCAAGAATTGAATCATAAATCATGAAATGAATCATGAAATGAATTATGAATCACAAATTGAATCATGAATCATGAATCGAATCATGAATCATGAATAATGAATCATGAATTGAATCATGAATTGAATCATGAATCATGAATTGAATCATGAATCATGAATTGAATATTGAATCATGAATCAAGAATTGAATCATGAATCATGAATCGAATCATGAATCATGAATTGAATCATGAATCGAATCATGAATCATGAATCGAATCATGAATCATGAATTGAATCATGAATCGAATCATGAATCATGAATCGAATCATGAATCATGAATCGAATCATGATTCATGAATCGAATCATAATTCATGAATTGAATCATGAATTAAGAATCATGAATCATGAATCGAATCATGAATCATGAATTTAATCATGAAATGAATCATGAATCGTGAATTAAAACATGAATCATGAATTGAATTATGATTTAAAACATGAATTATTAATTGAATCATGAATCATGAATTGAATCATGAATTGAATCATGAATTGAATCATTAATCATGAATCATGAATTGAATCATGAATCATGAATCAAGAATTGAATCATGAATCATGAATCAAATCATGAATCATGAATTGAATCATGAATAATGAATCATGAATTGAATCATGAATCGAATCATAAATCATGAATCGAATCATGAATCATGAATCGAATCATGAATCATGATTTGAATCATGAATTAAGAATCATGAATCATGAATTAAATCATGAATCAAGAATTGAATCATGAATCATTAATCGAATCATGAATCATGGATTGAATCATGAATCATGAATTGAATCATGAATCGAATCATGAATCATGAATCGAATCATGAATCATAAATCGAATCATGAATCATGAATTGTATCATGAATCATGAATTGAATCATGAATCATGAATCGAATCATGAATCATGAATTGAATCATGAATCATGAAACATGAATCATGAATTGAATCATGAATCATGAATTGAATCATGAATCATAAAATGAATCATGAATTGAATCATGAATTCAAACAATAATCATGAATCATGAATCATGAATTGAATCATGAATCATATATCATGAATTGAATTATGAATTGAATCAAGAATTGAATCATGAATTGAAACATGAATCATGAATCGAATCATGATTCATGAATCATGAATTGAATCATGAATAATGAATCATGAATTGAATCATGAATCATGAATCATGAATTGAATCATGAATTATGAATTCAATCATGAATCATGAATTGAATCTTGAATCATGAATCATGAATTGAATCTTGAATCATGAATTGAATCATGAATCATGAATCATGAATCATGAATTGAATCATGAATCATGAATCATGAATTGAATCATGAATAATGAATCATAATTTGAATCATGATTTGAATCATGAATTGAATCATGAATCATGAATCATGAAATGAATCATGAATCATGAATCATGAATCATGAATTGAATCTTGAATCATGAATCGAATCATGAATTATGAATCGAATCATGAATCATGATTTTAATCAAGAATCATGAATCGAATCATGAATCATTGATCAAATCATGAATCACAAATCATGAATTGAATTATGAATCATGAGTTAAAATTCGAATCATGAATCACAAATCATGAATTGAATCATGAATCACAAATCATGAATTGAATCATGAATCATGAATCATAAAATGAATCATGAATCATGAATGGAATCATGAATCATGAATCATGAATTGAGTCATGAATTAAGATCCATGAATCATGAATTGAATCATGAATCATGAATTGAATCATGAATTGAATCATGAATCATGAATCATTAATTGAATCTTGAATCATGAATCGAATCCTGAATCATGAATTATGAACCGAATCATGAATCATTATTCGAATCAAGAATCATGATTCGAATCAAGAATCATGAATGGAATCATGAATCATAATTGGAATCATGAATCATGAATCGAATCATGAATCACAAATACTAAAATAAATTATGAATCATGAATCATGAATTGAATCATGAATCATGAAATAAAACATGAATCATGAATTGAATCATGATTTAAAACATGAATTATGAATTGAATCATGAATCATGAATCATTAATTGAATCTTGAATCATGAATCGAATCCTGAATCATGAATTATGAACCGAATCATGAATCATTATTCGAATCAAGAATCATGATTCGAATCAAGAATCATGAATGGAATCATGAATCATAATTGGAATCATGAATCATGAATCGAATCATGAATCACAAATACTAAAATAAATTATGAATCATGAGTCATAAAATGAATCATGAATTATGAATGGAATAATGAATTGAATCATAAATCATGAAATGAATCATGAATCATGAATTAAATCATGAATAATGAATTGAATCATGAATCATGAATCATGAATCATGAATCATGAATTCAATCATGAATCATGAAATTAAATCATGAATCATGAATTGAATCATGAATCATGAATTGAATCATGAATCATGAAATGAATAATGAATTGAATCATGAATTCAAACATGAATCATGAATCGAATCATGAATCATGAATCATGCATTGAATCATGAATCATGAATCATGCATTGAATCATGAATAATGAATTGAATCATGAATCACGAATCATGAATCATGAATCATGAAATTAAATCATGAATCATGAATTGAATCATGAATCATGAATTGAATTATGAATTGAATCAAGAATTGAATCATGAATTGATACATGAATCATGAATCGAATCATGAATTGAATCATGAATCATGAATCATGAATTGAATCATGAATCATGAATTGAATCATGAATCATGAATCGAATCATGAATCATGAATCATGAATTAAATCATGAATCATAAATCATGAATTGAATCATGAATTGAATCATGAATCATGAATCATGAATTGACTCATGAATTATGAATCATAAATTGAATCATGAATTGAATCATTAATTTAATCATGAATCATGAATCATGAATTGAATCTTGAATCATGAATCATGAATCATGAATTGAATCTTGAATCATGAATCGAATCATGAATCATGAATTGAATCATGAATCATGAATCGAATCATGAATCATGAATCATGAATTTAATCATGAATCATGAATCGAATCATGAATCATGAATCATGAATTTAATCATGAATCATGAATCATAAAATGAAACATGAATCATAAATTGAATCATGAATCAAGAATCATGAATCGAATCATGATTCATGAATTGAATCATGAATCATGAATTGAATCATTAATCATGAATCAAATCATAAATCATGAATTGAATCATGAATCATGAATCATGAATTGAATCATGAATCATGAATTGAATCATGAATCATTAATTGAATGATTAATCATGAATCAAATCATGAATCATGAATTGAATCATGAATCATGAAGCGAATCATGTATCATGAATCATGAATTGAATCATGAATTATGAATCATAAATTGAATCATGAATTGAATCATTAATTAAATCATGAATCATGAATTGAATCATGAATCATTAATTGAATCATGAATCATGAATCATTAATCATGAATCATGAATTGAATCATGAATCATAAATTGAATCATAAATCATGAAATGAATCATGAAATAAATCATGAATCATGATTTGAATCAAGAATTGAATCATAAATCATGAAATGAATCATGAATCACAAATTGAATCATGAATCATGAATCGAATCATGAATCATGAATAATGAATCATGAATTGAATCATGAATCATGAATTGAATCATGAATCATGAATTGAATATTGAATCATGAATCAAGAATTGAATCATGAATCATGAATCGAATCATGAATCATGAATTGAATCATGAATCGAATCATGAATCATGAATCGAATCATGAATCATGAATTGAATCATGAATCGAATCATGAATCATGAATCGAATCATGAATCATGAATCGAATCATGATTCATGAATCGAATCATAATTCATGAATTGAATCATGAATTAAGAATCATGAATCATGAATCGAATCATGAATCATGAATTGAATCATGAAATGAATCATGAATCATGAATTAAAACATGAATCATGAATTGAATTATGATTTAAAACATGAATTATTAATTGAATCATGAATCATGAATTGAATCATGAATTGAATCATGAATTGAATCATTAATCATGAATCATGAATTGAATCATGAATCATGAATCAAGAATTGAATCATGAATCATGAATCAAATCATGAATCATGAATTGAATCATGAATAATGAATCATGAATTGAATCATGAATCGAATCATAAATCATGAATCGAATCATGAATCATGAATCGAATCATGAATCATGATTTGAATCATGAATTAAGAATCATGAATCATGAATTGAATCATGAATCAAGAATTGAATCATGAATCATTAATCGAATCATGAATCATGGATTGAATCATGAATCATGAATTGAATCATGAATCGAATCATGAATCATGAATCGAATCATGAATCATAAATTGAATCATGAATCATGAATTGTATCATGAATCATGAATTGAATCATGAATCATGAATCGAATCATGAATCATGAATTGAATCATGAATCATGAAACATGAATCATGAATTGAATCATGAATCATGAATTGAATCATGAATCATAAAATGAATCATGAATTGAATCATGAATTCAAACAATAATCATGAATCATGAATCATGAATTGAATCATGAATCATGAATCATGAATTGAATTATGAATTGAATCAAGAATTGAATCATGAATTGAAACACGAATCATGAATCGAATCATGATTCATGAATCATGAATTGAATCATGAATAATGAATCATGAATTGAATCATGAATCATGAATCATGAATCATGAATTGAATCATGAATTATGAATTCAATCATGAATCATGAATTGAATCTTGAATCATGAATCATGAATTGAATCTTGAATCATGAATCATGAATTGAATCATGAATCATGAATCATGAATTGAATCATGAATCATGAATCATGAATTGAATCATGAATAATGAATCATAATTTGAATCATGATTTGAATCATGAATTGAATCATGAATCATGAATCATGAAATGAATCATGAATCATGAATCATGAATCATGAATCATGAATTGAATCTTGAATCATGAATCGAATCATGAATTATGAATCGAATCATGAATCATGATTTTAATCAAGAATCATGAATCGAATCATGAATCATTGATCAAATCATGAATCACAAATCATGAATTGAATTATGAATCATGAGTTAAAATTCGAATCATGAATCACAAATCATGAATTGAATCATGAATCACAAATCATGAATTGAATAATGAATCATGAATCATAAAATGAATCATGAATCATGAATGGAATCATGAATCATGAATCATGAATTGAGTCATGAATTAAGATCCATGAATCATGAATTGAATCATGAATCATGAATTGAATCATGAATTGAATCATGAATCATGAATCATTAATTGAATCTTGAATCATGAATCGAATCCTGAATCATGAATTATGAACCGAATCATGAATCATTATTCGAATCAAGAATCATGATTCGAATCAAGAATCATGAATGGAATCATGAATCATAATTGGAATCATGAATCATGAATCGAATCATGAATCACAAATACTAAAATAAATTATGAATCATGAATCATGAATTGAATCATGAATTGAATCATGAATCATGAATTAAAACATGAATCATGAATTGAATCATGATTTAAAACATGAATTATGAATTGAATCATGAATCATGAATCATTAATTGAATCTTGAATCATGAATCGAATCCTGAATCATGAATTATGAACCGAATCATGAATCATTATTCGAATCAAGAATCATGATTCGAATCAAGAATCATGAATGGAATCATGAATCATAATTGGAATCATGAATCATGAATCGAATCATGAATCACAAATACTAAAATAAATTATGAATCATGAATCATAAAATGAATCATGAATTATGAATGGAATCATGAATTGAATCATAAATCATGAAATGAATCATGAATCATGAATTAAATCATGAATAATGAATTGAATCATGAATCATGAATCATGAATCATGAATCATGAATTCAATCATGAATCATGAAATTAAATCATGAATCATGAATTGAATCATGAATCATGAATTGAATCATGAATCATGAAATGAATCATGAATTGAATCATGAATTCAAACATGAATCATGAATCGAATCATGAATCATGAATCATGCATTGAATCATGAATCATGAATCATGCATTGAATCATGAATAATGAATTGAATCATGAATCACGAATCATGAATCATGAATCATGAAATTAAATCATGAATCATGAATTGAATCATGAATCATGAATTGAATCATGAATCATGAATTGAATTATGAATTGAATCAAGAATTTAATCATGAATTGATACATGAATCATGAATCGAATCATGATTCATGAATCATGAATTGAATCATGAATCATGAATCATGAATTGAATCATGAATCATGAATTGAATCATGAATCATGAATCGAATCATGAATCATGAATCATGAATTAAATCATGAATCATAAATCATGAATTGAATCATATATTGAATCATGAATCATGAATCATGAATTGAATCATGAATTATGAATCATAAATTGAATCATGAATTGAATCATTAATTTAATCATGAATCATGAATCATGAATTGAATCTTGAATCATGAATCATGAATCATGAATTGAATCTTGAATCATGAATCGAATCATGAATCATGAATTGAATCATGAATCATGAATCGAATCATGAATCATGAATCATGAATTTAATCATGAATCATGAATCGAATCATGAATCATGAATCATGAATTTAATCATGAAGCATGAATCATAAAATGAATCATAAATCATAAATTGAATCATGAATCAAGAATCATGAATCGAATCATGAATCATGAATCGAATCATGAATCACAAATCATGAATTATGAATCATAAATTGAATCATGAATTGAATCATGAATTGAATCATGAATCATGAATTGAATCATGAATCATGAATCATGAATCGAATCATGAATCATGAATCGAATCATGAATCATGAATCATGAATTGAATCTTGAATCATGAATCGAATCATGAATCATGAATCATGAATTGAATCATGAATCATGAATCGAATCATGAATCATGAATTGAATCATGAATCATGAATCATGATTAATGAAATGAATCATGAATCATGAATTGAATCATGAATCAAGAATCATGAATCGAATCATGAATCATGAATCGAATCATGAATCACAAATCATGAATTATGAATCATAAATTGAATCATGAATTGAATCATGAATTGAATCATGAATCATGATTCATGAAATGAATCATGAATCATGAATTGAATCATGAATCATGAATCACGATTTGAATCATGAATCATGAATTGAATCATGAATCATAAATAATGAATCATGAATTGAATCATGAATCATAAATTGAATCATGAATCAAGAATCATGAAATAAATCATGAATTGAATCAAGATTCATGAACCATGAATTGAATCATGAAATAAATCATGAATCATGAATTGAATCATGAATCATGAATCAAGAATTGAATCATGAATCATGAATGGAATTATGAATCATGAATTGAATCATGAATCATGAATCATGAATTGAATCATGAATAAAATCATGAATCATGAATCGAATCATGAATGATGAATCGAATCATGAATCATGAATTGAATCATGAGTTAGGAATCATGAACCATGAATTAAGAATCATGAATCATGAATTGAATCATGAATCAGGAATTGAATCATGAATTGAATCATGAATCATGAATTAAAATATGAATCATGAATTAAATCATGATTTAAAACATGAATTATGAATTGAATCATGAATCATAAATTGAATCTTGAATCATGAATCGAATCATGAATCATGAATCGAATCATGAATCATGAATCGAATCATGAATCATGAATCGAATCATGAATCATGAATCATGAATCATGAATTGAATCATGAATTGAATCATGAATCATGAATCATGAATTATTGAATTATGAATCATAAATTGAATCATGAATTGAATCATGAATTGAATCATGAAACATGATTCATGAAATGAATCATGAATCATGAATTGAATCATGAATCATGAATCATGAATTGAATCATGAATCATGAATTGAATCATGAATCATGAATCGAATCATGAATCATGAATCATGAATTGAATCATGAATCATGAATCATGAATTGAATCTTGAATCATGAATCGAATCATGAATCATGAATCATGAATGGAATCATGAATCATAAATCATGAATTGAATCATAAATCATGAAATGAATCATGAAATGAATCATGAATCATGAATTGAATCATGAATCATGAATCATGAATCGAATCATGAATCATGAATTGAATCATGAATCATGAATCATGAATCATGAATTAAATCATGAATCATAAATTGAATCATGAATCATTAAATGAATCATGAATCATGAATTGAATCATGAATCAAATCATGAATCATGAATTGAATCATGAATCATGAATTAAATCATGAATCATGAATTGAATCATTAATCATGAATCAAATCATGAATCATGAATTGAATCATGAATCATGAATCATGAATTGAATAATGAATCATGAATTGAATCATGAATCATGAATTGAATCATGAATCATGAATTGAATGATTAATCATGAATCAAATCATGAATCATGAATTGAATCATGAATCATGAATCATGAATCATGAATTGAATCATGAATCATGAAGCGAATCATGAATCATGAATCATGAATTGAATCATGAATCATGACCCATGAATTGAATCATGAATCATGAATCATGAATTGAATCATGAATTATGAATCATAAATTGAATCATGAATTGAATCATTAATTGAATCATGAATCATGAATCATGAATTGAATCATGAATCATGAATTGAATCATGAATCATGAATTATGAATCATGAATTGAATCATGAATCATAAATTGAATCATGAATCATGAAATAAATCATGAATCATGATTTGAATCAAGAATTGAATCATAAATCATGAAATGAATCATGAAATGAATCATGAATCACAAATTGAATCATAAATCATGAATCGAATCATGAATCATTAATAATGAATCATGAATTAAATCATGAATCATGAATTGAATCATGAATCATGAATCAAGAATTGAATCATGAATCATGAATCGAATCATGAATCATGAATTAAATCATGAATCGAATCATGAATCATGAATCGAATCATGAATCATGAATCAAATCATGAATCATGAATTGAATCATGAATCATGAATCATGAATCGAATCATGAATCATGAATCGAATCATGAATCATGAATTGAATCTTGAATCATGAATCGAATCATGAATCATGAATCATGAATTGAATCATGAATCATGAATCGAATCATGAATCATGAATTGAATCATGAATCATGAATCATGATTAATGAAATGAATCATGAATCATGAATTGAATCATGAATCAAGAATCATGAATCGAATCATGAATCATGAATCGAATCATGAATCACAAATCATGAATTATAAATTGAATCATGAATTGAATCATGAATCACGATTTGAATCATGAATCATGAATTGAATCATGAATCATAAATAATGAATCATGAATTGAATTATGAATCATAAATTGAATCATGAATTGAATCATGAATCAAGAATCATGAAATAAATCATGAATTGAATCAAGATTCATGAACCATGAATTGAATCATGAAATAAATCATGAATCATGAATTGAATCATAAAACTTGAATCATGAATTGAATCATGAATCATGAATCATGAATTGAATCATGAATCATGAATCAAGAATTGAATCATGAATCATGAGTGGAATTATGAATCATGAATTGAATCATGAATCATGAATCATGAATTGAATCATGAATAAAATCATGAATCATGAATCGAATCATGAATGATGAATCGAATCATGAATCATGAATTGAATCATGAATTAGGAATCATGAATCATGAATTAAGAATCATGAATCATGAATTGAATCATGAATCAGGAATTGAATCATGAATTGAATCATGAATCATGAATTAAAATATGAATCATGAATTAAATCATGATTTAAAACATGAATTATGAATTGAATCATGAATCATGAATCATGAATTGAATCTTGAATCATGAATCGAATCATGAATCATGAATCGAATCATGAATCATGAATCATGAATCATGACTTGAATCATGAATTGAATCATGAATCATGAATCATGAATTATTGAATTATGAATCATAAATTGAATCATGAATTGAATCATGAATTGAATCATGAAACATGATTCATGAAATGAATCATGAATCATGAATTGAATCATGAATCATGAATCATGAATTGAATCATGAATCATGAATTGAATCATGAATCATGAATTGAATCATGAATCATGAATCATGAATCGAATCATGAATCATGAATTGAATCATGAATCATGAATCATGAATTGAATCATGAATCATAAATTGAATCATGAATCATGAAATGAATCATGAATCATGAATTGAATCATGAATCAAATCATGAATCATGAATTGAATCATGAATCATGAATTAAATCATGAATCATGAATTGAATCATTAATCATGAATCAAATCATGAATCATGAATCATGAATTGAATCATGAATCGTGAATCATGAATTGAATCTTGAATCATTAATCGAATCATGAATCATGAATGGAATCATGAATCATAAATCATGAATTGAATCATAAATCATGAAATGAATCATGAAATGAATCATGAATCATGAATTGAATCATGAATCATGAATCATGTATCGAATCATGAATCATGAATTGAATCATGAATCATGAATCATGAATCATGAATCATGAATTGAATCATGAATCATAAATTGAATCATGAATCATGAAATGAATCATGAAATAAATCATGAATCATGAATTAAATCATAAAACATGGATCATGAATTGAATCATGAATCATGAATCATGAATTGAATCATGAATCATGAATCAAGAATTGAATCATGAATCATGAATCAAATCATGAATCATGAATTGAATCATGAATTGAATCATGAATTGAATCATGAATCATGAATCGAATCATGAATCATGAATTGAATCATGAATTAAGAATCATGAATCATGAATTGAATCATGAATCATGAATTGAATCATGAATTGAATCATGAATCATGAATTAAAACATGAATCATGAATTGAATTATGATTTAAAACATGAATTATTAATTAAATCATGAATCATGAATTGAATCATGAATTGAATCATGAATCAAAAATCATGAAATAAATCATGAATTGAATCAAGATTCATGAACCATGAATTGAATCATGAATCATGAATCGAATCATGAATCATGAATTGAATCATGAATCAAGAATTGAATCATGAATCATGAATCGAATCATGAATCATGAATTGAATCATGAATAAAATCATGAATGATGAATCGAATCATGAATGATGAATTGAATCATGAATCATGAATTGAATCATGAATTAGGAATCATGAATCATGAATTAAGAATCATGAATCATGAATTGAATCATGAATCAGGAATTGAATCATGAATTGAATCATGAATCATGAATTAAAATATGAATCATGAATTGAATCATGATTTAAAACATGAATTATGAATTGAATCATGAATCATGAGTCATGAATTGAATCTTGAATCATGAATCGAATCATGAATCATGAATCGAATCATGAATCATGAATTATAAATCGAATCATGAATCATGATTCGAATCAAGAATCATGAATCGAATCATGAATCATGAATCGAATCATGAATCACAAATCATGAATTGAATTATGAATCATGAATTATGAATCAAATCATGAATCACAAATCATGAATTAAATCATGAATTATGAATCATAAAATGAATCATGAATAATGAAGGAAATCATGAATCATGAATTGAATCATAAATCATGAAATGAATCATGAATCATGAATTGAATCATGAATCATGAATTGAATCATGAATAAAATCATGAATCATGAATTGAATCATGAATCATGAATTGAATCATTAATCATGAATCAAATCATGAATCATGAATTGAATCATGAATCATGAATTGAATCATGAATCATGAATTGAATCATGAATCATGAATTGAATCATGAATCATGAATTGAATGATTAATCATGAATCGAATCATGAATCATGAATTGAATCATGAATCATGAATCATGAATTGAATCATGAATCATGAAGCGAATCATGAATCATGAATCATGAATTGAATCATGAATCATGAATCATGAATTGAATCATGAATTATGAATCATAAATTGAATCATGAATTGAATCATTAATTGAATCATGAATCATGAATCATGAATTGAATCATGAATCATGAATTGAATCATGAATCATGAATCATGAATTGAATCATGAATCATGAATCATGAATCATGAATTGAATCATGAATCATAAATTGAATCATGAATCATGAAATAAATCATGAAATAAATCATGAATCATGATTTGAATCAAGAATTGAATCATAAATCATGAAATGAATCATGAAATGAATTATGAATCACAAATTGAATCATGAATCATGAATCGAATCATGAATCATGAATAATAAATCATGAATTGAATCATGAATCATGAATTGAATCATGAATCATGAATCAAGAATTGAATCATGAATCATGAATCGAATCATGAATCATGAATTGAATCATGAATCATGAATCGAATCATAAATCATGAATCGAATCATGAATCATGAATCGAATCATAATTCATGAATTGAATCATGAATTAAGAATCATAAATCATGAATCGAATCATGAATCATGAATTGAATCATAAATCATGAATTAAAACATGAATCATGAATTGAATCATGATTTAAAACATGAATTATTAATTGAGTCATGAATCATGAAATAAATCATGAATTGAATCAAGATTCATGAACCATGAATTGAATCATGAAATAAATCATGAATCATGAATTGAATCATGAATTGAATCATGAATCATGAATTGAATCATGAATCATGAATCAAGAATTGAATCATGAATCATGAATCGAATCATGAATCATGAATTGAATCATGAATCATGAATCATGAATTGAATCATGAATCGAATCATAAATCATGAATCGAATCATGAATCGTGAATCGAATCATGAATCTTGAATTGAATCATGAATTATGAATCATGAATCATGAATTGAATCATGAATCAAGAATTGAATCATGAATCATTAATCGAATCATGAATCATGGATTGAATCATGAATCATGAATCATGAATTGAATCATGAATCATGAATTGAATCATGAATCATAAAATGAATCATGAATTGAATCATGAATTCAAACATGAATCATGAATCATGAATCATGCATTGAATCATGAATCATGAATCATGAATTGAATTATGAATTGAATCAAGAATTAAATCATGAATTGAAACATGAATCATGAATCGAATCATGATTCATGAATCATGAATTGAATCATGAATAATGAATCATGAATTGAATCATGAATCATGAATCATAAATCATGAATTAAATCATGAATCATGAATTGAATCTTGAATCATGAATTGAATCATGAATCATGAATCATAAATCATGAATCATGAATTGAATCATGAATCATGAATCATGAATTGAATCATGAATAATGAATCATAATTTGAATCATGATTTGAATCATGAATTGAATAATGAATCATGAATCATGAATCATGAATCATGAATTGAATCTTGAATCATGAATCGAATCATGAATTATGAATCGAATCATGATTTGAATCAAGAATCATGAATCGAATCATGAATCATGAATCGAATCATGAATCACAAATCATGAATTGAATTATGAATCATGAATTATAATTCGAATCATGAATCACAAATCATGAATTGAATCATGAATCATGAATCATAAAATGAATCATGAATCATGAATGGAATCATGAACCATGAATCATGAATTGAATCATGAATCATGAATTAAAACATGAATCATGAATTGAATCATGATTTAAAACATGAATTATGAATTGAATCATGAATCATGAATCATGAATTGAATCTTGAATCATGAATCGAATCATGAATCATGAATTATGAACCGAATCATGAATCATTATTCGAATCAAGAATCATGATTCGAATCAAGAATCATGAATGGAATCATGAATCATGAATCGAATCATGAATCATAAATACTGAATTAAATTATGAATCATGAATCATAAAATGAATCATGAATCATGAATGGAATCATGAATTGAATCATAAATCATGAAATGAATCATGAATCATGAATCATGAATTCAATCATGAATCATGAATCATGAATCATGAATCAAGAATCATGAATTGAATCATGAATCATGAATTGAATCATGAATCATGATTGAATCATGAATCATGAATTGAATCATGAATCATGAAATGAATCATGAATTGAATCAAGAATTCAAACATGAATCATGAATCGAATAATGAATCATGAATCATGCATTGAATCATGAATCATGAATCATGCATTGAATCATGAATCATGAATCATGAATCGAATCATGATTCATGAATTGAATTATGAATTGAATCAAGAATTGAATCATGAATTGATACATGAATCATGAATCGAATCATGATTCATGAATCATGAATTGAATCATGAATCATGAATCATGAATTGAATTATGAATTGAATCAAGAATTGAATCATGAATTGAAACATGAATCATGAATTGAATCATGATTCATGAATCATGAATTAAATCATGAAATGAATCATGAATCATGAATCATGAATTATTGAATTATGAATCATAAATTGAATCATGAATTGAATCATGAATCATAAATTGAATCATGAATTGAATCATGAATTGAATCATGAATCATGATTCATGAATTGAATCATGAATCATGAATTGAATCATGAATCATAAAATGAATCATGAATTGAATCATGAATTCAAACATGAATCATGAATCATGAATCATGCATTGAATCATGAATCATGAATCATGAATTGAATCATGAATCATGAATCATGAATTGAATTATGAATTGAATCAAGAATTGAATCATGAATTGAAACATGAATCGAATCATGATTCATGAATCATGAATTGAATCATGAATAATGAATCATGAATTGAATCATGAATCATGAATCATGAATCATGAATTAAATCATGAATCTTGAATTGAATCTTGAATCATGTATCATGAATTGAATAATGAATCATGAATCATGAATCATAATTTGAATCATGAATAATGAATCATAATTTGAATCATGATTTGAATCATGAATTGAATCATGAATCATGAAATGAATCATGAATCATGAATCATAAATCATGAATCATGAATTGAATCTTGAATCATGAATCGAATCATGAATTATGAATCAAATCACGAATCATGATTTGAATCAATCATGAATCGAATCATGAATCATGAATCGAATCATGAATCACAAATCATGAATTGAATTATGAATCATGAATTATGAATCAAATCATGAATCACAAATCATGAATTGAATCATGAATCATGAATCATAAAATGAATCATGAATCATGAAGGAAATCATGATTCATGAATTGAATCATAAATCATGAAATGAATCATGAATCATGAATTGAATCATGAATCATGAATTGAATCATGAATCAAATCATGAATCATGAATTGAATCATGAATCATGAATTGAATCATGAATCATGAATTGAATCATGAATCATGAATCAAATCATGAATCATGAATTGAATCATGAATCATGAATTGAATCATGAATCATGAATTGAATCATGAATCATGAATTGAATGATTAATCATGAATCGAATCATGAATCATGAATTGAATCATGAATCATGAATTGAATCATGAATCATGAAGCGAATCATGAATCATGAATCATGAATTGAATCATGAATCATGAATCATGAATTGAATCATGAATTATGAATCATAAATTGAATCATGAATTGAATCATTAATTGAATCATGAATCATGAATCATGAATTGAATCATGAATCATGAATTGAATCATGAATCATGAATCATGAATTGAATTATGAATCATGAATCATGAATCATGAATTGAATCATGAATCATAAATTGAATCATGAATCATGAAATGAATCATGAAATAAATCATGAATCATGATTTGAATCAAGAATTGAATCATAAATCATGAAATGAATCATGAAATGAATCATGAATCACAAATTGAATCATGAATCATGAATCGAATCATGAATCATGAATAATAAATCATGAATTGAATCATGAATCATGAATTGAATCATGAATCATAAATCAAGAATTGAATCATGAATCATGAATCGAATCATGAATCATGAATTGAATCATGAATCGAATCATGAATCATGAATCGAATCATGAATCATGAATCGAATCATGAATCATGAATCGAATCATAATTCATGAATTGAATCATGAATTAAGAATCATGAATCATGAATGGAATCATGAATCATGAATGGAATCATGAATCATGAATTAAAACATGAATCATGAATTGAATCATGATTTAAAACATGAATTATTAATTGAGTCATGAATCATGAAATAAATCATGAATTGAATCAAGATTCATGAACCATGAATTGAATCATGAAATAAATCATGAATCATGAATTGAATCATGAATTGAATCATGAATCATGAATCATGAATTGAATCATGAATCATGAATCAAGAATTGAATCATGAATCATGAATCGAATCATGAATCATGAATTGAATCATGAATAATGAATCATAATTTGAATCATGATTTGAATCATGAATTGAATAATGAATCATGAATCATGAATCATGAATCATGAATTGAATCTTGAATCATGAATCGAATCATGAATTATGAATCGAATCATGAATCATGATTTGAATCAAGAATCATGAATCGAATCATGAATCATGAATCGAATCATGAATCACAAATCATGAATTGAATTATGAATCATGAATTATAATTCGAATCATGAATCACAAATCATGAATTGAATCATGAATCATGAATCATAAAATGAATCATGAATCATGAATGGAATCATGAATCATGAATCATGAATTGAGTCATGAATTAAGAACCATGAATCATGAATTGAATCATGAATCATGAATTGAATCATGAATTGAATCATGAATCATGAATTAAAACATGAATCATGAATTGAATCATGATTTAAAACATGAATTATGAATTGAATCATGAATCATGAATCATGAATTGAATCTTGAATCATGAATCGAATCATGAATCATGAATTATGAACCGAATCATGAATCATTATTCGAATCAAGAATCATGATTCGAATCAAGAATCATGAATGGAATCATGAATCATGAATCGAATCATGAATCATAAATACTGAATTAAATTATGAATCATGAATCATAAAATGAATCATGAATCATGAATGGAATCATGAATTGAATCATAAATCATGAAATGAATCATGAATCATGAATCATGAATCATGAATTCAATCATGAATCATGAATCATGAATCAAGAATCATGAATTGAATCATGAATCATGAATTGAATCATGAATCATGAATTGAATCATGAATCATGAATTGAATCATGAATCATGAAATGAATCATGAATTGAATCAAGAATTCAAACATGAATCATGAATCGAATCATGAATCATGAATCATGCATTGAATCATGAATCATGAATCATGCATTGAATCATGAATCATGAATCATGAATCGAATCATGATTCATGAATTGAATTATGAATTGAATCAAGAATTGAATCATGAATTGATACATGAATCATGAATCGAATCATGATTCATGAATCAAGAATTGAATCATGAATTGAAACATGAATCATGAATTGAATCATGAATTGAATCAAGAATTGAATCATGAATTGAAACATGAATCATGAATTGAATCATGATTCATGAATCATGAATTAAATCATGAATTGAATCATGAATCATGAATCATGAATTATTGAATTATGAATCACAAATTGAATCATGAATTGAATCATGAATCATAAATTGAATCATGAATTGAATCATGAATTGAATCATGAATCATGATTCATGAATTGAATCATGAATCATGAATTGAATCATGAATCATAAAATGAATCATGAATTGAATCATGAATTCAAACATGAATCATGAATCATGAATCATGCATTGAATCATGAATCATGAATCATGAATTGAATCATGAATCATGAATCATGAATTGAATTATGAATTGAATCAAGAATTGAATCATGAATTGAAACATGAATCGAATCATGATTCATGAATCATGAATTGAATCATGAATAATGAATCATGAATTGAATCATGAATCATGAATCATGAATCATGAATTAAATCATGAATCTTGAATTGAATCTTGAATCATGTATCATGAATTGAATAATGAATCATGAATAATGAATCATAATTTGAATCATGAATAATGAATCATAATTTGAATCATGATTTGAATCATGAATTGAATCATGAATCATGAAATGAATCATGAATCATGAATCATAAATCATGAATCATGAATTGAATCTTGAATCATGAATCGAATCATGAATTATGAATCAAATCACAAATCATGATTTGAATCAATCATGAATCGAATCATGAATCATGAATCGAATCATGAATCACAAATCATGAATTGAATTATGAATCATGAATTATGAATCAAATCATGAATCACAAATCATGAATTGAATCATGAATCATGAATCATAAAATGAATCATGAATCATGAAGGAAATCATGATTCATGAATTTAATCATAAATCATGAAATGAATCATGAATCATAAATTGAATCATGAATCATGAATTGAATCATGAATCATGAATTGAATCATGAATCATGAATTGAATCATGAATCATGAATCAAATCATGAATCATGAATTGAATCATGAATCATGAATTGAATCATGAATCATGAATTGAATCATGAATCATGAATTGAATGATTAATCATGAATCGAATCATGAATCATGAATTGAATCATGAATCATGAATCATGAATCATGAATTGAATCATGAATCATGAAGCGAATCATGAATCATGAATCATGAATTGAATCATGAATCATGAATTGAATCATGAATTATGAATCATAAATTGAATCATGAATTGAATCATTAATTGAATCATGAATCATGAATCATGAATTGAATCATGAATCATGAATTGAATCATGAATCATGAATCATGAATTGAATCATGAATCATGAATCATGAATTGAATCATGAATCATAAATTGAATCATGAATCAGGAAATGAATCATGAAATAAATCATGAATCATGATTTGAATCAAGAATTGAATCATAAATCATGAAATGAATCATGAAATGAATCATGAATCACAAATTGAATCATGAATCATGTATCGAATCATGAATCATGAATAATAAATCATGAATTGAATCATGAATCATGAATTTAATCATGAATCATAAATCAAGAATTGAATCATGAATCATGAATCGAATCATGAATCATGAATTGAATCATGAATCGAATCATGATTCATGAATCATGAATTGAATCATGAATAATGAATCATGAATTGAATCATGAATCATGAATCATGAATCATGAATTAAATCATGAATCTTGAATTGAATCTTGAATCATGTATCATGAATTGAATAATGAATCATGAATAATGAATCATAATTTGAATCATGAATAATGAATCATAATTTGAATCATGATTTGAATCATGAATTGAATCATGAATCATGAAATGAATCATGAATCATGAATCATAAATCATGAATCATGAATTGAATCTTGAATCATGAATCGAATCATGAATTATGAATCAAATCACGAATCATGATTTGAATCAATCATGAATCGAATCATGAATCATGAATCGAATCATGAATCACAAATCATGAATTGAATCATGAATCATAAAATGAATCATGAATCATGAAGGAAATCATGATTCATGAATTGAATCATAAATCATGAAATGAATCATGAATCATAAATTGAATCATGAATCATGAATTGAATCATGAATCATGAATTGAATCATGAATCATGAATTGAATCATGAATCATGAATCAAATCATGAATCATGAATTGAATCATGAATCATGAATTGAATCATGAATCATGAATTGAATCATGAATCATGAATTGAATGATTAATCATGAATCGAATCATGAATCATGAATTGAATCATGAATCATGAATCATGAATTGAATCATGAATCATGAAGCGAATCATGAATCATGAATCATGAATTGAATCATGAATCATGAATTATGAATCATAAATTGAATCATGAATTGAATCATTAATTGAATCATGAATCATGAATCATGAATTGAATCATGAATCATGAATTGAATCATGAATCATGAATCATGAATTGAATCATGAATCATGAATCATGAATCATGAATTGAATCATGAATCATAAATTGAATCATGAATCAGGAAATGAATCATGAAATAAATCATGAATCATGATTTGAATCAAGAATTGAATCATAAATCATGAAATGAATCATGAAATGAATCATGAATCACAAATTGAATCATGAATCATGAATCGAATCATGAATCATGAATAATAAATCATGAATTGAATCATGAATCATGAATTTAATCATGAATCATAAATCAAGAATTGAATCATGAATCATGAATCGAATCATGAATCATGAATTGAATCATGAATCGAATCATGAATCATGAATCGAATCATGAATCATGAATCGAATCATGAATCATGAATCGAATCATAATTCATGAATTGAATCATGAATTAAGAATCATGAATCATGAATGGAATCATGAATCATGAATGGAATCATGAATTATGAATTAAAACATGAATCATGAATTGAATCATGATTTAAAACATGAATTATTAATTGAGTCATGAATCATGAAATAAATCATGAATTGAATCAAGATTCATGAACCATGAATTGAATCATGAAATAAATCATGAATCATGAATTGAATCATGAATTGAATCATGAATCATGAATCATGAATTGAATCATGAATCATGAATCAAGAATTGAATCATGAATCATGAATCGAATCATGAATCATGAATTGAATCATGAATCATGAATCATGAATTGAATCATGAATCGAATCATAAATCATGAATCGAATCATGAATCATGAATCGAATCATGAATCATGAATTGAATCATGAATTAAGAATCATGAATCATGAATTGAATCATGAATCAAGAATTGAATCATGAATCATTAATCGAATCATGAATCATGGATTGAATCATGAATCATGAATTGAATCATGAATCGAATCATGCATCATGAATCGAATCATGAATCATAAATCGAATCATGAATTATGAATTGTATCATGAAACATGAATCGAATCATGAATCATGAATTGAATCATGAATTAAAAATCATGAATCATGAATCATGAATTGAATCATGAATTGAATCATGAATCATGAATTAAAACATGAATCATGAATTGAATCATGATTTAAAACATGAATTATGAATTGAATCATAAATCATGAATCATGAATTGAATCTTGAATCATGAATCGAATCATGAATCATGAATTATGAACCGAATCATGAATCATTATTCGAATCAAGAATCATGATTCGAATCAAGAATCATGAATGGAATCATGAATCATGAATCGAATCATGAATCACAAATACTGAATTAAATTATGAATCATGAATCATAAAATGAATCATGAATCATGAATGGAATCATGAATTGAATCATAAATCATGAAATGAATCATGAATCATGAAATGAATCATGAATCATGAATTGAATCATGAATCATGAATTGAATCATGAATCATGAATCATGAATCATGAATTGAATCATGAATCATGAATTGAATCATGAATTGAATCATGAATCATGAATCATGAATCGAATCATGAATCGAATCATGAATCATGAATCATGCATTGAATCATGAATCATGAATCATGCATTGAATCATGAATCATGAATCATGAATTGAATCATGAATCATGAATTGAATCATGAATTGATACATGAATCATGAATCGAATCATGATTCATGAATCATGAATTGAATCATGAATCATGAATCATGATTTGAATTATGAATTGAATCAAGAATTGAATCATGAATTGAAACATGAATCATGAATTGAATCATGAATCATGAATCATGAATTTAATCATGAATTGAATCATGAATCATGAATCATGAATCATGAATTGAATCATTAATCATGAATTGAATATGAATCATGAATTGAATCTTGAATCATGAATCATGAATTGAATAATGAATCATGAATCATGAATCATGAATCATGAATTGAATCATGAATAATGAATCATAATTTGAATCATGATTTGAAGCATGAATTGAATCATGAATCATGAATCATGAAATGAATCATGAATCATGAATCATGAATCATGAATCATGAATTGAATCTTGAATCATGAATCGAATCATGAATCATGAATCGGATCATGAATCATGAATTGAATCATGAATCGAATCATGAATCATGAATCGAATCATGAATCATGAATCGAATCATGAATCATGAATCGAATCATAATTCATGAATTGAATCATGAATTAAGAATCATGAATCATGAATGGAATCATGAATCATGAATGGAATCATGAATCATGAATTAAAACATGAATCATGAATTGAATCATGATTTAAAACATGAATTATTAATTGAGTCATGAATCATGAAATAAATCATGAATTGAATCAAGATTCATGAACCATAAATTGAATCATGAAATAAATCATGAATCATGAATTGAATCATGAATTGAATCATGAATCATGAATCATGAATTGAATCATGAATCATGAATCAAGAATTGAATCATGAATCATGAATTGAATCATGAATCATGAATCATGAATTGAATCATGAATCGAATCATAAATCATGAATCGAATCATGAATCATGAATCGAATCATGAATCATGAATTGAATCATGAATTAAGAATCATGAATCATGAATAGAATCATGAATCAAGAATTGAATCATGAATCATTAATCGAATCATGAATCATGGATTGAATCATGAATCATGAATTGAATCATGAATCGAATCATGCATCATGAATCGAATCATGAATCATAAATCGAATCATGAATTATGAATTGTATCATGAAACATGAATCGAATCATGAATCATGAATTGAATCATGAATTAAAAATCATGAGTCATGAATCATGAATTGAATCATGAATTGAATCATGAATCATGATTTAAAACATGAATCATGAATTGAATCATGATTTAAAACATGAATTATGAATTGAATCATAAATCATGAATCATGAATTGAATCTTGAATCATGAATCGAATCATGAATCATGAGTTATGAACCGAATCATGAATCATTATTCGAATCAAGAATCATGATTCGAATCAAGAATCATGAATGGAATCATGAATCATGAATCGAATCATGAATCACAAATACTGAATTAAATTATGAATCATGAATCATAAAATGAATCATGAATCATGAATGGAATCATGAATTGAATCATAAATCATGAAATGAATCATGAATCATGAAATGAATCATGAATCATGAATTGAATCATGAATCATGAATTGAATCATGAATCATGAATCATGAATCATGAATTGAATCATGAATCATGAATTGAATCATGAATCATGAATTGAATCATGAATCATGAATCATGAATCGAATCATGAATCGAATCATGAATCATGAATCGAATCATGATTCATGAATCATGAATTGAATCATGAATCATGAATCATGAATTGAATTATGAATTGAATCAAGAATTGAATCATGAATTGAAACATGAATCATGAATTGAATCATGAATCATGAATCATGAATTTAATCATGAATTGAATCATGAATCATGAATCATTAATTGTTGAATTATGAATCATAAATTGAATCATGAATTGAATCATGAATCATGATTCATGATAGAATCATGAATCATGATTCATGAAATGAATCATGAATCATGAATTGAATCATGAATCATGAATCATGAATTGAATCAGGAATTGAATCATGAATCATGAATCATGAATTGAATCATGAATCATGAATCATGAATCATGAATTGAATCATTAATCATGAATTGAATATGAATCATGAATTGAATCTTGAATCATGAATCATGAATTGAATAATGAATCATGAATCATGAATCATGAATCATGAATTGAATCATGAATCATGAATCATGAATTGAATCATGAATAATGAATCATAATTTGAATCATGATTTGAAGCATGAATTGAATCATGAATCATGAATCATGAAATGAATCATGAATCATGAATCATGAATCATGAATCATGAATTGAATCTTGAATCATGAATCGAATCATGAATCATGAATCGGATCATGAATCACAAATCATGAATTGAATTATGAATCATGAATTATAATTCGAATCATGAATCACAAATCATGAATTGAATCATGAATCATGAATCATAAAATGAATCATGAATCATGAATGGAATCATGAATCATGAATCATGAATTGAGTCATGAATTAAGAACCATGAATCATGAATTGAATCATGAATCATGAATTGAATCATGAATCATGAATTAAAACATGAATCATGAATTGAATCATGATTTAAAACATGAATTATGAATTGAATCATGAATCATGAATCATGAATTGAATCTTGAATCATGAATCGAATCATGAATCATGAATTATGAACTGAATCATGAATCATTATTCGAATCAATAATCATGATTCGAATCAAGAATCATGAATGGAATCATGAATCATGAATCATGAATCATGAATCATGAATTGAATCATGAATCATGAATTGAATCATGAATTGAATCATGAATCATGAATTGAATCATGAATCATGAATTGAATCATGAATTGAATCATAAATCATGAAATGAATCATGAATCATGAATTGAATCATGAATCATGAATTGAATCATGAATCATGAATCATGAATTGAATCATGAATCATGAATTGAATCATGAATCATGAAATGAATCATGAATTGAATAATGAATTCAAACATGAATCATGAATCGAATCATGAATCATGAATCATGCATTGAATCATGAATCATGAATCATGCATTGAATCATGAATCATGAATCATGAATTGAATCATGAATCATGAATTGAATCATGAATTGATACATGAATCATGAATCGAATCATAAATTGAATCATGAATTGAATCATGAATTGAATCATGAATCATGATTCATGAAATGAATCATGAATCATGAATTGAATCATGAATCATGAATTGAATCATGAATTGAATCATGAATCATGAATCATGAAATGAATCATGAATTATGAATCATAAATTGAATCATGAATTGAATCATTAAATGAATCATGAATCATGAATTGAATCTTGAACCATGAATCATGAATCATGAATTGAATCTTGAATCATGAATCGAATCATGAATCATGAATCATGAATCGAATCATGAATCATGAATCATGAATCGAATCATGAATCATGAATCATGAATCATGAAATGAATCATGAATTGAATCATGAATCAAGAATCATGAATCGAATCATGAATCATGAATCACAAATCATGAATTATGAATCATAAATTGAATCATGAATTGAATCATGAATTGAATCATGAATCATGAATCATGATTCATGAAATGAATCATGAATTGAATCATGAATCAAGAATCATGAAATAAATCATGAATCATGAATCATGAATTGAATCATGAATCATGAATCAAGAATTGAATCATGAATCATGAATCGAATTATGAATCATGAATTGAATCATGAATCATGATTCATGAATTGAATCATGAATAAAATCATGAATCATGAATCGAATCATGAATGATGAATCGAATCATGAATCATGAATTGAATCATGAATTAGGAATCATGAATCATGAATTAAAACATGAATCATGAATTGAATCATGATTTAAAACATGAATTATGAATTGAATCATGAATCATGAATCATGAATTGAATCTTGAATCATGAATCGAATCATGAATCATGAATTATGAACCGAATCATGAATCATTATTCGAATCAAGAATCATGATTCGAATCAAGAATCATGAATGGAATCATGAATCATGAATCGAATCATGAATCATAAATACTGAATTAAATTATGAATCATGAATCATAAAATGAATCATGAATCATGAATGGAATCATGAATTGAATCATAAATCATGAAATGAATCATGAATCATGAATCATGAATTCAATCATGAATCATGAATCATGAATCATGAATCAAGAATCATGAATTGAATCATGAATCATGAATTGAATCATGAATCATGAATTGAATCATGAATCATGAATTGAATCATGAATCATGAAATGAATCATGAATTGAATCAAGAATTCAAACATGAATCATGAATAGAATAATGAATCATGAATCATGCATTGAATCATGAATCATGAATCATGCATTGAATCATGAATCATGAATCATGAATCGAATCATGATTCATGAATTGAATTATGAATTAAATCAAGAATTGAATCATGAATTGATACATGAATCATGAATCGAATCATGATTCATGAATCATGAATTGAATCATGAATCATGAATCATGAATTGAATTATGAATTGAATCAAGAATTGAATCATGAATTGAAACATGAATCATGAATTGAATCATGATTCATGAATCATGAATTAATCCATGAATTGAATCATGAATCATGAATCATGAATTATTGAATTATGAATCATAAATTGAATCATGAATTGAATCATGAATCATAAATTGAATCATGAATTGAATCATGAATTGAATCATGAATCATGATTCATGAATTGAATCATGAATCATGAATTGAATCATGAATCATAAAATGAATCATGAATTGAATCATGAATTCAAACATGAATCATGAATTATGAATCATGCATTGAATCATGAATCATGAATCATGAATTGAATCATGAATCATGAATCATGAATTGAATTATGAATTGAATCAAGAATTGAATCATGAATTGAAACATGAATCGAATCATGATTCATGAATCATGAATTGAATCATGAATAATGAATCATGAATTGAATCATGAATCATGAATCATGAATCATGAATTAAATCATGAATCTTGAATTGAATCTTGAATCATGTATCATGAATTGAATCATGAATCATGAATCATAATTTGAATCATGAATAATGAATCATAATTTGAATCATGATTTGAATCATGAATTGAATCATGAATCATGAAATGAATCATGAATCATGAATCATAAATCATGAATCATGAATTGAATCTTGAATCATGAATCGAATCATGAATTATGAATCAAATCACGAATCATGATTTGAATCAATCATGAATCGAATCATGAATCATGAATCGAATCATGAATCACAAATCATGAATTGAATTATGAATCATGAATTATGAATCAAATCATGAATCACAAATCATGAATTGAATCATGAATCATGAATCATAAAATGAATCATGAATCATGAAGGAAATCATGATTCATAATTTGAATCATAAATCATGAAATGAATCATGAATCATGAATTGAATCATGAATCATGAATTGAATCATGAATCAAATCATGAATCATGAATTGAATCATGAATCATGAATTGAATCATGAATCATGAATTGAATCATGAATCATGAATCAAATCATGAATCATGAATTGAATCATGAATCATGAATTGAATCATGAATCATGAATTGAATCATGAATCATGAATTGAATCATGAATCATGAATTGAATCATGAATCATGAATTGAATGATTAATCATGAATCGAATCATGAATCATGAATTGAATCATGAATCATGAATTGAATCATGAATCATGAAGCGAATCATGAATCATGAATCATGAATTGAATCATGAATCATGAATCATGAATTGAATCATGAATTATGAATCATAAATTGAATCATGAATTGAATCATTAATTGAATCATGAATCATGAATCATGAATTGAATCATGAATCATGAATTGAATCATGAATCATGAATCATGAATTGAATCATGAATCATGAATCATGAATCATGAATCATGAATTGAATCATGAATCATAAATTGAATCATGAATCATGAAATGAATCATGAAATAAATCATGAATCATGATTTGAATCAAGAATTGAATCATAAATCATGAAATGAATCATGAAATGAATCATGAATCACAAATTGAATCATGAATCATGAATCGAATCATGAATCATGAATAATAAATCATGAATTGAATCATGAATCATGAATTGAATCATGAATCATAAATCAAGAATTGAATCATGAATCATGAATCGAATCATGAATCATGAATTGAATCATAAAATTGAATCATGAATCATGAATCGAATCATGAATCATGAATCGAATCATGAATCATGAATCGAATCATAATTCATGAATTGAATCATGAATTAAGAATCATGAATCATGAATGGAATCATGAATGGAATCATGAATCATGAATTAAAACATGAATCATGAATTGAATCATGATTTAAAACATGAATTATTAATTGAGTCATGAATCATGAAATAAATCATGAATTGAATCAAGATTCATGAACCATGAATTGAATCATGAAATAAATCATGAATCATGAATTGAATCATGAATTGAATCATGAATCATGAATCATGAATTGAATCATGAATCATGAATCAAGAATTGAATCATGAATCATGAATCGAATCATGAATCATGAATTGAATCATGAATAATGAATCATAATTTGAATCATGATTTGAATCATGAATTGAATAATGAATCATGAATCATGAATCATGAATCATGAATTGAATCTTGAATCATGAATCGAATCATGAATTATGAATCGAATCATGAATCATGATTTGAATCAAGAATCATGAATCGAATCATGAATCATGAATTGAATCATGAATCACAAATCATGAATTGAATTATGAATCATGAATTATAATTCGAATCATGAATCACAAATCATGAATTGAATCATGAATCATGAATCATAAAATGAATCATGAATCATGAATGGAATCATGAATCATGAATCATGAATTGAGTCATGAATTAAGAACCATGAATCATGAATTGAATCATGAATCATGAATTGAATCATGAATTAAATCATGAATCATGAATTAAAACATGAATCATGAATTGAATCATGATTTAAAACATGAATTATGAATTGAATCATGAATCATGAATCATGAATTGAATCTTGAATCATGAATCGAATCATGAATCATGAATTATGAACCGAATCATGAATCATTATTCGAATCAAGAATCATGATTCGAATCAAGAATCATGAATGGAATCATGAATCATGAATCGAATCATGAATCATAAATACTGAATTAAATTATGAATCATGAATCATAAAATGAATCATGAATCATGAATGGAATCATGAATTGAATCATAAATCATGAAATGAATCATGAATCATGAATCATGAATCATGAATTCAATCATGAATCATGAATCATGAATCATGAATCAAGAATCATGAATTGAATCATGAATCATGAATTGAATCATGAATCATGAATTGAATCATGAATCATGAAATGAATCATGAATTGAATCATGAATCATGAATTGAATCATGAATCATGAATCATGAATCATGAATTGAATCATGAATCATGAAGCGAATCATGAATCATGAATCATGAATTGAATCATGAATCATGAATTGAATCATGAATTATGAATCATAAATTGAATCATGAATTGAATCATTAATTGAATCATGAATCATGAATCATGAATTGAATCATGAATCATGAATTGAATCATGAATCATGAATCATGAATTGAATCATGAATCATGAATCATGAATCATGAATCATGAATTGAATCATGAATCATAAATTGAATCATGAATCATGAAATGAATCATGAAATAAATCATGAATCATGATTTGAATCAAGAATTGAATCATAAATCATGAAATGAATCATGAAATGAATCATGAATCACAAATTGAATCATGAATCATGAATCGAATCATGAATCATGAATAATAAATCATGAATTGAATCATGAATCATGAATTTAATCATGAATCATAAATCAAGAATTGAATCATGAATCATGAATCGAATCATGAATCATGAATTGAATCATGAATCGAATCATGAATCATGAATCGAATCATGAATCATGAATCGAATCATGAATCATGAATCGAATCATAATTCATGAATTGAATCATGAATTAAGAATCATGAATCATGAATGGAATCATGAATCATGAATGGAATCATGAATCATGAATTAAAACATGAATCATGAATTGAATCATGATTTAAAACATGAATTATTAATTGAGTCATGAATCATGAAATAAATCATGAATTGAATCAAGATTCATGAACCATGAATTGAATCATGAAATAAATCATGAATCATGAATTGAATCATGAATTGAATCATGAATCATGAATCATGAATTGAATCATGAATCATGAATCAAGAATTGAATCATGAATCATGAATCGAATCATGAATCATGAATTGAATCATGAATCATGAATCATGAATTGAATCATGAATCGAATCATAAATCATGAATCGAATCATGAATCATGAATCGAATCATGAATCATGAATTGAATCATGAATTAAGAATCATGAATCATGAATTGAATCATGAATCAAGAATTGAATCATGAATCATTAATCGAATCATGAATCATGGATTGAATCATGAATCATGAATTGAATCATGAATCGAATCATGCATCATGAATCGAATCATGAATCATAAATCGAATCATGAATTATGAATTGTATCATGAAACATGAATCGAATCATGAATCATGAATTGAATCATGAATTAAAAATCATGAATCATGAATCATGAATTGAATCATGAATTGAATCATGAATCATGAATTAAAACATGAATCATGAATTGAATCATGATTTAAAACATGAATTATGAATTGAATCATAAATCATGAATCATGAATTGAATCTTGAATCATGAATCGAATCATGAATCATGAATTATGAACCGAATCATGAATCATTATTCGAATCAAGAATCATGATTCGAATCAAGAATCATGAATGGAATCATGAATCATGAATCGAATCATGAATCACAAATACTGAATTAAATTATGAGTCATGAATCATAAAATGAATCATGAATCATGAATGGAATCATGAATTGAATCATAAATCATGAAATGAATCATGAATCATGAAATGAATCATGAATCATGAATTGAATCATGAATCATGAATTGAATCATGAATCATGAATCATGAATCATGAATTGAATCATGAATCATGAATTGAATCATGAATTGAATCATGAATCATGAATCGAATCATGAATCGAATCATGAATCATGAATCATGCATTGAATCATGAATCATGAATCATGCATTGAATCATGAATCATGAATCATGAATTGAATCATGAATCATGAATTGAATCATGAATTGATACATGAATCATGAATCGAATCATGATTCATGAATCATGAATTGAATCATGAATCATGAATCATGATTTGAATTATGAATTGAATCAAGAATTGAATCATGAATTGAAACATGAATCATGAATTGAATCATGAATCATGAATCATGAATTTAATCATGAATTGAATCATGAATCATGAATCATGAATCATGAATTGAATCATTACTCATGAATTGAATATGAATCATGAATTGAATCTTGAATCATGAATCATGAATTGAATAATGAATCATGAATCATGAATCATGAATCATGAATTGAATCATGAATAATGAATCATAATTTGAATCATGATTTGAAGCATGAATTGAATCATGAATCATGAATCATGAAATGAATCATGAATCATGAATCATGAATCATGAATCATGAATCATGAATTGAATCTTGAATCATGAATCGAATCATGAATCATGAATCGGATCATGAATCATGAATTAAATCATGAATCGAATCATGAATCATGAATCGAATCATGAATCATGAATCGAATCATGAATCATAAATCGAATCATAATTCATGAATTGAATCATGAATTAAGAATCATGAATCATGAATTAAGAATCATGAATCATGAATGGAATCAGGAATCATGAATGGAATCATGAATCATGAATTAAAACATGAATTATTAATTGAGTCATGAATCATGAAATAAATCATGAATTGAATCAAGATTCATGAACCATAAATTGAATCATGAAATAAATCATGAATCATGAATTGAATCATGAATTGAATCATGAATCATGAATCATGAATTGAATCATGAATCATGAATCAAGAATTGAATCATGATTTGAAGCATGAATTGAATCATGAATCATGAATCATGAAATGAATCATGAATCATGAATCATGAATCATGAATCATGAATCATGAATTGAATCTTGAATCATGAATCGAATCATGAATCATGAATCGGATCATGAATCATGAATTAAATCATGAATCGAATCATGAATCATGATTCATGAAATGAATCATGAATCATGAATTGAATCATGAATCATGAATCATGAATTGAATCAGGAATTGAATCATGAATCATGAATCATGAATTGAATCATGAATCATGAATCATGAATCATGAATTGAATCATTAATCATGAATTGAATATGAATCAGGAATTGAATCTTGAATCATGAATCATGAATTGAATAATGAATCATGAATCATGAATCATGAATCATGAATTGAATCATGAATCATGAATCATGAATTGAATCATGAATAATGAATCATAATTTGAATCATGATTTGAAGCATGAATTGAATCATGAATCATGAATCATGAAATGAATCATGAATCATGAATCATGAATCATGAATCATGAATTGAATCTTGAATCATGAATCGAATCATGAATCATGAATCGGATCATGAATCACAAATCATGAATTGAATTATGAATCATGAATTATAATTCGAATCATGAATCACAAATCATGAATTGAATCATGAATCATGAATCATAAAATGAATCATGAATCATGAATGGAATCATGAATCATGAATCATGAATTGAATCATGAATTAAGAACCATGAATCATGAATTGAATCATGAATCATGAATTGAATCATGAATCATGAATTAAAACATGAATCATGAATTGAATCATGATTTAAAACATGAATTATGAATTGAATCATGAATCATGAATCATGAATTGAATCTTGAATCATGAATCGAATCATGAATCATGAATTATGAACTGAATCATGAATCATTATTCGAATCAATAATCATGATTCAAATCAAGAATCATGAATGGAATCATGAATCATGAATCATGAATCATGAATCATGAATTGAATCATGAATCATGAATTGAATCATGAATCATGAATTGAATCATGAATTGAATCATAAATCATGAAATGAATCATGAATCATGAATTGAATCATGAATCATGAATTGAATCATGAATCATGAATCATGAATCATGAATTGAATCATGAATCATGAATTGAATCATGAATCATGAAATGAATCATGAATTGAATAATGAATTCAAACATGAATCATGAATCGAATCATGAATCATGAATCATGCATTGAATCATGAATCATGAATCATGCATTGAATCATGAATCATGAATCATGAATTGAATCATGAATCATGAATTGAATCATGAATTGATACATGAATCATGAATCGAATCATAAATTGAATCATTAATTGAATCATGAATTGAATCATGAATCATGATTCATGAAATGAATCATGAATCATGAATTGAATCATGAATCATGAATTGAATCATGAATTGAATCATGAATCATGAAATGAATCATGAATTATGAATCATAAATTGAATCATGAATTGAATCATTAATTGAATCATGAATCATGAATTGAATCTTGAACCATGAATCATGAATCATGAATTGAATCTTGAATCATGAATCGAATCATGAATCATGAATCATGAATCGAATCATGAATCATGAATCATGAATCGAATCATGAATCATGAATCATGAATCATGAATCGAATCATGAATCATGAATCATGAATCGAATCATGAATCATGAATCATGAATCATGAAATGAATCATGAATCATGAATTGAATCATGAATCAAGAATCATGAATCGAATCATGAATCATGATTCACAAATCATGAATTATGAATCATAAATTGAATCATGAAATGAATCATGAATTGAATCATGAATCAAGAATCATGAAATAAATCATGAATCATGAATCATGAATTGAATCATGAATCATGAATCAAGAATTGAATCATGAATCATGAATTGAATTATGAATCATGAATTGAATCATGAATCATGATTCATGAATTGAATCATGAATAAAATCATGAATCATGAATCGAATCATGAATGATGAATCGAATCATGAATCATGAATTGAATCATGAATTAGGAATCATGAATCATGAATTAAGAATCATGAATCATGAATTGAATCATGAATCAGGAATTGAATCATGAATTGAATCATGAATCATGAATTAAAATATGAATCATGAATTAAATCATGATTTAAAACATGAATTATGTATTGAATCATGAATCATGGATCATGAATTGAATCTTGAATCATGAATCGAATCATGAATCATGAATCGAATCAAGAATCATGAATCATGAATTATTGAATTATGAATCATAAATTGAATCATGAATTGAATCATGAATTAAATCATGAATCATGATTTGAATCATGAATCATGAATCATGAATTGAATAATGAATCATGAATTGAATCATGAATCATGAATCGAATCATGAATCATGAATCATGAATTGAATCATGAATCATGAATCATGAATTGAATCTTGAATCATGAATCGAATCATGAATCATGAATCATGAATGGAATCATGAATCATAAATCATGAATTGAATCATAAATCATGAAATGAATCATGAAATGAATCATGAATCATGAATTGAATCATGAATCATGAATCATGTATCGAATCATGAATCATGAATTGAATCATGAATCATGAATTAAAACATGAATCATGAATTGAATCATGATTTAAAACATGAATTATGAATTGAATCATAAATCATGAATCATGAATTGAATCTTGAATCATGAATCGAATCATGAATCATGAGTTATGAACCGAATCATGAATCATTATTCGAATCAAGAATCATGATTCGAATCAAGAATCATGAATGGAATCATGAATCATGAATCGAATCATGAATCACAAATACTGAATTAAATTATGAATCATGAATCATAAAATGAATCATGAATCATGAATGGAATCATGAATTGAATCATAAATCATGAAATGAATCATGAATCATGAAATGAATCATGAATCATGAATTGAATCATGAATCATGAATTGAATCATGAATCATGAATCATGAATCATGAATTGAATCATGAATCATGAATTGAATCATGAATCATGAATCATGAATCGAATCATGAATCGAATCATGAATCATGAATCGAATCATGATTCATGAATCATGAATTGAATCATGAATCATGAATCATGAATTGAATTATGAATTGAATCAAGAATTGAATCATGAATTGAAACATGAATCATGAATTGAATCATGAATCATGAATCATGAATTTAATCATGAATTGAATCATGAATCATGAATCATTAATTATTGAATTATGAATCATAAATTGAATCATGAATTGAATCACGAATTGAATCATGAATCATGATTCATGAATGAATCATGAATCATGATTCATGAAATGAATCATGAATCATGAATTGAATCATGAATCATGAATCATGAATTGAATCAGGAATTGAATCATGAATCATGAATCATGAATTGAATCATGAATCATGAATCATGAATTGAATCATTAATCATGAATTGAATATGAATCAGGAATTGAATCTTGAATCATGAATCATGAATTGAATAATGAATCATGAATCATGAATCATGAATCATGAATTGAATCATGAATCATGAATCATGAATTGAATCATGAATAATGAATCATAATTTGAATCATGATTTGAAGCATGAATTGAATCATGAATCATGAATCATGAAATGAATCATGAATCATGAATCATGAATCATGAATCATGAATTGAATCTTGAATCATGAATCGAATCATGAATCATGAATCGGATCATGAATCACAAATCATGAATTGAATTATGAATCATGAATTATAATTCGAATCATGAATCACAAATCATGAATTGAATCATGGATCATGAATCATAAAATGAATCATGAATCATGAATGGAATCATGAATCATGAATCATGAATTGAGTCATGAATTAAGAACCATGAATCATGAATTGAATCATGAATCATGAATTGAATCATGAATCATGAATTAAAACATGAATCATGAATTGAATCATGATTTAAAACATGAATTATGAATTGAATCATGAATCATGAATCATGAATTGAATCTTGAATCATGAATCGAATCATGAATCATGAATTATGAACTGAATCATGAATCATTATTCGAATCAATAATCATGATTCGAATCAAGAATCATGAATGGAATCATGAATCATGAATCATGAATCATGAATCATGAATTGAATCATGAATCATGAATTGAATCATGAATTGAATCATGAATCATGAATTGAATCATGAATCATGAATTGAATCATGAATTGAATCATAAATCATGAAATGAATCATGAATCATGAATTGAATCTTGAATCATGAATCGAATCATGAATCATGAATCATGAATCGAATCATGAATCATGAATCATGAATCGAATCATGAATCATGAATCATGAATCATGAATCGAATCATGAATCATGAATCATGAATCGAATCATGAATCATGAATCATGAATCATGAAATGAATCATGAATCATGAATTGAATCATGAATCAAGAATCATGAATCGAATCATGAATCATGATTCACAAATCATGAATTATGAATCATAAATTGAATCATGAAATGAATCATGAATTGAATCATGAATCAAGAATCATGAAATAAATCATGAATCATGAATCATGAATTGAATCATGAATCATGAATCAAGAATTGAATCATGAATCATGAATTGAATTATGAATCATGAATTGAATCATGAATCATGATTCATGAATTGAATCATGAATAAAATCATGAATCATGAATCGAATCATGAATGATGAATCGAATCATGAATCATGAATTGAATCATGAATTAGGAATCATGAATCATGAATTAAGAATCATGAATCATGAATTGAATCATGAATCAGGAATTGAATCATGAATTGAATCATGAATCATGAATTAAAATATGAATCATGAATTAAATCATGATTTAAAACATGAATTATGTATTGAATCATGAATCATGGATCATGAATTGAATCTTGAATCATGAATCGAATCATGAATCATGAATCGAATCAAGAATCATGAATCATGAATTATTGAATTATGAATCATAAATTGAATCATGAATTGAATCATGAATTAAATCATGAATCATGATTTGAATCATGAATCATGAATCATGAATTGAATAATGAATCATGAATTGAATCATGAATCATGAATCGAATCATGAATCATGAATCATGAATTGAATCATGAATCATGAATCATGAATTGAATCTTGAATCATGAATCGAATCATGAATCATGAATCATGAATGGAATCATGAATCATAAATCATGAATTGAATCATAAATCATGAAATGAATCATGAAATGAATCATGAATCATGAATTGAATCATGAATCATGAATCATGTATCGAATCATGAATCATGAATTGAATCATGAATCATGAATTAAAACATGAATCATGAATTGAATCATGATTTAAAACATGAATTATGAATTGAATCATAAATCATGAATCATGAATTGAATCTTGAATCATGAATCGAATCATGAATCATGAGTTATGAACCGAATCATGAATCATTATTCGAATCAAGAATCATGATTCGAATCAAGAATCATGAATGGAATCATGAATCATGAATCGAATCATGAATCACAAATACTGAATTAAATTATGAATCATGAATCATAAAATGAATCATGAATCATGAATGGAATCATGAATTGAATCATAAATCATGAAATGAATCATGAATCATGAAATGAATCATGAATCATGAATTGAATCATGAATCATGAATTGAATCATGAATCATGAATCATGAATCATGAATTGAATCATGAATCATGAATTGAATCATGAATCATGAATCATGAATCGAATCATGAATCGAATCATGAATCATGAATCGAATCATGATTCATGAATCATGAATTGAATCATGAATCATGAATCATGAATTGAATTATGAATTGAATCAAGAATTGAATCATGAATTGAAACATGAATCATGAATTGAATCATGAATCATGAATCATGAATTTAATCATGAATTGAATCATGAATCATGAATCATTAATTATTGAATTATGAATCATAAATTGAATCATGAATTGAATCACGAATTGAATCATGAATCATGATTCATGAATGAATCATGAATCATGATTCATGAAATGAATCATGAATCATGAATTGAATCATGAATCATGAATCATGAATTGAATCAGGAATTGAATCATGAATCATGAATCATGAATTGAATCATGAATCATGAATCATGAATTGAATCATTAATCATGAATTGAATATGAATCAGGAATTTAATCTTGAATCATGAATCATGAATTGAATAATGAATCATGAATCATGAATCATGAATCATGAATTGAATCATGAATCATGAATCATGAATTGAATCATGAATAATGAATCATAATTTGAATCATGATTTGAAGCATGAATTGAATCATGAATCATGAATCATGAAATGAATCATGAATCATGAATCATGAATCATGAATCATGAATTGAATCTTGAATCATGAATCGAATCATGAATCATGAATCGGATCATGAATCACAAATCATGAATTGAATTATGAATCATGAATTATAATTCGAATCATGAATCACAAATCATGAATTGAATCATGGATCATGAATCATAAAATGAATCATGAATCATGAATGGAATCATGAATCATGAATCATGAATTGAGTCATGAATTAAGAACCATGAATCATGAATTGAATCATGAATCATGAATTGAATCATGAATCATGAATTAAAACATGAATCATGAATTGAATCATGATTTAAAACATGAATTATGAATTGAATCATGAATCATGAATCATGAATTGAATCTTGAATCATGAATCGAATCATGAATCATGAATTATGAACTGAATCATGAATCATTATTCGAATCAATAATCATGATTCGAATCAAGAATCATGAATGGAATCATGAATCATGAATCATGAATCATGAATCATGAATTGAATCATGAATCATGAATTGAATCATGAATTGAATCATGAATCATGAATTGAATCATGAATCATGAATTGAATCATGAATTGAATCATAAATCATGAAATGAATCATGAATCATGAATTGAATCATGAATCATGAATTGAATCATGAATCATGAATCATGAATCATGAATTGAATCATGAATCATGAATTGAATCATGAATCATGAAATGAATCATGAATTGAATAATGAATTCAAACATGAATCATGAATCGAATCATGAATCATGAATCATGCATTGAATCATGAATCATGAATCATGCATTGAATCATGAATCATGAATCATGAATTGAATCATGAATCATGAATTGAATCATGAATTGATACATGAATCATGAATCGAATCATAAATTGAATCATGAATTGAATCATGAATTGAATCATGAATCATGATTCATGAAATGAATCATGAATCATGAATTGAATCATGAATCATGAATTGAATCATGAATTGAATCATGAATCATGAATCATGAAATGAATCATGAATTATGAATCATAAATAGAATCATGAATTGAATCATTAATTGAATCATGAATCATGAATTGAATCTTGAACCATGAATCATGAATCATGAATTGAATCTTGAATCATGAATCGAATCATGAATCATGAATCATGAATCGAATCATGAATCATGAATCATGAATCGAATCATGAATCATGAATCATGAATCATGAAATGAATCATGAATCATGAATTGAATCATGAATCAAGAATCATGAATCGAATCATGAATCATGAATCACAAATCATGAATTATGAATCATAAATTGAATCATGAAATGAATCATGAATTGAATCATGAATCAAGAATCATGAAATAAATCATGAATCATGAATCATGAATTGAATCATGAATCATGAATCAAGAATTGAATCATGAATCATGAATCGAATTATGAATCATGAATTGAATCATGAATCATGATTCATGAATTGAATCATGAATAAAATCATGAATCATGAATCGAATCATGAATGATGAATCGAATCATGAATCATGAATTGAATCATGAATTAGGAATCATGAATCATGAATTAAGAATCATGAATCATGAATTGAATCATGAATCAGGAATTGAATCATGAATTGAATCATGAATCATGAATTAAAATATGAATCATGAATTAAATCATGATTTAAAACATGAATTATGTATTGAATCATGAATCATGAATCATGAATTGAATCTTGAATCATGAATCGAATCATGAATCATGAATCGAATCAAGAATCATGAATCATGAATTATTGAATTATGAATCATAAATTGAATCATGAATTGAATCATGAATTAAATCATGAATCATGATTTGAATCATGAATCATGAATCATGAATTGAATAATGAATCATGAATTGAATCATGAATCATGAATCGAATCATGAATCATGAATCATGAATTGAATCATGAATCATGAATCATGAATTGAATCTTGAATCATGAATCGAATCATGAATCATGAATCATGAATGGAATCATGAATCATAAATCATGAATTGAATCATAAATCATGAAATGAATCATGAAATGAATCATGAATCATGAATTGAATCATGAATCATGAATCATGTATCGAATCATGAATCATGAATTGAATCATGAATCATGAATCATGAATCATGAATCATGAATTGAATCATGAATCATAAATTGAATCATGAATCATGAAATGAATCATGAAATAAATCATGAATCATGAATTAAATCATAAAACATGGATCATGAATTGAATCATGAATCATGAATCATGAATTGAATCATGAATCATGAATCAAGAATTGAATCATGAATCATGAATCAAATCATGAATCATGAATTGAATCATGAATTGAATCATGAATCATGAATTGAATCATGAATTAAGAATCATGAATCATGAATTAAAACATGAATCATGAATTGAATTATGATTTAAAACATGAATTATTAATTAAATCATGAATCATGAATTGAATCATGAATTGAATCATGAATGAAAAATCATGAAATAAATCATGAATTGAATCAAGATTCATGAACCATGAATTGAATCATGAATCATGAATCGAATCATGAATCATGAATTGAATCATGAATCATGAATCAAGAATTGAATCATGAATCATGAATCGAATCATGAATCATGAATTGAATCATGAATCATGAATCATGAATTGAATCATGAATAAAATCATGAATGATGAATCGAATCATGAATGATGAATTGAATCATGAATCATGAATTGAATCATGAATTAGGAATCATGAATCATGAATTAAGAATCATGAATCATGAATTGAATCATGAATCAGGAATTGAATCATGAATTGAATCATGAATCATGAATTAAAATATGAATCATGAATTGAATCATGATTTAAAACATGAATTATGAATTGAATCATGAATCATGAGTCATGAATTGAATCTTGAATCATGAATCGAATCATGAATCATGAATCGAATCATGAATCATGAATTATAAATCGAATCATGAATCATGATTCGAATCAAGAATCATGAATCGAATCATGATTCATGAATCGAATCATGAATCACAAATCATGAATTGAATTATGAATCATGAATTATGAATCAAATCATGAATCACAAATCATGAATTAAATCATGAATTATGAATCATAAAATGAATCATGAATCATGAAGGAAATCATGAATCATGAATTGAATCATAAATCATGAAATGAATCATGAATCATGAATTGAATCATGAATCATGAATTGAATCATGAATCAAATCATGAATCATGAATTGAATCATGAATCATGAATTGAATCATTAATCATGAATCAAATCATGAATTATGAATTGAATCATGAATCATGAATTGAATCATGAATCATGAATTGAATCATGAATCATGAATTGAATCATGAATCATGAATTGAATGATTAATCGTGAATTGAATCATGAATCATGAATCATGAATCATGAATTGAATCATGAATCATGAAGCGAATCATGAATCATGAATCATGAATTGAATCATGAATCAAGAATCATGATTTGAATCATGAATTATGAATCATAAATTGAATCATGAATTGAATCATTAATTGAATCATGAATCATGAATCATGAATTGAATCATGAATCATGAATTGAATCATGAATCATGAATCATGAATTGAATCATGAATCATGAATTGAATTATGAATTGAATCAAGAATTGAATCATGAATTGAAACATGAATCGAATCATGATTCATGAATCATGAATTGAATCATGAATAATGAATCATGAATTGAATCATGAATCATGAATCATGAATCATGAATTAAATCATGAATCTTGAATTGAATCTTGAATCATGTATCATGAATTGAATAATAAATCATGAATCATGAATCATAATTTGAATCATGAATAATGAATCATAATTTGAATCATGATTTGAATCATGAATTGAATCATGAATCATGAAATGAATCATGAATCATGAATCATGAATCATGAATCATGAATTGAATCTTGAATCATGAATCGAATCATGAATTATGAATCAAATCACGAATCATGATTTGAATCAATCATGAATCGAATCATGAATCATGAATCGAATCATGAATCACAAATCATGAATTGAATTATGAATCATGAATTATGAATCAAATCATGAATCACAAATCATGAATTGAATCATGAATCATGAATCATAAAATGAATCATGAATCATGAAGGAAATCATGATTCATGAATTGAATCAGAAATCATGAAATGAACCATGAATCATGAATTGAATCATGAATCATGAATTGAATCATGAATCAAATCATGAATCATGAATTGAATCATGAATCATGAATTGAATCATGAATCATGAATTGAATCATGAATCATGAATCAAATCATGAATCATGAATTGAATCATGAATCATGAATTGAATCATGAATCATGAATTGAATGATTAATCATGAATCGAATCATGAATCATGAATTGAATCATGAATCATGAATCATGAATCATGAATTGAATCATGAATCATGAAGCGAATCATGAATCATGAATCATGAATTGAATCATGAATCATGAATCATGAATTGAATCATGAATTATGAATCATAAATTGAATCATGAATTGAATCATTAATTGAATCATGAATCATGAATCGAATCATGAATCATGAATCGAATCATGAATCATGAATTATAAATCGAATCATGAATCATGATTCGAATCAAGAATCATGAATCGAATCATGATTCATGAATCGAATCATGAATCACAAATCATGAATTGAATTATGAATCATGAATTATGAATCAAATCATGAATCACAAATCATGAATTAAATCATGAATTATGAATCATAAAATGAATCATGAATCATGAAGGAAATCATGAATCATGAATTGAATCATAAATCATGAAATGAATCATGAATCATGAATTGAATCATGAATCATGAATTGAATCATGAATCAAATCATGAATCATGAATTGAATCATGAATCATGAATTGAATCATTAATCATGAATCAAATCATGAATTATGAATTGAATCATGAATCATGAATTGAATCATGAATCATGAATTGAATCATGAATCATGAATTGAATCATGAATCATGAATTGAATGATTAATCGTGAATTGAATCATGAATCATGAATCATGAATCATGAATTGAATCATGAATCATGAAGCGAATCATGAATCATGAATCATGAATTGAATCATGAATCAAGAATCATGATTTGAATCATGAATTATGAATCATAAATTGAATCATTAATTGAATCATGAATCATGAATCATGAATTGAATCATGAATCATGAATTGAATCATGAATCATGAATCATGAATTGAATCATGAATCATGAATTGAATTATGAATTGAATCAAGAATTGAATCATGAATTGAAACATGAATCGAATCATGATTCATGAATCATGAATTGAATCATGAATAATGAATCATGAATTGAATCATGAATCATGAATCATGAATCATGAATTAAATCATGAATCTTGAATTGAATCTTGAATCATGTATCATGAATTGAATAATAAATCATGAATCATGAATCATAATTTGAATCATGAATAATGAATCATAATTTGAATCATGATTTGAATCATGAATTGAATCATGAATCATGAAATGAATCATGAATCATGAATCATGAATCATGAATCATGAATCATGAATTGAATCTTGAATCATGAATCGAATCATGAATTATGAATCAAATCACGAATCATGATTTGAATCAATCATGAATCGAATCATGAATCATGAATCGAATCATGAATCACAAATCATGAATTGAATTATGAATCATGAATTATGAATCAAATCATGAATCACAAATCATGAATTGAATCATGAATCATGAATCATAAAATGAATCATGAATCATGAAGGAAATCATGATTCATGAATTGAATCAGAAATCATGAAATGAATCATGAATCATGAATTGAATCATGAATCATGAATTGAATCATGAATCAAATCATGAATCATGAATTGAATCATGAATCATGAATTGAATCATGAATCATGAATTGAATCATGAATCATGAATCAAATCATGAATCATGAATTGAATCATGAATCATGAATTGAATCATGAATCATGAATTGAATGATTAATCATGAATCGAATCATGAATCATGAATTGAATCATGAATCATGAATCATGAATCATGAATTGAATCATGAATCATGAAGCGAATCATGAATCATGAATCATGAATTGAATCATGAATCATGAATCATGAATTGAATCATGAATTATGAATCATAAATTGAATCATGAATTGAATCATTAATTGAATCATGAATCATGAATTGAATCATGAATCATGAATTGAATCATGAATCATGAATCATGAATTGAATCATGAATCATGAATTGAATCATGAATCATGAATCATGAATTGAATCATGAATCATAAATTGAATCATGAATCATGAATCATAAATTGAATCATGAATCATGAAATGAATCATGAAATAAATCATGAATCATGATTTGAATCAAGAATTGAATCATAAATCATGAAATGAATCATGAAATGAATCATGAATCACAAATTGAATCATGAATCATGAATCGAATCATGAATCATGAATAATAAATCATGAATTGAATCATGAATCATGAATTGAATCATGAATCATAAATCAAGAATTGAATCATGAATCATGAATCGAATCATGAATCATGAATTGAATCATGAATCGAATCATGAATCATGAATTGAATCTTGAATCATGAATCGAATCATGAATCATGAATCGAATCATGAATCATGAATCATGAATTGAATCATGAATTGAATCATGAATCATGAATCATGAATTATTGAATTATGAATCATAAATTGAATCATGAATTGAATCATGAATTAAATCATGAATCATGATTTGAATCATGAATCATGAATTGAATCATGAATCATGAATTGAATCATGAATCATGAATCGAATCATGAATCATGAATCATGAATTGAATCATGAATCATGAATCATGAATTGAATCTTGAATAATGAATCGAATCATGAATCATGAATCATGAATCATGAATCATAAATCATGAATTGAATCATAAATCATGAAATGAATCATGAAATGAATCATGAATCATGAATTGAATCATGAATCATGAATCATGTATCGAATCATGAATCATGAATTGAATCATGAATCATGAATCATGAATCATGAATTGAATCATGAATCATAAATTGAATCATGAATCATGAAATGAATCATGAAATAAATCATGAATCATGAATTAAATCATAAAACATGGATCATGAATTGAATCATGAATCATGAATCATGAATTGAATCATGAATCATGAATCAAGAATTGAATCATGAATCATGGATCAAATCATGAATCATGAATTGAATCATGAATTGAATCATGAATTGAATCATGAATCATGAATCGAATCATGAATCATGAATTGAATCATGAATTAAGAATCATGAATCATGAATTAAAACATGAATCATGAATTGAATTATGATTTAAAACATGAATTATTAATTAAATCATGAATCATGAATTGAATCATGAATTGAATCATGAATCAAAAATCATGAAATAAATCATGAATTGAATCAAGATTCATGAACCATGAATTGAATCATGAATCATGAATCGAATCATGAATTATGAATTGAATCATGAATCATGAATCAAGAATTGAATCATGAATCATGAATCGAATCATGAATCATGAATTGAATCATGAATCATGAATCATGAATTGAATCATGAATAAAATCATGAATGATGAATCGAATCATGAATCATGAATTGAATCATGAATCATGAATTGAATCATGAATTAGGAATCATGAATCATGAATTAAGAATCATGAATCATGAATTGAATCATGAATCAGGAATTGAATCATGAATTGAATCATGAATCATGAATTAAAATATGAATCATGAATTGAATCATGATTTAAAACATGAATTATGAATTGAATCATGAATCATGAGTCATGAATTGAATCTTGAATCATGAATCGAATCATGAATCATGAATCGAATCATGAATCATGAATTATAAATCGAATCATGAATCATGATTCGAATCAAGAATCATGAATCGAATCATGAATCATGAATCGAATCATGAATCACAAATCATGAATTGAATTATGAATCATGAATTATGAATCAAATCATGAATCACAAATCATGAATTAAATCATGAATTATGAATCATAAAATGAATCATGAATCATGAAGGAAATCATGAATCATGAATTGAATCATAAATCATGAAATGAATCATGAATCATGAATTGAATCATGAATCATGAATTGAATCATGAATCATGAATTGAATCATGAATCAAATCATGAATCATGAATTGAATCATGAATCATGAATTGAATCATTAATCATGAATCAAATCATGAATCATGAATTGAATCATGAATCATGAATTGAATCATGAATCATGAATTGAATCATGAATCATGAATTGAATCATGAATCATGAATTGAATGATTAATCGTGAATTGAATCATGAATCATGAATCATGAATCATGAATTGAATCACGAATCATGAAGCGAATCATGAATCATGAATCATGAATTGAATCATGAATCATGAATCATGATTTGAATCATGAATTATGAATCATAAATTGAATCATGAATTGAATCATTAATTGAATCATGAATCATGAATCATGAATTGAATCATGAATCATGAATTGAATCATGAATCATGAATCATGAATTGAATCATGAATCATGAATTGAATTATGAATTGAATCAAGAATTGAATCATGAATTGAAACATGAATCGAATCATGATTCATGAATCATGAATTGAATCATGAATAATGAATCATGAATTGAATCATGAATCATGAATCATGAATCATGAATTAAATCATGAATCTTGAATTGAATCTTGAATCATGTATCATGAATTGAATAATAAATCATGAATCATAATTTGAATCATGAATAATGAATCATAATTTGAATCATGATTTGAATCATGAATTGAATCTTGAATCATGAATCGAATCATGAATTATGAATCAAATCACGAATCATGATTTGAATCAATCATGAATCGAATCATGAATCATGAATCGAATCATGAATCAGAAATCATGAATTGAATTATGAATCATGAATTATGAATCAAATCATGAATCACAAATCATGAATTGAATCATGAATCATGAATCATAAAATGAATCATGAATCATGAAGGAAATCATGATTCATGAATTGAATCATAAATCATGAAATGAATCATGAATCATGAATTGAATCATGAATCATGAATTGAATCATGAATCAAATCATGAATCATGAATTGAATCATGAATCATGAATTGAATCATGAATCATGAATTGAATCATGAATCATGAATCAAATCATGAATCATGAATTGAATCATGAATCATGAATTAAATCATGAATCATGAATTGAATCATGAATCATGAATTGAATCATGAATCATGAATTGAATGATTAATCATGAATCGAATCATGAATCATGAATTGAATCATGAATCATGAATCATGAATCATGAATTGAATCATGAATCATGAAGCGAATCATGAATCATGAATTGAATCATGAATCATGAATCATGAATTGAATCATGAATTATGAATCATAAATTGAATCATGAATTGAATCATTAATTGAATCATGAATCATGAATTGAATCATGAATCATGAATCATGAATTGAATCATGAATCATGAATCATGAATCATGAATTGAATCATGAATCATAAATTGAATCATGAATCATGAAATGAATCATGAAATAAATCATGAATCATGATTTGAATCAAGAATTGAATCATAAATCATGAAATGAATCATGAAATGAATCATGAATCACAAATTGAATCATGAATCATGAATCGAATCATGAATCATGAATAATAAATCATGAATTGAATCATGAATCATGAATTGAATCATAAATCATAAATCAAGAATTGAATCATGAATCATGAATCCAATCATGAATCATGAATTGAATCATGAATCGAATCATGAATCATGAATCGAATCATGAATCATGAATCGAATCATGAATCATGAATCGAATCATGAATCATGAATCGAATCATAATTCATGAATTGAATCATGAATTAAGAATCATGAATCATGAATGGAATCATGAATCATGAATGGAATCATGAATCATGAATTAAAACATGAATCATGAATTGAATCATGATTTAAAACATGAATTATTAATTGAGTCATGAATCATGAAATAAATCATGAATTGAATCAAGATTCATGAACCATGAATTGAATCATGAAATAAATCATGAATCATGAATTGAATCATGAATTGAATCATGAATCATGAATCATGAATTGAATCATGAATCATGAATCAAGAATTGAATCATGAATCATGAATTGAATTATGAATTGAATCAAGAATTGAATCATGAATTGAAACATGAATCGAATCATGATTCATGAATCATGAATTGAATCATGAATAATGAATCATGAATTGAATCATGAATCATGAATCATGAATCATGAATTAAATCATGAATCTTGAATTGAATCTTGAATCATGTATCATGAATTGAATAATAAATAATGAATCATAATTTGAATCATGAATAATGAATCATAATTTGAATCATGATTTGAATCATGAATTGAATCATGAATCATGAAATGAATCATGAATCATGAATCATGAATCATGAATCATGAATTGAATCTTGAATCATGAATCGAATCATGAATTATGAATCAAATCACGAATCATGATTTGAATCAATCATGAATCGAATCATGAATCATGAATCGAATCATGAATCAGAAATCATGAATTGAATTATGAATCATGAATTATGAATCAAATCATGAATCACAAATCATGAATTGAATCATGAATCATGAATCATAAAATGAATCATGAATCATGAAGGAAATCATGATTCATGAATTGAATCATAAATCATGAAATGAATCATGAATCATGAATTGAATCATGAATCATGAATTGAATCATGAATCAAATCATGAATCATGAATTGAATCATGAATCATGAATTGAATCATGAATCATGAATTGAATCATGAATCATGAATCAAATCATGAATCATGAATTGAATCATGAATCATGAATTGAATCATGAATCATGAATTGAATCATGAATCATGAATTGAATCATGAATCATGAATTGAATGATTAATCATGAATCGAATCATGAATCATGAATTGAATCATGAATCATGAATCATGAATTGAATCATGAATCATGAAGCGAATCATGAATCATGAATCATGAATTGAATCATGAATCATGAATCATGAATTGAATCATGAATTATGAATCATAAATTGAATCATGAATTGAATCATTAATTGAATCATGAATCATGAATTGAATCATGAATCATGAATCATGAATCATGAATTGAATCATGAATCATGAATCATGAATCATGAATTGAATCATGAATCATAAATTGAATCATGAATCATGAAATGAATCATGAAATAAATCATGAATCATGATTTGAATCAAGAATTGAATCATAAATCATGAAATGAATCATGAAATGAATCATGAATCACAAATTGAATCATGAATCATGAATCGAATCATGAATCATGAATAATAAATCATGAATTGAATCATGAATCATGAATTGAATCATGAATCATAAATCAAGAATTGAATCATGAATCATGAATCCAATCATGAATCATGAATTGAATCATGAATCGAATCATGAATCATGAATCGAATCATGAATCATGAATCGAATCATGAATCATGAATCGAATCATGAATCATGAATCGAATCATAATTCATGAATTGAATCATGAATTAAGAATCATGAATCATGAATGGAATCATGAATCATGAATGGAATCATGAATCATGAATTAAAACATGAATCATGAATTGAATCATGATTTAAAACATGAATTATTAATTGAGTCATGAATCATGAAATAAATCATGAATTGAATCAAGATTCATGAACCATGAATTGAATCATGAAATAAATCATGAATCATGAATTGAATCATGAATTGAATCATGAATCATGAATCATGAATTGAATCATGAATCATGAATCAAGAATTGAATCATGAATCATGAATTGAATTATGAATTGAATCAAGAATTGAATCATGAATTGAAACATGAATCGAATCATGATTCATGAATCATGAATTGAATCATGAATAATGAATCATGAATTGAATCATGAATCATGAATCATGAATCATGAATTAAATCATGAATCTTGAATTGAATCTTGAATCATGTATCATGAATTGAATAATAAATCATGAATCATAATTTGAATCATGAATAATGAATCATAATTTGAATCATGATTTGAATCATGAATTGAATCATGAATCATGAAATGAATCATGAATCATGAATCATGAATCATGAATCATGAATTGAATCTTGAATCATGAATCGAATCATGAATTATGAATCAAATCACGAATCATGATTTGAATCAATCATGAATCGAATCATGAATCATGAATCGAATCATGAATCAGAAATCATGAATTGAATTATGAATCATGAATTATGAATTAAATCATGAATCACAAATCATGAATTGAATCATGAATCATGAATCATAAAATGAATCATGAATCATGAAGGAAATCATGATTCATGAATTGAATCATAAATCATGAAATGAATCATGAATCATGAATTGAATCATGAATCATGAATTGAATCATGAATCAAATCATGAATCATGAATTGAATCATGAATCATGAATTGAATCATGAATCAGGAATTGAATCATGAATCATGAATCAAATCATGAATCATGAATTGAATCATGAATCATGAATTGAATCATGAATCATGAATTGAATCATGAATCATGAATTGAATCATGAATCATGAATTGAATGATTAATCATGAATCGAATCATGAATCATGAATTGAATCATGAATCATGAATCATGAATCATGAATTGAATCATGAATCATGAAGCGAATCATGAATCATGAATCATGAATTGAATCATGAATCATGAATCATGAATTGAATCATGAATTATGAATCATAAATTGAATCATGAATTGAATCATTAATTGAATCATGAATCATGAATTGAATCATGAATCATGAATTGAATCATGAATCATGAATCATGAATTGAATCATGAATCATGAATCATGAATCATGAATTGAATCATGAATCATAAATTGAATCATGAATCATGAAATGAATCATGAAATAAATCATGAATCATGATTTGAATCAAGAATTGAATCATAAATCATGAAATGAATCATGAAATGAATCATGAATCACAAATTGAATCATGAATCATGAATCGAATCATGAATCATGAATAATAAATCATGAATTGAATCATGAATCATGAATTGAATCATGAATCATAAATCAAGAATTGAATCATGAATCATGAATCCAATCATGAATCATGAATTGAATCATGAATCGAATCATGAATCATGAATCGAATCATGAATCATGAATCGAATCATGAATCATGAATCGAATCATGAATCATGAATCGAATCATAATTCATGAATTGAATCATGAATTAAGAATCATGAATCATGAATGGAATCATGAATCATGAATGGAATCATGAATCATGAATTAAAACATGAATCATGAATTGAATCATGATTTAAAACATGAATTATTAATTGAGTCATGAATCATGAAATAAATCATGAATTGAATCAAGATTCATGAACCATGAATTGAATCATGAAATAAATCATGAATCATGAATTGAATCATGAATTGAATCATGAATCATGAATCATGAATTGAATCATGAATCATGAATCAAGAATTGAATCATGAATCATGAATTGAATTATGAATTGAATCAAGAATTGAATCATGAATTGAAACATGAATCGAATCATGATTCAAGAATCATGAATTGAATCATGAATAATGAATCATGAATTGAATCATGAATCATGAATCATGAATCATGAATTAAATCATGAATCTTGAATTGAATCTTGAATCATGTATCATGAATTGAATAATAAATTATGAATCATAATTTGAATCATGAATAATGAATCATAATTTGAATCATGATTTGAATCATGAATTGAATCATGAATCATGAAATGAATCATGAATCATGAATCATGAATCATGAATTGAATCTTGAATCATGAATCGAATCATGAATTATGAATCAAATCACGAATCATGATTTGAATCAATCATGAATCGAATCATGAATCATGAATCGAATCATGAATCAGAAATCATGAATTGAATTATGAATCATGAATTATGAATCAAATCATGAATCACAAATCATGAATTGAATCATGAATCATGAATCATAAAATGAATCATGAATCATGAATTAAATCATGATTCATGAATTGAATCATAAATCATGAAATGAATCATGAATCATGAATTGAATCATGAATCATGAATTGAATCATAATTCAAATCATGAATCATGAATTGAATCATGAATCATGAATTGAATCATGAATCATGAATTGAATCATGAATCATGAATCAAATCATGAATCATGAATTGAATCATGTATCATGAATTGAATCATGAATCATGAATTGAATCATGAATCATGAATTGAATCATGAATCATGAATTGAATGATTAATCATGAATCGAATCATGAATCATGAATTGAATCATGAATCATGAATCATGAATCATGAATTGAATCATGAATCATGAAGCGAATCATGAATCATGAATCATGAATTGAATCATGAATCATGAATCATGAATTGAATCATGAATTATGAATCATAAATTGAATCATGAATTGAATCATTAATTGAATCATGAATCATGAATTGAATCATGAATTGAATCATGAATCATGAATTGAATCATGAATCATGAATCATGAATCATGAATTGAATCATGAATCATAAATTGAATCATGAATCATGAAATGAATCATGAAATAAATCATGAATCATGATTTGAATCAAGAATTGAATCATAAATCATGAAATGAATCATGAAATGAATCATGAATTGAATCATGAATTATGAATCATAAATTGAATCATGAATTGAATCATTAATTGAATCATGAATCATGAATTGAATCACAAATTGAATCATGAATCATGAATCGAATCATGAATCATGAATAATAAATCATGAATTGAATCATGAATCATGAATTGAATCATGAATCATAAATCAAGAATTGAATCATGAATCATGAATCCAATCATGAATCATGAATTGAATCATGAATCGAATCATGAATCATGAATCGAATCATGAATCATGAATCGAATCATGAATCATGAATCGAATCATGAATCATGAATCGAATCATAATTCATGAATTAAATCATGAATTAAGAATCATGAATCATGAATGGAATCATGAATCATGAATGGAATCATGAATCATGAATTAAAACATGAATCATGAATTGAATCATGATTTAAAACATGAATTATTAATTGAGTCATGAATCATGAAATAAATCATGAATTGAATCAAGATTCATGAACCATGAATTGAATCATGAAATAAATCATGAATCATGAATTGAATCATGAATCATGAATCATGAATCATGAATCATGAATTGAATCATGAATCATGAATCAAGAATTGAATCATGAATCATGAATCGAATCATGAATCATGAATTGAATCATGAATCATGAATCATGAATTGAATCATGAATCGAATCATAAATCATGAATCGAATCATGAATCATGAATCGAATCATGAATCATGAATTGAATCATGAATTAAGAATCATGAATCATGAATTGAATCATGAATCAAGAATTGAATCATGAATAATTAATCGAATCATGAATCATGGATTGAATCATGAATCATGAATTGAATCATGAATCGAATCATGCATCATGAATCGAATCATGAATCATAAATCGAATCATGAATCATGAATTGTATCATGAATCATGAATTGAATCATGAATCATGAATCGAATCATGAATCATGAATTGAATCATGAATCATGAATCATGAATTGAATCATGAATCATGAATTGAATCATGAATCATAAAATGAATCATGAATTGAATCATGAATTCAAACATGAATCATGAATCATGAATCATGCATTGAATCATGAATCATGAATCATGAATTGAATCATGAATCATGAATCATGAATTGAATTATGAATTGAATCAAGAATTGAATCATGAATTGAAACATGAATCATGAATCGGATCATGATTCATGAATCATGAATTGAATCATGAATAATGAATTATGAATTGAATCATGAATCATGAATCATGAATCATGAATTGAATCATGAATCATGAATTGAATCTTGAATCATGAATCATGAATTGAATCATGAATCATGAATCATAAATCATGAATCATGAATTGAATCATGAATCATGAATCATGAATTGAATCATGAATAATGAATCATAATTTGAATCATGATTTGAATCATGAATTGAATCATGAATCATGAATCATGAACCATGAATCATGAATTGAATCTTGAATCATGAATCGAATCATGAATTATGAATCGAATCATGAATCATGAATCGAATCATGAATTACAAATCATGAATTGAATTATGAATCATGAATTATAATTCGAATCATGAATCACAAATTATGAATTGAATCATGAATCATAAAATGAATCATGAATCATGAATGGAATCATGAATCATGAATTGAGTCATGAATTAAGAACCATGAATCATGAATTGAATCATGAATCATGAATTGAATCATGAATTGAATCATGAATCATGAATTAAAACATGAATCATGAATTGAATCATGATTTAAAACATGAATTATGAATTGAATCATGAATCATGAATCATGAATTGAATCTTGAATCATGAATCGAATCATGAATCATGAATTATGAACCGAATCATGAATCATTATTCGAATCAAGAATCATGATTTAAATCAAGAATCATGAATGGAATCATGAATCATGAATCGAATCATGAATCATAAAAACTGAATTAAATTATGAATCATGAATCATAAAATGAATCATGAATCATGAATGGAATCATGAAATGAATCATGAATCATGAATCATGAATCATGAATTCAATCATGAATCATGAATCATGAATCATGAATCAAGAATCATGAATTGAATCATGAATCATGAATTGAATCATGAATCATGAATTGAATCATGAATCATGAATTGAATCATGAATCATGAAATGAATCATGAATTGAATCAAGAATTTAAACATGAATCATGAATCGAATCATGAATCATGAATCATGCATTGAATTATGAATCATGAATCATGCATTGAATCATGAATCATGAATCATGAATTGAATCATGAATCATGAATTGAATTATGAATTGAATCAAGAATTGAATCATGAATTGATACATGAATCATGAATCGAATCATGATTCATGAATCATGAATTGAATCATGAATCATGAATCATGAATTGAATTATGAATTGAATCAAGAATTGAATGATGAATTGAAACATGAATTGAAACATGAATCATGAATTGAATCATGATTCATGAATCATGAATTGAATCATGAATTGAATCATGAATCATGAATCATGAATTATTGAATTATGAATCATAAATTGAATCATGAATTGAATCATGAATCATAAATTGAATCATGAATTGAATCATGAATTGAATCATGAATCATGATTCATGAATTGAATCATGAATCATGAATTGAATCATGAATCATAAAATGAATCATGAATTGAATCATGAATTGAATCATGAATCATGAATCATGAATTGAATTATGAATTGAATCAAGAATCATGAATCATGAATTAAATCATGAATCTTGAATTGAATCTTGAATCATGAATCATGAATTGAATAATGAATCATGAATCATGAATCATGAATTGAATCATGAATCATGAATCATGAATTGAATCATGAATAATGAATCATAATTTGAATCATGAATAATGAATCATAATTTGAATCATGATTTGAATCATGAATTGAATCATGAATCATGAATCATGAAATGAATCATGAATCATGAATCATGAATCATGAATCATGAATTGAATCTTGAATCATGAATCGAATCATGAATTATGAATCAAATCACGAATCATGATTTGAATCAATCATGAATCGAATCATGAATCATAAATCGAATCATGAATCACAAATCATGAATTGAATTATGAATCATGAATTATAATTCGAATCATGAATCACAAATCATGAATTGAATCATGAATCATGAATCATAAAATGAATCATGAATCATGAATGGAATCATGAATCATGAATCATGAATTGAGTCATGAATTAAGAACCATGAATCATGAATCATGAATTGAATCATGAATTGAATCATGAATCATGAATTAAAACATGAATCATGAATTGAATCATGAATCATGAATCATGAATTGAATTATGAATTGAATCAAGAATTGAATCATGAATTGAATCATGAATCGAATCATGATTCATGAATCATGAATTGAATCATGAATAATGAATCATGAATTGAATCATGAATCATGAATCATGAATCATGAATTAAATCATGAATCTTGAATTGAATCATGAATAATGAATCATAATTTGAATCATGATTTGAATCATGAATTGAATCATGAATCATGAATCATGAAATGAATCATGAATCATGAATCATGAATCATGAATCATGAATTGAATCTTGAATCATGAATCGAATCATGAATTATGAATCAAATCACGAATCATGATTTGAATCAATTATGAATCGAATCATGAATCATAAATCGAATCATGAATCACAAATCATGAATTGAATTATGAATCATGAATTATAATTCGAATCATGAATCACAAATCATGAATTGAATCATGAATCACAAATCATGAATTGAATCATGAATCATGAATCATAAAATGAATCATGAATCATGAATTGAGTCATGAATTAAGAACCATGAATCATGAATTGAATCATGAATCATGAATTGAATCATGAATTGAATCATGAATCATGAATTAAAACATGAATCATGAATTGAATCATGATTTAAAACATGAATTATGAATTGTATCATGAATCATGAATCATGAATTGAATCTTGAATCATGAATCATAATTTGAATCCTGAATAATGAATCATAATTTGAATCATGATTTGAATCATGAATTGAATCATGAATCATGAATCATGAAATGAATCATGAATCATGAATCATGAATCATGAATCATGAATTGAATCTTGAATCATGAATCGAATCATGAATTATGAATCAAATCACGAATCATGATTTGAATCAATCATGAATCGAATCATGAATCATAAATCGAATCATGAATCATAAATCATGAATTATAAATCATAAATTGAATTATGAATTGAATCATGAATTGAATCATGAATCATGATTCATGAAATGAATCATGAATCATGAATTGAATCATGAATCATGAATCATGAATTGAATCTTGAATCATGAATCGAATCATGAATCATGAATCATGAATTGAATCTTGAATCATGAATCGAATCATGAACCATGAATCATGAATTGAATCATGAATCATGAATTGAATCATGAATTGAATCATGAATCATGAATTAAAACATGAATCATGAATTGAATCATGATTTAAAACATATATTATGAATTGAATCATGAATCATGAATCATGAATTGAATCTTGAATCATGAATCGAATCATGAATCATGAATTATGAACCGAATCATGAATCATTATTCGAATCAAGAATCATGATTTAAATCAAGAATCATGAATGGAATCATGAATCATGAATCGAATCATGAATCATAAAAACTGAATTAAATTATGAATCATGAATCATAAAATGAATCATGAATCATGAATGGAATCATGAAATGAATCATGAATCATGAATCATGAATCATGAATTCAATCATGAATCATGAATCATGAATCATGAATCAAGAATCATGAATTGAATCATGAATCATGAATTGAATCATGAATCATGAATTGAATCATGAATCATGAAATGAATCATGAATTGAATCAAGAATTTAAACATGAATCATGAATCGAATCATGAATCATGAATCATGCATTGAATTATGAATCATGAATCATGCATTGAATCATGAATCATGAATCATGAATTGAATCATGAATCATGAATTGAATTATGAATTGAATCAAGAATTGAATCATGAATTGATACATGAATCATGAATCGAATCATGATTCATGAATCATGAATTGAATCATGAATCATGAATCATGAATCATGAATCATGAATTGAATCTTGAATCATGAATCGAATCATGAATTATGAATCGAATCATGAATCATGAATCGAATCATGAATTACAAATCATGAATTGAATTATGAATCATGAATTATAATTCGAATCATGAATCACAAATCATGAATTGAATCATGAATCATAAAATGAATCATGAATCATGAATGGAATCATGAATCATGAATTGAGTCATGAATTAAGAACCATGAATCATGAATTGAATCATGAATCATGAATTGAATCATGAATTGAATCATGAATTGAATCATGAATCATGAATTAAAACATGAATCATGAATTGAATCATGATTTAAAACATGAATTATGAATTGAATCATGAATCATGAATCATGAATTGAATCTTGAATCATGAATCGAATCATGAATCATGAATTATGAACCGAATCATGAATCATTATTCGAATCAAGAATCATGATTTAAATCAAGAATCATGAATGGAATCATGAATCATGAATCGAATCATGAATCATAAAAACTGAATTAAATTATGAATCATGAATCATAAAATGAATCATAATTCATGAATGGAATCATGAAATGAATCATGAATCATGAATCATGAATCATGAATTGAATCATGAATCATGAATCATGAATCATGAATCAAGAATCATGAATTGAATCATGAATCATGAATTGAATCATGAATCATGAATTGAATCATGAATCATGAATTGAATCATGAATCATGAAATGAATCATGAATTGAATCAAGAATTTAAACATGAATCATGAATCGAATCATGAATCATGAATCATGCATTGAATTATGAATCATGAATCATGCATTGAATCATGAATCATGAATCATGAATTGAATCATGAATCATGAATTGAATTATGAATTGAATCAAGAATTGAATCATGAATTGATACATGAATCATGAATCGAATCATGATTCATGAATCATGAATTGAATCATGAATCATGAATCATGAATTGAATTATGAATTGAATCAAGAATTGAATGATGAATTGAAACATGAATCATGAATTGAATCATGATTCATGAATCATGAATTGAATCATGAATTGAATCATGAATCATGAATCATGAATTATTGAATTATGAATCATAAATTGAATCATGAATTGAATCATAAATCATAAATTGAATCATGAATTGAATCATGAATTGAATCATGAATCATGATTCATGAATTGAATCATGAATCATGAATTGAATCATGAATCATAAAATGAATCATGAATTGAATCATGAATTGAATCATGAATCATGAATCATGAATTGAATTATGAATTGAATCAAGAATTGAATCATGAATTGAAACATGAATCATGAATCGAATCATGATTCATGAATCATGAATTGAATCATGAATAATGAATCATGAATTGAATCATGAATCATTAATCATGAATTAAATCATGAATCTTGAATTGAATCTTGAATCATGAATCATGAATTGAATAATGAATCATGAATCATGAATCATGAATTGAATCATGAATCATGAATCATGAATTGAATCATGAATAATGAATCATAATTTGAATAATGAATAATGAATCATAATTTGAATCATGATTTGAATCATGAATTGAATCATGAATCATGAATCATGAAATGAATCATGAATCATGAATCATGAATCATGAATTGAATCTTGAATCATGAATCGAATCATGAATTATGAATCAAATCACGAATCATGATTTGAATCAATCATGAATCGAATCATGAATCATAAATCGAATCATGAATCACAAATCATGAATTGAATTATGAATCATGAATTATAATTCGAATCATGAATCACAAATCATGAATTGAATCATGAATCATGAATCATAAAATGAATCATGAATCATGAATGGAATCATGAATCATGAATCATGAATTGAGTCATGAATTAAGAACCATGAATCATGAATCATGAATTGAATCATGAATTAAATCATGAATCATGAATTAAAACATGAATCATGAATTGAATCATGAATCATGAATCATGAATTGAATTATGAATTGAATCAAGAATTGAATCATGAATTGAAACATGAATCATGAATCGAATCATGATTCATGAATCATGAATTGAATCATGAATAATGAATCATGAATTGAATCATGAATCATGAATCATGAATCATGAATTAAATCATGAATCTTGAATTGAATCATGAATAATGAATCATAATTTGAATCATGATTTGAATCATGAATTGAATCATGAATCATGAATCATGAAATGAATCATGAATCATGAATCATGAATCATGAATCATGAATTGAATCTTGAATCATGAATCGAATCATGAATTATGAATCAAATCACGAATCATGATTTGAATCAATCATGAATCGAATCATGAATCATAAATCGAATCATGAATCACAAATCATGAATTGAATTATGAATCATGAATTATAATTCGAATCATGAATCACAAATCATGAATTGAATCATGAATCACAAATCATGAATTGAATCATGAATCATGAATCATAAAATGAATCATGAATCATGAATGGAATCATGAATCATGAATCATGAATTGAGTCATGAATTAAGAACCATGAATCATGAATTGAATCATGAATCATGAATTGAATCATGAATTGAATCATGAATCATGAATTAAAACATGAATCATGAATTGAATCATGATTTAAAACATGAATTATGAATTGTATCATGAATCATGAATCATGAATTGAATCTTGAATCATGAATCATAATTTGAATCATGAATAATGAATCATAATTTGAATCATGATTTGAATCATGAATTGAATCATGAATCATGAATCATGAAATGAATCATGAATCATGAATCATGAATTGAATCTTGAATCATGAATCGAATCATGAATTATGAATCAAATCACGAATCATGATTTGAATCAATCATGAATCGAATCATGAATCATAAATCGAATCATGAATCATAAATCATGAATTATAAATCATAAATTGAATCATGAATTGAATCATGAATTGAATCATGAATCATGATTCATGAAATGAATCATGAATCATGAATTGAATCATGAATCATGAATCATGAATTGAATCTTGAATCATGAATCGAATCATGAATCATGAATTGAATCTTGAATCATGAATCGAATCATGAATCATGAATCATGAATTGAATCTTGAATCATGAATCGAATCATGAATCATGAATCATGAATTGAATCATGAATCATGAATCGAATCATGAATCATGAATCATGAATTAAATCATGAATCATGAATCATGAATCATGAAATGAATCATGAATCATAAATTGAATCATGAATCAAGAATCATGAATCGAATCATGAATCATGAATCGAATCATGAATCACAAATCATGAATTATGAATCATAAATTGAATCATGAATTGAATCATGAATTGAATAATGAATCATAAATTGAGTCATGAATTGAATCATGAATCAAGAATCATGAAATAAATCATGAATGGAATCAAGATTCATGAACCATGAATTGAATCATGAAATAAATCATGAATCATGAATTGAATCATAAAACATGAATCATGAATTGAATCATGAATCATGAATCATAAATTGAATTATGAATCATGAATCGAATCATGAATCATGAATTGAATCATGAATCATGAATCATGAATTGAATCATGAATAAAATCATGAATCATGAATCGAATCATGAATGATAAATCGAATCATGAATCATGAATTGAATCATGAATTAGGAATCATGAATCATGAATTAAGAATCATGAATCATGAATTGAATCATGAATCAGGAATTAAATCATGAATTCAATCATGAATCATGAATTAAAATATGAATCATGAATTAAATCATGATTTAAAACATGAATTATGAATTGAATCATGAATCATGAATCATGAATTGAATCTTGAATCATGAATCGAATCATGAATCATGAATCGAATCATGAATCATGAATCATGAATTGAATCATGAATTGAATCTTGAATCATGAATCATGAATTATTGAATTATGAATCATGAATTGAATCATGAATTGAATCATGAATTATGATTCATGAAATTAATCATGAATCATGAATTGAATCATGAATCATGAATCATGAATTGAATCATGAATCATGAATTGAATCATGAATCATGAATCGAATCATGAATCATGAATCATGAATTGAATCTTGAATCATGAATCGAATCATGAATCATGAATCATGAATGGAATCATGAATCATAAATCATGAATTGAATCATAAATCATGAAATGAATCATGAAATGAATCATGAATCATGAATTGAATCATGAATCATGAATCATGAATCGAATCATGAATCATGAATTGAATCATGAATCATGAATCATGAATCATGAATTGAATCATGAATCATAAATTGAATCATGAATCATGAAATGAATCATGAAATAAATCATGAATCATGAATTAAATCATAAAACATGGATCATGAATTGAATCATGAATCATTAATCATGAATTGAATCATGAATCATGAATCAAGAATTGAATCATGAATCATGAATCAAATCATGAATCATGAATTGAATCATGAATCGAATCATGAATCAAATCATGAATCATGAATCGAATCATGAATCATGAATTAAATCATGAATTAAGAATCATGAATCATGAATTGAATCATGAATCATGAATTAAATCATGAATTGAATCATGCATCATGAATTAAAACATGAATCATGAATTGAATCATGATTTAAAACATGAATTATTAATTAAATCATGAATCATGAATTGAATCATGAATTGAATGATGAATCAAGAATCATGAAATAAATCATGAATTGAATCAAGATTCATGAACCATGAATTGAATCATGAAATAAATCATGAATCATGAATTAAATCATAAAACATGAATCATGAATTGAATCATGAATCATGAATCAAGAATTGAATCATGAATCATGAATAAAATCATGAATCATGAATTGAATCATGAATCATGAATCGAATCATGAATCATGAATTGAATCATGAATTAGGAATCATGAATCATGAATTATGAATCATGAATCATGAATTGAATCATGAATCAGGAATTGAATCATGAATTGAATCATGAATCATGAATTAAAATATGAATCATGAATTGAATCATGATTTAAAACATGAATTATGAATTGAATCATGAATCATGAGTCATGAATTGAATCTTGAATCATGAATCGAATCATGAATCATGAATCGAATCATGAATCATGAATTATAAATCGAATCATGAATCATGATTCAAATCAAGAATCATGAATTGAATCATGAATCATGAATCATGCATTGAATCATGAATCATGAATCATGCATTGAATCATGAATCATGAATCATGAATTGAATCATGAATCATGAATTGAATTATGAATTGAATCAAGAATTGAATCATGAATTGATACATGAATCATGAATCGAATCATGATTCATGAATCATGAATTCAATCATGAATCATGAATCATGAATTGAATCATGAATCATGAATTAAATCATGAATTGAATCATAAATCATGAATCATGAATTATTGAATTATGAATCATAAATTGAATCATGAATTGAATCATGAATTGAATCATGAATCATGATTCATGAAATGAATCATGAATCATGAATTGAATCATGAATCATGAATCATGAATTGAATCATGAATCATGAATCATGAATTGAATCATGAATCATGAATTGAATCATGAATCATGAATCGAATCGTGAATCATGAATCATGAATTAAATCATGAATCATGAATTATGAATTGAATCATGAATTGAATCATGAATCATGAATCATGAATTGAATCATAAATAATGAATCATAAATTAAATCATGAATTGAGTCATTAATTGAATCATGAATCATGAATCATGAATTGAATCTTGAATCATGAATCATGAATTGAATCATGAATCATGAATCGAATCATGAATCATGAATTGAATCATGAATTAAATCATTAATTGAATCATGAATCATGAATCATGAATTGAATCTTGAATCATGAATTATGCATTGAATCTTGAATCATGAATCGAATCATGAATCATGAATAATGAAATGAATCATGAATCATGAATTGAATCATGAATCAAGAATCATGAATCGAATCATGAATCATGAATCGAATCATGAATCATAAATCATGAATTATAAATCATAAATTGAATCATGAATTGAATCATGAATCGAATCATGAATTATGAATCATGAATTGAATCTTGAATCATGAATCGAATCATGAATCATGAATCATGAATTGAATCATGAATCATGAATCGAATCATGAATCATGAATCATGAATTGAATCATGAATCATGAATCATGAATTGAATCATGAATCATGAATCATGAAATGAATCATGAATCATAAATTGAATCATGAATCAAGAATCATGAATCAAGAATCATGAATCGAATCATGAATCATGAATCGAATCATGAATCACAAATCATGAATTATGAATCTTAAATTGAATCATGAATTGAATCATGAATTGAATCATGAATCATGATTCATGAAATGAATCATGAATTGAGTCATGAATCATGAATCACGATTTGAATCATGAATCATGAATTGAATCATGAATCATGAATAATGAATCATGAATTGAATCATGAATCATAAATTGAATCATGAATTGAATCATGAATCAAGAATCATGAAATAAATCATGAATTGAATCAAGATTCATGAACCATGAATTGAATCATGAAATAAATCTTGAATCATGAATTGAATCATAAAACATGAATCATTAATTGAATCATGAATCATGAATCGAATCATAATTCATGAATCGAATCATGAATCATGAATCATGAATCATGAATCATGAATTGAATCATGAATCATGAATCATGAATCATGAATCGAATCATGAATCATGAAACATGAATTGAATCATGAATCATGAATTGAATCATGAATCATGAATCGAATCATAATTCATGAATCAAATCATGAATCATGAATTGAATCATGAATCATGAATCAAATCATAATTCATGAATCAAATCATAATTCATGAATCAAATCATGAATCATGAATTGAATCATAAATCATGAATCATGAATCGAATCATGAATCATGAATCATGAATTGAAACATGAATTGAATCATGAATCATGATTTGAATCATGAATCATGAATTATAAATTATGAATTGAATCATGAATCATAAATTATGAATCATGAATTGAATCATGAATCATGAATCAGGAATTGAATCATGAATTGAATCATGAATCATGAATCATGAATCATGAATCATGAATTATAAATTATTAATTGAATCATGAATCATAAATTATGAATCATGAATTGAATCATGAATCAGGAATCTGGAATTGAATCATGAATTGAATCTTGAATCATGAATCATGAATCATGAATCATGAATCATGGATCATGTATCATGAATTGAATCATAAATCATGAATTGAATCATGAATCATGAATTTTGAATCATGAATTGAATCATAAATCATGAATTTTGAATCATGAATCATGAATCATGAATCAAATCATGAATCATGAATCATGAATTGATCATGAATCATGAATTGAATCATGAATTGAATCATGAATCATGAATTGAATCATGAATTGAATCATGAATCATGAATCGAATCATGAATCATGAATCGAATCATGAATCAGGAATCATGAATTAAATCATGAATCATGAATCATAAATCATGAATCATGAATCATAAATCATGAATTAAATCATGATTCATGAATCATGAATTGAATCATGAATCATGAATCAAGAATCATGAATCAAATCATGAATCATGAATTGAATCATGATTCATGAATCATGAATTGAATCATGAATCATGAATCATGAATCATGAATTGAATCATGAATCATGAATTGAATCATGAATCATGAAGCATGAATTGATTCATGAATCATGAATTGAATCATGAATCATGAATCATGAATCATGACTTGAATCATTAATCATGAATCATGAATCATGAATTGCATCATGAATCATGAATCATGAATCGAATCATGAATCATGAATTGAATCATGAATCATGAATTGAATCATGAATTGAATCATGAATCATGAACTGAATCTTGAATCATGAATCGAATCATAAATTATGAATTGAATCATGAATCATGAATCATGAAACGAATCATGAATCATGAATCAAGAATCATGAATTAAATCAGGAATCATGAATTTAATCATGAATCATGAATCATGAATTGAATTATGAATCATGAATCATGAATTGAATCATGAATCATGAATTGAATCATGATTCTTGAAGCATGAATTGATTCACGATTCATGAATTGAATCATGAATCATGAATCATGAATCATGACTTGAATCATCAATCATGAATCATGAATTGCATCATAAATCATGAATCATGAATTGAATCATGAATTGAATCATGAATCATGAATCATGAATTGAATTATGAATCATGAATCATGAATCGAATCATGAATCATGAATCAAGAATCATGAATCAAATCATGAAACATGAATTAAATTATGAATCATGAATCATGAATTTAATTATGAATCATGTATCATGAATTGAATCATGAATCATGAATCATGAATTGAATCATGAATCATAAATCATGAATCGAATCATGAATATTGAATTGAATCATGAATCACGAATCATGAATCATTAATCATAAATTGAATCATGAATCATGAATCATGAATTGAATCATGAATCACGAATCATGAATCATTAATCATAAATTGAATCATGAATCATGAATCATGAATTGAATCATGAATTGAATCATGAATCATGACTTGAATCATGAATCATGAATCATGAATTCAATCATGAATCATGAACCATGAATCGAATAATGAATCATGAAATGAATCATGAATCATGAATCATGAATCGAATCATGAATTACGAATTGAATCATGAATCATGATTCATGAACCATGAATTGAATCATGATTCATGAATCATGAATTAAATCATGAATCATGAATAAAGAATTGAATCATGATTCATGAATCATGAAATGAATCATGAATCATGAATCAAGAATCATGAATCAAATCATGAATCATGAATTGAATCATGAATCATGAATCGAATTATGAATCATGAATTGAATCATGAATCATGAATCATGAATCAGGAATCGAATTATGAATCATGAATTGAATCATGAATCATGAATCAAGAATCATGAATCAAATCATGAATCATGAATCGAATCATGAATCATGAATCATTAATTGAATTATGAATCATGTATCATGAATTGAATCATGAATCATGAATCATGAATCGAATCATGAATCATGAATCATGAATTGAATCATGAATCATGAATCATGAATCAAATCATGAATAATGAATTGAATCATGAATCACGAATCATGAATCATTAATCATAAATTGAATCATGAATCATGAATCATGAATTGAATCATGAATTGAATCATGAATCACGAATCATGAATCATTAATCATAAATTGAATCATGAATCATGAATCATGAATTGAATCATGAATTGAATCATGAATCATGACTTGAATCATGAATCATGAATCATGAATTCAATCATGAATCATGAATCGAATCATGAAGCATGAATTATGAATCATGAATTGAATCATGAATCATGAATCATGAATTGAATCATGAATTGAATCATGAATCATGAATTCAATCATGAATCATAATTTATGAATCGAATCATGAATGATGAATTTAATCATGAATCATGAATCGAATCATGAATCATGAATCATGAATCGAATCATGAATCATGAATCAAGAATCAAAAATCGAATCATGAATAATGAATTGAATCATGAATCATAAATCATGAATGATGAATTAATTTATGAATAATGAATGATGAATCGAATCATGAATCATGAATCATAAATCATGAATCATGACTCGAATCATAAATTATGAATCATGAATTATGAATCATGAATTATGAATCATGAATTATGAATCATGAATTGAATTATGAATCATGAATCGAATCGTGATTCGTGAATTGAATCATGAATTTAATCATTAATCATAAATTAAATTGTGAATTGAATCATGAAATGAATCATGAATCATGAATTGAATCATAAATCATGAATCATGAATCATGAATTGAATCATGAATAATGAATCATAAATCGTATCATGAATCATGAATTGAATCAGGAATCGAATCATGAATTAAATCATGAATCATGAATTGTGTCATGAAACATGAATCATAAATTGAATCATGAATCAAGAATTGAATCAGGAATCGAATCATTAATTGAATCATGAATCATTATTTGAATCATGAATCATGAATCGAATCATGTATTATGAATCATGAATCATGAATTGAATCAGGAATCGAATCATGAATTGAATCATGAATCATGAATTTAATCATGAATCATTAATCATGAATCATAAATCATGAAATGAATCATGAATTGAATCATGAATTGAATCATGAATCATGAATCATGAATTAAATCATGAATCATGAATTGTGTCATGAAACATGAATCATAAATCGAATCATGAATCAAGAATTGATTTAGGAATCGAATCATTAATTGAATCATGAATCATTATTTGAATCATGAATCATGAATCATGAATCGAATCATGTATTATGAATCATGAATCATGAATTGAATCATGAATCCTGAATTGAATCATGAATCATGAATCGAATCTTGAATCATGAATCATGAATTGAATCATGAATTATAAATCATGAATTATGAATTGAATCATGAATCATGAATCGAATCAGGAATCAGGAATCATGAATTAAATCATGAATCATGAATCATAAATCATGAATTAAATCATGATTCATGAATCATGAATTGAATCATGAATCATGAATCATGAATCAAGAATTATGAATCAAATCATGAATCATGAATTGAATCATGAATCATGAATCATGAATAATGAATTGAATCATGAATCATGAATTGAATCATGAATCATGAAGCATGAATTGAATCATGAATCATGAAACATGAATTGATTCATGAATCATGAATCATGAATTGAATCATGAATCATGAATTGAATCTTGAATCATGAATCGAATCATAAATTATGAATTGAATCATGAATCATGAATCATGAATCATGATTTGAATCATGAATCATGAATCATGAATCGAATCATGAATCATGAATTGAATCATGAATTGAATCATGAATCGTGAATCATGAATCATAAATCATGAATTGAATCCTGAATCATGAATCCTGAATCGAATCATTAATTGATTCATGAATCATGAATCAAATCATGATTCATGAATTAAATCATGAATCATGAGTTGAATCATGAATTGAATCATGAATCATGAATCATAAATCGAATCATGAATCAAGAATTGAATCAGGAATCGAATCATGAATTGAATCATGAATTGAATCATTAATCATGAATCATAAATTGAATCATAAATCATAAATTGAATCATGAATTGAATCATGAATCATAAATCATGAATTTAATCATAAATCATGCATCATGAATTGAATCATGAATCATAAATTGAATCATGAATCATGAATCAAATCATGAGTCATGAATCGAATCATGAATCATGAAGCATGACTTGAATCATGAATCATGAATCGAATCATGAATCATGAATCATAAATTGAAACAAGAATCATGAATTGAATCATGAATCATGAATCAAATCATGAATCATGAATCGAATCATGAATCATGAAGCATGAATTGAATCATGAATCATTAATCGAATCATGAATCATGAATTATGAATCATGAATTGAATCATGAATTATGAATCATGAATTGAATCATGAATCATGAATCATGAAGTAAATCATGAATCATGAATTGAATCATGAATCATGAATCGAGAATCATGAATTATGAATCATGAATCATGAATCATGAATCGAATCATGAATGATGAATTTAATCATGAATCATGAATCATAAATTGAATCATGAATCATAAATTGAATCATGAATTGAATCATGAATCATGAATTGAATCATGAATTGAATCATGAATCATGAATCATGAATCGAATCATGAATGATGAATTTAATCATAAATCATGAATCATGAATCGAATCATGAATCATAATTCATGAATCAAATCATGAATCATGAATCAAGAATCAAAAATTGAATCATGAATCATGAATTGAATCATGAATCATAAATCATGAATCATGATTTGAATCATGAATCATGAATTGAATCATGAATCATGAATCATAAATCATGAATCATGAATCATAAATCATGAATCATGAATTGAATCATGAATCATGAATTATGAATCATGAATTGAATCATGAATCATGAATCATGAATCATAAATCATGAATCATGAATTGAATCATGAATCATGAATTATGAATCATGAATTTAATCATGAATCAAATCATGAGTCATGAATCGAATCATGAATCATAAAGCATGAGTTGAATCATGAATCATGAATCGAATCATGAATCATGAATCATGAATTGAAACAAGAATCATGAATTGAATCATGAATCATGAATCAAATCATGAATCATGAATTTAATCATGTATCATGAATCATGAATTGAATCATGAATCATGAATCGAATCATGAATCATGAATCATGAATTGAATCATGAATTGAATCATGAATCATGAATCATGAATTGAATTATGAATTGAATCATGAATCATGAATCATGAATTGAATCATGTTTCATGAATCATGAATTGAATCATGAATCAAATCATGAATCATGAATTGAATCATGAATCATGAATTGAATCATGAATCATGAATTGAATCATGAATTGAATCATGAATCATGAATCATGAATCGAATCATGAATGATGAATTTAATCATAAATCATGAATCATGAATCGAATCATGAATCATAATTCATGAATCAAATCATGAATCATGAATCAAGAATCAAAAATTGAATCATGAATCATGAATTGAATCATGAATCATAAATCATGAATCATGATTTGAATCATGAATCATGAATTGAATCATAAATCATGAATCATAAATCATGAATCATGAATCATAAATCATGAATCATGAATTGAATCATGAATCATGAATTATGAATCATGAATTGAATCATGAATCATGAATCATGAATCATAAATCATGAATCATGAATTGAATCATGAATCATGAATTATGAATCATGAATTTAATCATGAATCAAATCATGAGTCATGAATCGAATCATGAATCATAAAGCATGAGTTGAATCATGAATCATGAATCGAATCATGAATCATGAATCATGAATTGAAACAAGAATCATGAATTGAATCATGAATCATGAATTGAATCATGAATCAGGAATTGAATCATGAATTGAATCATGAATCATGAATTAAAATATGAATCATGAATTGAATCATGATTTAAAACATGAATTATGAATTGAATCATGAATCATGAGTCATGAATTGAATCTTGAATCATGAATCGAATCATGAATCATGAATTATAAATCGAATCATGAATCATGATTCAAATCAAGAATCATGAATTGAATCATGAATCATGAATCATGCATTGAATCATGAATCATGAATCATGCATTGAATCATGAATCATGAATCATGAATTGAATCATGAATCATGAATTGAATTATGAATTGAATCAAGAATTGAATCATGAATTGATACATGAATCATGAATCGAATCATGATTCATGAATCATGAATTGAATCATGAATCATGAATCATGAATTGAATCATGAATCATGAATCATGAATTAAATCATGAATTGAATCATAAATCATGAATCATGAATTATTGAATTATGAATCATAAATTGAATCATGAATTGAATCATGAATTGAATCATGAATCATGATTCATGAAATGAATCATGAATCATGAATTGAATCATGAATCATGAATCATGAATTGAATCATGAATCATGAATCATGATTTGAATCATGAATCATGAATTGAATCATGAATCATGAATCGAATCGTGAATCATGAATCATGAATTAAATCATGAATCATGAATTATGAATTGAATCATGAATTGAATCATGAATCATGAATCATGAATTGAATCATAAATAATGAATCATAAATTAAATCATGAATTGAATCATTAATTGAATCATGAATCATGAATCATGAATTGAATCTTGAATCATGAATCATGAATTGAATCATGAATCATGAATCGAATCATGAATCATGAATTGAATCATGAATTAAATCATTAATTGAATCATGAATCATGAATCATGAATTGAATCTTGAATCATGAATTATGCATTGAATCTTGAATCATGAATCGAATCATGAATCATGAATCATGAAATGAATCATGAATCATGAATTGAATCATGAATCAAGAATCATGAATCGAATCATGAATCATGAATCGAATCATGAATCATAAATCATGAATTATAAATCATAAATTGAATCATGAATTGAATCATGAATCGAATCATGAATTATGAATCATGAATTGAATCTTGAATCATGAATCGAATCATGAATCATGAATCATGAATTGAATCATGAATCATGAATCGAATCATGAATCATGAATCATGAATTGAATCATGAATCATGAATCATGAAATGAATCATGAATCATAAATTGAATCATGAATCAAGAATCATGAATCAAGAATCATGAATCGAATCATGAATCATGAATCGAATCATGAATCACAAATCATGAATTATGAATCTTAAATTGAATCATGAATTAAATCATGAATTGAATCATGAATCATGATTCATGAAATGAATCATGAATTGAGTCATGAATCATGAATCACGATTTGAATCATGAATCATGAATTGAATCATGAATCATGAATAATGAATCATGAATTGAATCATGAATCATAAATTGAATCATGAATTGAATCATGAATCAAGAATCATGAAATAAATCATGAATTGAATCAAGATTCATGAACCATGAATTGAATCATGAAATAAATCATGAATCATGAATTGAATCATAAAACATGAATCATTAATTGAATCATGAATCATGAATCGAATCATAATTCATGAATCGAATCATGAATCATGAATCATGAATCATGAATCATGAATCATGAATCATGAATCGAATCATGAATCATGAAACATGTATTGAATCATGAATCATGAATTGAATCATGAATCATGAATCGAATCATAATTCATGAATCAAATCATGAATCATGAATTGAATCATGAATCATGAATCAAATCATAATTCATGAATCAAATCATAATTCATGAATCAAATCATGAATCATGAATTGAATCATAAATCATGAATCATGAATCGAATCATGAATCATGAATCATGAATTGAAACATGAATTGAATCATGAATCATGATTTGAATCATGAATCATGAATTATAAATTATGAATTGAATCATGAATCATAAATTATGAATCATGAATTGAATCATGAATCATGAATCAGGAATTGAATCATGAATTGAATCATGAATCATGAATCATGAATCATGAATCATGAATTATAAATTATTAATTGAATCATGAATCATAAATTATGAATCATGAATTGAATCATGAATCAGGAATCTGGAATTGAATCATGAATTGAATCTTGAATCATGAATCATGAATCATGAATCATGAATCATGGATCATGTATCATGAATTGAATCATAAATCATGAATTGAATCATGAATCAGGAATCTGGAATTGAATCATGAATTGAATCTTGAATCATGAATCATGAATCATGAATCATGAATCATGGATCATGTATCATGAATTGAATCATAAATCATGAATTGAATCATGAATCATGAATTTTGAATCATGAATTGAATCATAAATCATGAATTTTGAATCATGAATCATGAATCATGAATCAAATCATGAATCATGAATCATGAATTGATCATGAATCATGAATTGAATCATGAATCATGAATTGAATCATGAATTGAATCATGAATCATGAATCGAATCATGAATCATGAATCGAATCATGAATCAGGAATCATGAATTAAATCATGAATCATGAATCATAAATCATGAATCATGAATCATAAATCATGAATTAAATCATGATTCATGAATCATGAATTGAATCATGAATCATGAATCAAGAATCATGAATCAAATCATGAATCATGAATTGAATCATGATTCATGAATCATGAATTGAATCATAAATCATGAATCATGAATCATGAATTGAATCATGAATCATGAATTGAATCATGAATCATGAAGCATGAATTGATTCATGAATCATGAATTGAATCATGAATCATGAATCATGAATCATGACTTGAATCATTAATCATGAATCATGAATCATGAATTGCATCATGAATCATGAATCATGAATCGAATCATGAATCATGAATTGAATCATGAATCATGAATTGAATCATGAATTGAATCATGAATCATGAACTGAATCTTGAATCATGAATCGAATCATAAATTATGAATTGAATCATGAATCATGAATCATGAATCATGAATTGAATCATGAATCATGAATCATGAAACGAATCATGAATCATGAATCAAGAATCATGAATTAAATCAGGAATCATGAATTTAATCATGAATCATGAATCATGAATTGAATTATGAATCATGAATCATGAATTGAATCATGAATCATGAATTGAATCATGATTCTTGAAGCATGAATTGATTCACGATTCATGAATTGAATCATGAATCATGAATCATGAATCATGACTTGAATCATCAATCATGAATCATGAATTGCATCATAAATCATGAATCATGAATTGAATCATGAATTGAATCATGAATCATGAATCATGAATTGAATTATGAATCATGAATCATGAATCGAATCATGAATCATGAATCAAGAATCATGAATCAAATCATGAAACATGAATTAAATTATGAATCATGAATCATGAATTTAATTATGAATCATGTATTATGAATTGAATCATGAATCATGAATCATGAATTGAATCATGAATCATAAATCATGAATCGAATCATGAATATTGAATTGAATCATGAATCACGAATCATGAATCATTAATCATAAATTGAATCATGAATCATGAATCATGAATTGAATCATGAATCACGAATCATGAATCATTAATCATAAATTGAATCATGAATCATGAATCATGAATTGAATCATGAATTGAATCATGAATCATGACTTGAATCATGAATCATGACTTGAATCATGAATCATGAATCATGAATTCAATCATGAATCATGAACCATGAATCGAATAATGAATCATGAAATGAATCATGAATCATGAATCATGAATCGAATCATGAATTACGAATTGAATCATGAATCATGATTCATGAACCATGAATTGAATCATGATTCATGAATCATGAATTAAATCATGAATCATGAATCAAGAATTGAATCATGATTCATGAATCATGAATTGAATCATGAATCATGAATCAAGAATCATGAATCAAATCATGAATCATGAATTGAATCATGAATCATGAATCGAATTATGAATCATGAATTGAATCATGAATCATGAATCATGAATCAGGAATCGAATTATGAATCATGAATTGAATCATGAATCATGAATCAAGAATCATGAATCAAATCATGAATCATGAATCGAATCATGAATCATGAATCATTAATTGAATTATGAATCATGTATCATGAATTGAATCATGAATCATGAATCATGAATCGAATCATGAATCATGAATCATGAATTGAATCATGAATCATGAATCATGAATCAAATCATGAATAATGAATTGAATCATGAATCACGAATCATGAATCATTAATCATAAATTGAATCATGAATAATGAATCATGAATTGAATCATGAATTGAATCATGAATCACGAATCATGAATCATTAATCATAAATTGAATCATGAATCATGAATCATGAATTGAATCATGAATTGAATCATGAATCATGACTTGAATCATGAATCATGAATCATGAATTCAATCATGAATCATGAATCGAATCATGAAGCATGAATTATGAATCATGAATTGAATCATGAATCATGAATCATGAATTGAATCATGAATTGAATCATGAATCATGAATTCAATCATGAATCATAATTTATGAATCGAATCATGAATGATGAATTTAATCATGAATCATGAATCGAATCATGAATCATGAATCATGAATCGAATCATGAATCATGAATCAAGAATCAAAAATCGAATCATGAATGATGAATTGAATCATGAATCATAAATCATGAATGATGAATTAATTTATGAATAATGAATGATGAATCGAATCATGAATCATGAATCATAAATCATGAATCATGACTCGAATCATAAATTATGAATCATGAATTATGAATCATGAATTATGAATCATGAATTATGAATCATGAATTGAATTATGAATCATGAATCGAATCGTGATTCGTGAATTGAATCATGAATTTAATCATTAATCATAAATTAAATTGTGAATTGAATCATGAAATGAATCATGAATCATGAATTGAATCATAAATCATGAATCATGAATCATGAATTGAATCATGAATAATGAATCATAAATCGTATCATGAATCATGAATTGAATCAGGAATCGAATCATGAATTGAATCATGAATCATGAATTAAATCATGAATCATGAATCATGAATCATAAATCATGAAATGAATCATGAATTGAATCATGAATTGAATCATGAATCATGAATCATGAATTAAATCATGAATCATGAATCATGAATTGTGTCATGAAACATGAATCATAAATTGAATCATGAATCAAGAATTGAATCAGGAATCGAATCATTAATTGAATCATGAATCATTATTTGAATCATGAATCATGAATCGAATCATGTATTATGAATCATGAATCATGAATTGAATCAGGAATCGAATCATGAATTGAATCATGAATCATGAATTTAATCATGAATCATTAATCATGAATCATAAATCATGAAATGAATCATGAATTGAATCATGAATTGAATCATGAATCATGAATTAAATCATGAATCATGAATTGTGTCATGAAACATGAATCATAAATCGAATCATGAATCAAGAATTGATTTAGGAATCGAATCATTAATTGAATCATGAATCATTATTTGAATCATGAATCATGAATCATGAATCGAATCATGTATTATGAATCATGAATCATGAATTGAATCATGAATCCTGAATTGAATCATGAATCATGAATCGAATCTTGAATCATGAATCATGAATTGAATCATGAATCATGAATCGAATCATGAATTATAAATCATGAATTATGAATTGAATCATGAATCATGAATCGAATCAGGAATCAGGAATCATGAATTAAATCATGAATCATGAATCATGAATCATAAATCATGAATTAAATCATGATTCATGAATCATGAATTGAATCATGAATCATGAATCATGAATCAAGAATTATGAATCAAATCATGAATCATGAATTGAATCATGAATCATGAATCATGAATAATGAATTGAATCATGAATCATGAATTGAATCATGAATCATGAAGCATGAATTGAATCATGAAACATGAATTGATTCATGAATCATGAATCATGAATTGAATCATGAATCATGAATTGAATCTTGAATCATGAATCGAATCATAAATTATGAATTGAATCATGAATCATGAATCATGAATCATGATTTGAATCATGAATCATGAATCATGAATCGAATCATGAATCATGAATTGAATCATGAATTGAATCATGAATCGTGAATCATGAATCATAAATCATGAATTGAATCCTGAATCATGAATCCTGAATCGAATCATTAATTGATTCATGAATCATGAATCAAATCATGATTCATGAATTAAATCATGAATCATGAGTTGAATCATGAATTGAATCATGAATCATGAATCATGAATCATAAATCGAATCATGAATCAAGAATTGAATCAGGAATCGAATCATGAATTGAATCATGAATCATGAATTGAATCATTAATCATGAATCATAAATTGAATCATAAATCATAAATTGAATCATGAATTGAATCATGAATCATAAATCATGAATTTAATCATAAATCATGCATCATGAATTGAATCATGAATCATAAATTGAATCATGAATCATGAATCAAATCATGAGTCATGAATCGAATCATGAATCATGAAGCATGACTTGAATCATGAATCATGAATCGAATCATGAATCATGAATCATGAATTGAAACAAGAATCATGAATTGAATCATGAATCATGAATCAAATCATGAATCATGAATCGAATCATGAATCATGAAGCATGAATTGAATCATGAATCATGAATCGAATCATGAATCATGAATTATGAATCATGAATTGAATCATGAATTATGAATCATGAATTGAATCATGAATCATGAATCATGAAGTAAATCATGAATCATGAATTGAATCATGAATCATGAATCGAGAATCATGAATTATGAATCATGAATCATGAATCATGAATCGAATCATGAATGATGAATTTAATCATGAATCATGAATCATAAATTGAATCATGAATCATAAATTGAATCATGAATTGAATCATGAATCATGAATTGAATCATGAATTGAATCATGAATCATGAATCATGAATCGAATCATGAATGATGAATTTAATCATAAATCATGAATCATGAATCGAATCATGAATCATAATTCATGAATCAAATCATGAATCATGAATCAAGAATCAAAAATTGAATCATGAATCATGAATTGAATCATGAATCATAAATCATGAATCATGATTTGAATCATGAATCATGAATTGAATCATGAATCATGAATCATAAATCATGAATCATGAATCATAAATCATGAATCATGAATTGAATCATGAATCATGAATTATGAATCATGAATTGAATCATGAATCATGAATCATGAATCATAAATCATGAATCATGAATTGAATCATGAATCATGAATTATGAATCATGAATTTAATCATGAATCAAATCATGAGTCATGAATCGAATCATGAATCATAAAGCATGAGTTGAATCATGAATCATGAATCATGAATTGAAACAAGAATCATGAATTGAATCATGAATCATGAATCAAATCATGAATCATGAATTTAATCATGTATCATGAATCATGAATTGAATCATGAATCATGAATCGAATCATGAATCATGAATCATGAATTGAATCATGAATTGAATCATGAATCATGAATTGAATTATGAATTGAATCATGAATCATGAATCATGAATTGAATCATGTTTCATGAATCATGAATTGAATCATGAATCAAATCATGAATCATGAATTGAATCATGAATCATGAAACAAGAATCATAAATTGAATTATGAATCATGAAACATGAATCAAGAATCATGAATTAAATCATGTTTCATGAATCATGAATCATAATTTGAATCATAAATCATGAATCAAATAATGAATCATGAATTGAATCATGAATCATGAATCATGAAATATAAATTATGAATTGAATCATGAATCATTAATTATGAATCATGAATTGAATCATGAATCATGAATCAGGAATTGAATCATGAATTGAATCATGAATCATCAATCATGAATCGAATCATAAATTATGAATTGAATCATGAATCATGAATCATGAATCATGAATTGAATCATGAATCATGAATCATGAATCGAATCATGAATCATGAATCAAGAATCATGAATCAAATCTTGAATCATAAATTAAATCGTGAATCATGAATCATGAATTGAATTATGAATCATGAACCATGAATTGAATCATGAATCATGAATCATGAATCATGAATTGAATCATGAATCATGAATTGAATAATGAATCATGAATTGGATCATGAATCATGAATTATGAATTGAATCATGAATCATGAATCGAATCATGAATTATGAATTGAATCATGAATCATGAATCATGAATCATGAATCATGAATCATGAATTGAATCATGAATCATAAATCATGAATCATGAATCGAATCGTGAATCATAAATCAAGAATCATGAATCAAATCATGAATCATGAATTGAATCATGAATCATGAATTGATTGATGAATCATGAATCATAAATCATGAATTGAATCATGATTAATGAATCATGAATCAAATCATGAATCATGAATTGAATCATGAATCACAAATCATGAATCATGAATTGAATCATAAATCATGTATCATGAATCATGAATTGAATCATGAATCATGAATCATGAATCATGAATCATGAATCGAATCAAGAATCATGAATCATGAATCATAAATCATGAATTGAATCATGAATTGAATCATAAATCATGAATCAAATCATGAATCATGAATTGAATCATGAATTGAATCATGAATCATGAATTGAATCATAAATCATGAATCATGAATTATGAATTGAATCATGAATCATGAATTGAATCATGAATCATGAATCATAAATCATGAATTAAATCATAATTCATGAATCATGAATTGAATCATGAATCATGAATTAAATTATGAATCATGAATCGAATCATGAATCATGAATCGAATCATGAATCATGAAGCATAAATTGAATCATGAATCATGAATCGAATCATGAATCATGAATTATGAATCATGAATTGAATCATGAATCATGAATCATGAATCATGAATTGAATCATGAATTGAATCATGAATCATGAATTGAATCATGAATCATAAATCATGAATCGAATCATGAATGATGAATTTAATCATGAATCATGAATCGAATCATGAATCATGAATCGAATCATGAATCATGAATCAAGAATCAAAAATCGAATCATGAATGATAAATTGAATCATGAATCATAAATCATGTATGATGAATTAATTTATGAATAATGAATGATGAATCGAATCATGAATCATGAATCATAAATCATGAATCATGAATTGAATCATGAATCATGAATCATGTATCGAATCATGAATCATGAATTAAATTATGAATCATGAATCAAATCGTGAATCGTGAATTGCATCGTGAATTGAATCATGAATTGAATCATTAATCATGAATTAAATTGTGAAATGAATCATGAAATGAATCATGAATCATGAATTGAATCATTAATCATGAATCATGAATCATGAATTGAATCATGAATAATGAATCATAAATCGAATCATGAATCATGAATTGAATCAAGAATCGAATCATGAATTGAATCATGAATCATGAATTTAATCATGAATCATGAATCATAAATCATGAAATGAATCATGAATTGAATCATGAATTGAATCATGAATCATGAATCATGAATTAAATCATGAATCATGAATCATGAATTGTGTCATGAAACATGAATCATAAATTGAATCATGAATCAAGAATTGAATCAGGAATCATGAATCGAATCATGAATCATAAATCATGAATTATGAATTGAATCATGAATCATGAATTATGAATCATGAATTGAATCATAAATCATGAATTTTGAATCATGAATCATGAATCATGAATCAAATCATGAATCATGAATCATGAATTGAATCATGAATCATGAATTGAATCATGAATTGAATCATGAATCATGAATTGAATCATGAATTGAATTATGAATCATGAATTGAATCATGAATCAGGATTCATGAATTAAATCATGAATCATGAATCATAAATCATGAATTAAATCACAATTCATGAATCATGAATTGAATCATGAATCATGAATCATGAATCAAGAATCATGAATCATGAATCATGAATCATGAATTGAATCATGATTCATGAATCATGAATTGAATCATGAATCATGAATCATAAATCATGAATTGAATCATGAATCATGAATTGAATCATGAATCATGAATCATGAATTGAATCATGAATCATGAATTGAATCATGAATCATGAAGCATGAATTGATTCATGAATCATGAATTGAATCATGAATCATGAATCATGAATCTTGACTTGAATCATTAAGAATTGAATCATGAATCATGAATCGAATCATGAATCATGACTCATGAATTGAATCAAGATTCATGAACCATGAATTGAATCATGAAATTAATCATGAATCATGAATCGAATCATAAATCATGAATTGAATCATGAATTACGAATCATGAATCATAAATTGAATCATGAATCATGAATTGAATCATGAATTGAATCATGAAACATGAATTAAAACATGAATCATGAATTGAATCATGATTTAAAACATGAATTATGAATTGAATCATGAATCATGAATCATGAATTGAATCTTGAATCATGAATCGAATCATGAAATATGAATCGAATCATAAATCACAAATCATGAATTGAATTATGAATCATGAATTGAATCATGAATCACAAATCATGAATTGAATCATGTATCATGAATCCTAAAATGAATCATGAATCATGAATGAATCATGAATCATGAATTATGAATTGAATCATAAATCATGAAATGAATCATGAATCATGAATTGAATCATGAATCATGAACTGAATCATGAATCATGAATCATGAATTGAATCATGAATTATGAATCGAATCATGAATCATGAATTGAATCATGAATTATGAATCATGAACCCACTAACCCTAACCCTAACCCCTAACCCTAACCCTAACACTAACACTAACCCTAACCCCTAACCCTAACCCTAACCCTAACCCCCTAACCCTAACCCTAACCCTAACCCCCTAACCCTAAGCCTAACCCTAACCCTAACCCCTAACCCTAACCCTAACCCTAACCCCCTAACCCTAACCCTAACCCCCTAACCCTAACCCTAACCCCCTAACCATAACCCTAACCCCCTAACCCTAACCCCTAACCCTAACTTCCTAACCCTAAAACCTAACCCTAACCCTAACACTAACCCCTTAACCCCAACCCTAACCCTAACCCCTAACCCTAACCCTAACCCTAACCCTAACCCTATCTCTAATTCTATTCCTATTCCTAACCCTAACCCTAACCCTAATTTGGACATATTGAATCATGAATTGAATTATGAATTGAATCATGAATCATGAATCGAATCATGAATCATGAATTAAATAATGAATCATGAATCTTAAATCGAATCATGAATCATGAATCGAATCATGAATCATGACTCATGAATTAAGAATCATGAATCATAAATTGAATCATGAATCATGAATTGAATCATGAATCATGAATTGAATCATGAATCATGAATCGAAGCATGAATCATGAATTGAATCATGAATGATGAAATGATTCATAAATTGAATCATGAATTCAAACATGAATCATGAATCGAATCATGAATCATGCATTGAATTATGAATCATGAATCATACATTGAATCATGATTTATGAATCATACATTGAATCATGATTTATGAATCATACATTGAATCATGATTTATGAATCATGAATTGAATCATGAATCATGAATTGAATTATGAATAGAATCATGATTTGAATTATGAATTGAATCAGGAATTAAATCATGAATTAAAACATAATCATGAATCGAATCATGATTCATGAATCATGAATTGCATCATGAATCATGAATTGAATTATAAATAGAATCATGATTTGAATTATGAATTGAATCATGAATTAAAACATGAATCATGAATCGAATGATTATTCATGAATCATTATTCATGAATCATGAATTGAATCATGAATCATGAATCATGAATTGAATCATGAATCATGAATTGAATCATGAATCATGAATCGAATCATGAATCATGAATCGAATCATGAATCATGAATTAAATCATAAATCATGAATCATGAATTGAATTATGAATCATGAATCATGAATTGAATCATTAATCACAAATCATGAATTGAATCATGAATCATGAATTATAAAATGAATCATGAATCATGAATGGAATCATGAATCATGAATCATGAATTGAATCATAAATCATGTAATGAATCATGAAATGAATCATGAATCATGAATTGAATCATGAATCATGAATTGAATTATGAATTGAATCAAGAATTGAATCATGAATTTAAACATGAATCATGAATCGAATCATGATTCATGAATCATGAACTGAATCATGATTCATGAATCATGAATCGAATCATGAATTATGACTCATTAATTGAATCATGAATCATGAATCATGAATCGAATCATGAATCATGAAATAAATCATGAATTGAATCAAGATTCATGAACCATGAATTGAATCATGAAATAAATCATGAATCATGAATTAAAATAAATCATGAATCATGAATTTAATCATAAATCATGAATTGAATCGTGAATTGAATTGTGAATCATGAATCATGAATCGAATCATGAATCATGAATTGAATAATGAATCATGAATCGAATCATGAATCATAACTCATGAATTGAATCATGAATCATGAATCGAATCATGAATCATGAAATAAATTATGAATTGAGTAAAGATTCATGAACCCTGAATTGAATCATGAAATAAATCATAAATCATGAATTGAATCATAAATCATGAATCATGAATTGAATCATGAATCATGAATTGAATCATGAATCATGAATCGAATTATGAATCAAGAATTGAATCATGAATCATGAATCATGAATTGAATCATGAATCATGAATCATGAATTGAATCATGAATCATGAATCATGAATTGAATCATGAATCATGAATTGAATCATGAATCATGAATCATGAATCATGAATTGAATCATGAATCATGAATCGAATCATGAATCATGAATCATCAATCGAATCATGAATCATCAATCGAATCATGAATCAGGAATCATGAATCATGAATCATGAATCATGAATCATGAATTGAATCATGAATCATCAATCATGAATCATGAATCGAATCATGAATCATGAATCGAATCATGAATCATGAATCATGAATCATGAATCATGAATCGAATCATGAATTAAATCATGAATCATAAATCGAATCATGAATCATTAATTGAATCATGAATCATGAATCATGAATTGAATCATGAATCATGAATCATGAATTGAATCATGAATTGAATCATGAATTGTGCAACATAAAATGAATCATGATCTGAATCATGAATTGAATCATGAAACATGAATCATGAATTGAATCATGAATCATGAATTATGAATCATGAATCATAAATCGAATCATGAATCATTAATCATGAATTGAATCATGAATCATGAATTGGATCATGAATCATGAATTGAATCATGATTTAAAACATGAATCATGAATTGAATCATGATTTCAAACATGAATAATGAATTGAATCTTGAATCATGAATCGAATCATGAATCACGAATTATGGATTGAATCATGAATCATGATTCGAATCAAGAATCATGAATCGAATCATGAATCACAAATCATGAATTGAATTATGAATCATGAATCATGAATTGAATTATGAATCATGAATCATGAATTGAATCATGAATCATGAATCATGAATTAAATCATGAATTATGAATCGAATCATGAATTAAATCATGAATCATGAATCGAATCATGAATTGAATCGTGAATCAAGAATTGAATCACAAATCATGAATTAAATCATGAATCATGAATTGAATCACAAATCATGAATTGAATCATGAATCATGAATCATAAAATGAATCATGAATCATGAATAGAATCATGAATCATGAATTGAATCATGAATCATGAATCATGAATCAAATCATGACTCATGAAATAAATCATGAATTGAATCAAGATTCATGAACCATGAATTGAATCATGAAATAAATCATGAATCATGAATTGAATCATAAATCATAAATCATGAATTTAATCATGAATCATGAATCGAATCATGAATCATGCATCAAGAATTGAATCATGAATCATGAATTGCATCATCAATCATGAATCATGAATTGAATTATGAATCATGAATCATGAATTGAATCATGAATCACAAATCATGAATTCAATCATGAATCATGAATCATAAAATGAATCATGAATCATGAATGGAATCATGAATCATGAATCATGAATTGAATCATAAATCATGTAATGAATCATGAAATGAATCATGAATCATGAATTGAATCATGAATCATAAATCATGAATTGAATCATGAATCATGAATTGAATTATGAATTGAATCAAGAATTGAATCATGAATTGAAACATGAATCATAAATCGAATCATGATTCATGAATCATGAATTGAATCATGATTCATGAATCATGAATCGAATCATTAATCATGACTCATGAATTGAATCATGAATCATAAATCATGAATCGAATCATGAATCATGCAATAAATCATGAATTGAATCAAGATTCATGAACCATGAATTGAATCATGAATCATGAATTGAATCATGAATCATGAATTGAATCATGAATCATGAATCATGAATTGAATCATGAATCATCAATCGAATCATGAATCATGAATCATGAATTGAATCATAAATCATCAATCGAATCATGAATCATGAATCATGAATCATGAATCATGAATTGAATCATGAATCATGAATCATGAATCGAATCATGAATCATGAATCGAATCATGAATCATGAATCATGAATCATGAATCATGAATCGAATCATGAATTAAATCATGAATCATAAATTGAATCATGAATCATTAATTGAATCATGAATCATGAATCATGAATTGAATCATGAATCATGAATCATGAATTGAATCATGAATTGAATCATGAATTGTGCAACATAAAATGAATCATGATCTGAATCATGAATTGAATCATGAAACATGAATCATGAATTGAATCATGAATCATGAATTATGAATCATGAATCATAAATCGAATCATGAATCATTAATCATGAATTGAATCATGAATCATGAATTGGATCATGAATCATGAATTGAATCATGATTTAAAACATGAATCATGAATTGAATCATGATTTCAAACATGAATCATGAATTGAATCTTGAATCATGAATCGAATCATGAATCACGAATTATGGATTGAATCATGAATCATGATTCGAATCAAGAATCATAAATCGAATCATGAATCACAAATCATGAATTGAATTATGAATCATGAATCATGAATTGAATCATGAATCATGAATCATGAATTGAATCATGAATCGAATCATGAATTAAATCATGAATTATGAATCAAATCATGAATTAAATCATGAATCATGAATCGAATCATGAATTGAATCGTGAATCATGAATTGAATCACAAATCATGAATTAAATCATGAATCATGAATTGAATCACAAATCATGAATTGAATCATGAATCATGAATCATAAAATGAATCATGATTAATGAATAGAATCATGAATCATGAATTTAATCATGAATCATGAATCATGAATCGAATCATGAATCATGAAATAAATCATGAATTGAATCAAGATTCATGAACCATGAATTGAATCATGAAATAAATCATGAATCATGAATTGAATCATAAATCATGAATCATGAATTTAATCATGAATCATGAATCGAATCATGAATCATGCATCAAGAATTGAATCATGAATCATGAATCGCATTATCAATCATGAATCATGCATTGAATTATGAATCATGAATCATGAATTGAATCATGAATCACAAATCATGAATTCAATCATGAATCATGAATCATAAAATGAATCATGAATCATGAATGGAATCATGAATCATGAATTGAATCATAAATCATGTAATGAATCATGAAATGAATCATGAATCATGAATTGAATCATGAATCATAAATCATGAATTGAATCATGAAACATGAATTGAATTATGAATTGAATCAAGAATTGAATCATGAATTGAAACATGAATCATGAATCGAATCATGATTCATGAATCATGAATTGAATCATGATTCATGAATCATGAATCGAATCATTAATCATGACTCATGAATTGAATCATGAATCATGAATCATGAATCGAATCATGAATCATGCAATAAATCATGAATTGAATCAAGATTCATGAACCATGAATTGAATCATGAAATAAATCATGAATCATGAATTGAATCATAAATCATGAATCATGAATTTAATCATGAATCATGAATCGAATCATGAATCATGCATCAAGAATTGAATCATGAATCATGAATCACATCATGAATCATAAATTGAATTATGAATCGAATGATGAATCATGAATCGAATCATGAATCATGACTCATGAATTGAATCATGAATCATGAATCATGAAATAAATCATGAATTGAATAAAGATTCATGAACCATGAATTGAATCATGAAATAAATCATGAATCATGAATTGAATCATAAATCATGAATCATGAATTTAATCATAAATCATGAATTATGAATTGAATCATGAATCGAATCATGAATTGAATCATGAATCATGAATCATAATTTGAATCATGAATCATGAATTGAATCATGAATCATGAATAATGAATCATGAATCGAATCATGAATCATGAATTGAATCATGAATTGAATCATGAATTGAATCATGAATTGAAACATGATACATGAATCGAATCATGATTCATGAATTATGAATTGAATCATGATTCATGAATTATGAATTGAATCATGAATCATGAATCATGAATTGAATCATGAATCATGAATCATGAATTGAATCATGAATCATTAATTGAATCATGAATCATGAATCATGAATCTTGAATCATGAATCGAATCATGAATCATTAATTGAATCATGAATTATGAATCGAATCATGAATCATGAATCATGAATTGAATCATGAATCATGAATCATGAATTGAATCATGAATTAAATCATGAATTGAATCATGAATCTTAAATCGAATCATGAATCATGAATTAAATCATGAATAATGATTCATGAATTAATTCATGAATTGAATCATGAATCATGAATTATAAAATAAATCATGAATTGAATCATGAAATGAATCATGAATCATTAATCATGAATTGAATCATGAATCATGAATTGGATCATGAATCATGAATTGAATCATGATTTAAAACATGAATCATGAATTGAATCATGATTTCAAACATGAATCATGAATTGAATCTTGAATCATGAATTGAATTATGAATCATGAATCATGAATTGAATCATGAATCATGAATCATGAATTGAATCATGAATCGAATCATGAATTAAATCATGAATTATGAATCGAATCATGAATTAAATCATGAATCATGAATCGAATCATGAATTGAATCGTGAATCATGAATTGAATCACAAATCATGAATTAAATCATGAATCATGAATTGAATCACAAATCATGAATTGAATCATGAATCATGAATCATAAAATGAATCATGAATCATGAATAGAATCATGAATCATGAATTGAATCATGAATCATGAATCATGAATCGAATCATGAATCATGAAATAAATCATGAATTGAATCAAGATTCATGAACCATGAATTGAATCATGAAATAAATCATGAATCATGAATTGAATCATAAATCATGAATCATGAATTTAATCATGAATCATGAATCGAATCATAAATCATGCATCAAGAATTGAATCATGAATCATGAATCGCATCATCAATCATGAATCATGAATTGAATTATGAATCATGAATCATGAATTGAATCATGAATCACAAATCGTGAATTGAATCATGAATCATGAATCATAAAATGAATCATGAATCATGAATGGAATCATGAATCATGAATCATGAATTGAATCATAAATCATGTAATGAATTATGAAATGAATCATAATTCATGAATTGAATCATGAATCATAAATCATGAATTGAATCATGAATCATGAATTGAATTATGAATTGAATCAAGAATTGAATCATGAATTGAAACATGAATCATGAATCGAATCATGATTCATGAATCATGAATTGAATCATAAATCATGAATCATGAATTGAATCATAAATCATGAATCATGAATTTAATCATGAATCATGAATCGAATCATGAATCATGCATCAAGAATTGAATCATGAATCATGAATCGCATCATCAATCATGAATCATGAATTGAATTATGAATCATGAATCATGAATTGAATCATGAATCACAAATCATGAATTCAATCATGAATCATGAATCATAAAATGAATCATGAATCATGAATGGAATCATGAATCATGAATCATGAATTGAATCATAAATCATGTAATGAATCATGAAATGAATCATGAATCATGAATTGAATCATGAATCATAAATCATGAATCATGAATTGAATTATGAATTGAATCAAGAATTGAATCATGAATTGAAACATGAATCATAAATCGAATCATGATTCATGAATCATGAATTGAATCATGATTCATGAATCATGAATCGAATCATTAATCATGACTCATGAATTGAATCATGAATCATGAATCATGAATCGAATCATGAATCATGCAATAAATCATGAATTGAATCAAGATTCATGAACCATGAATTGAATCATGAATTGAATCATGAATCATGAATTGAATCATGAATCATGAATCATGAATTGAATCATGAATCATCAATCGAATCATGAATCATGAATCATGAATTGAATCATAAATCATCAATCGAATCATGAATCATGAATCATGAATCATGAATCATGAATCATGAATTGAATCATGAATCATCAATCATGAATCATGAATCGAATCATGAATCATGAATCGAATCATGAATCATGAATCATGAATCATGAATCATGAATCGAATCATGAATTAAATCATGAATCATAAATTGAATCATGAATCATTAATTGAATCATGAATCATGAATCATGAATTGAATCATGAATCATGAATCATGAATTGAATCATGAATTGAATCATGAATTGTGCAACATAAAATGAATCATGATCTGAATCATGAATTGAATCATGAAACATGAATCATGAATTGAATCATGAATCATGAATTATGAATCATGAATCATAAATCGAATCATGAATCATTAATCATGAATTGAATCATGAATCATGAATTGGATCATGAATCATGAATTGAATCATGATTTAAAACATGAATCATGAATTGAATCATGATTTCAAACATGAATCATGAATTGAATCTTGAATCATGAATCGAATCATGAATCACGAATTATGGATTGAATCATGAATCATGATTCGAATCAAGAATCATAAATCGAATCATGAATCACAAATCATGAATTGAATTATGAATCATGAATCATGAATTGAATCATGAATCATGAATCATGAATTGAATCATGAATCGAATCATGAATTAAATCATGAATTATGAATCGAATCATGAATTAAATCATGAATCATGAATCGAATCATGAATTGAATCGTGAATCATGAATTGAATCACAAATCATGAATTAAATCATGAATCATGAATTGAATCACAAATCATGAATTGAATCATGAATCATGAATCATAAAATGAATCATGATTAATGAATAGAATCATGAATCATGAATTTAATCATGAATCATGAATCATGAATCGAATCATGAATCATGAAATAAATCATGAATTGAATCAAGATTCATGAACCATGAATTGAATCATGAAATAAATCATGAATCATGAATTGAATCATAAATCATGAATCATGAATTTAATCATGAATCATGAATCGAATCATGAATCATGCATCAAGAATTGAATCATGAATCATGAATCGCATTATCAATCATGAATCATGCATTGAATTATGAATCATGAATCATGAATTGAATCATGAATCACAAATCATGAATTCAATCATGAATCATGAATCATAAAATGAATCATGAATCACAAATCATGAATTCAATCATGAATCATGAATCATAAAATGAATCATGAATCATGAATGGAATCATGAATCATGAATTGAATCATAAATCATGTAATGAATCATGAAATGAATCATGAATCATGAATTGAATCATGAATCATAAATCATGAATTGAATCATAAAACATGATTTGAATTATGAATTGAATCAAGAATTGAATCATGAATTGAAACATGAATCATGAATCGAATCATGATTCATGAATCATGAATTGAATCATGATTCATGAATCATGAATCGAATCATTAATCATGACTCATGAATTGAATCATGAATCATGAATCATGAATCGAATCATGAATCATGCAATAAATCATGAATTGAATCAAGATTCATGAACCATGAATTGAATCATGAAATAAATCATGAATCATGAATTGAATCATAAATCATGAATCATGAATTTAATCATGAATCATGAATCGAATCATGAATCATGCATCAAGAATTGAATCATGAATCATGAATCACATCATGAATCATGAATTGAATTATGAATCGAATGATGAATCATGAATCGAATCATGAATCATGACTCATGAATTGAATCATGAATCATGAATCATGAAATAAATCATGAATTGAATAAAGATTCATGAACCATGAATTGAATCATGAAATAAATCATGAATCATGAATTGAATCATAAATCATGAATCATGAATTTAATCATAAATCATGAATTATGAATTGAATCATGAATCGAATCATGAATTGAATCATGAATCATGAATCATAATTTGAATCATGAATCATGAATTGAATCATGAATCATGAATTGAATCATGAATTGAATCATGAATTGAATCATGAATTGAAACATGATACATGAATCGAATCATGATTCATGAATTATGAATTGAATCATGATTCATGAATTATGAATTGAATCATGAATCATGAATCATGAATTGAATCATGAATCATGAATCATGAATTGAATCATGAATCATTAATTGAATCATGAATCATGAATCATGAATCTTGAATCATGAATCGAATCATGAATCATTAATTGAATCATGAATTATGAATCGAATCATGAATCATGAATCATGAATTGAATCATGAATCATGAATCATGAATTGAATCATGAATTGAATCATGAATTGAATCATGAATCTTAAATCGAATCATGAATCATGAATTAAATCATGAATAATGATTCATGAATTAATTCATGAATTGAATCATGAATCATGAATTATAAAATAAATCATGAATTGAATCATGAAATGAATCATGAATCATTAATCATGAATTGAATCATGAATCATGAATTGGATCATGAATCATGAATTGAATCATGATTTAAAACATGAATCATGAATTGAATCATGATTTCAAACATGAATCATGAATTGAATCTTGAATCATGAATCGAATCATGAATCACGAATTATGGATTGAATCATGAATCATGATTCGAATCAAGAATCATGATTCGAATCAAGAATCATGAATCGAATCATGAATCACAAATCATGAATTGAATTATGAATCATGAATCATGAATTGAATCATGAATCATGAATCATGAATCGAATCATGAATCGAATCATGAATTAAATCATGAATTATGAATCGAATCATGAATTAAATCATGAATCATGAATCGAATCATGAATTGAATCGTGAATCATGAATTGAATCACAAATCATGAATTAAATCATGAATCATGAATTGAATCACAAATCATGAATTGAATCATGAATCATGAATCATAAAATGAATCATGAATCATGAATAGAATCATGAATCATGAATTGAATCATGAATCATGAATCATGAATCGAATCATGAATCATGAAATAAATCATGAATTGAATCAAGATTCATGAACCATGAATTGAATCATGAAATAAATCATGAATCATGAATTGAATCATAAATCATGAATCATGAATTTAATCATGAATCATGAATCGAATCATAAATCATGCATCAAGAATTGAATCATGAATCATGAATCGCATCATCAATCATGAATCATGAATTGAATTATGAATCATGAATCATGAATTGAATCATGAATCACATATCATGAATTGAATCATGAATCATGAATCATAAAATGAATCATGAATCATAAATGGAATCATGAATCATGAATCATGAATTGAATCATAAATCATGTAATGAATTATGAAATGAATCATAATTCATGAATTGAATCATGAATCATAAATCATGAATTGAATCATGAATCATGAATTGAATTATGAATTGAATCAAGAATTGAATCATGAATTGAAACATGAATCATGAATCGAATCATGATTCATGAATCATGAATTGAATCATAAATCATGAATCATGAATCGAATCATTAATCATGACTCATGAATTGAATCATGAATCATGAATCGAATCATGAATCATGCAATAAATCATGAATTGAATCAAGATTCATGAACCATGAATTGAATCATGAATCATGAATTGAATCATGAATCATGAATTGAATCATGAATAATGAATCATGAATTGAATCATGAATCATCAATCGAATCATGAATCATGAATCATGAATCATGAATTGAATCATAAATCATCAATCGAATCATGAATCATGAATCATGAATCATGAATCATGAATCATGAATTGAATCATGAATCATGAATCATTAATCATGAATCGAATCATGAATCATGAATCGAATCATGAATCATGAATCATGAATCATGAATCATGAATCGAATCATGAATTAAATCATGAATCATAAATCGAATCATGAATCATTAATTGAATCATGAATCATGAATCATGAATTAAATCATGAATCATGAATCATGAATTGAATCATGAATTGAATCATGAATTGTGCAACATAAAATGAATCATGATCTGAATCATGAATTGAATCATGAAACATGAATCATGAATTGAATCATGAATCATGAATTATGAATCATGAATCATAAATCGAATCATGAATCATTAATCATGAATTGAATCATGAATCATGAATTGGATCATGAATCATGAATTGAATCATGATTTAAAACATGAATCATGAATTGAATCATGATTTCAAACATGAATCATGAATTGAATCTTGAATCATGAATCGAATCATGAATCACGAATTATGGATTGAATCATGAATCATGATTCGAATCAAGAATCATAAATCGAATCATGAATCACAAATCATGAATTGAATTATGAATCATGAATTATGAATTGAATCATGAATCATGAATCATGAATTGAATCATGAATCGAATCATGAATTAAATCATGAATTATGAATCGAATCATGAATTAAATCATGAATCATGAATCGAATCATGAATTGAATCGTGAATCATGAATTGAATCACAAATCATGAATTAAATCATGAATCATGAATTGAATCACAAATCATGAATTGAATCATGAATCATGAATCATAAAATGAATCATGATTAATGAATAGAATCATGAATCATGAATTGAATCATGAATCATGAATCATGAATCGAATCATGAATCATGAAATAAATCATGAATTGAATCAAGATTCATGAACCATGAATTGAATCATGAAATAAATCATGAATCATGAATTGAATCATAAATCATGAATCATGAATTTAATCATGAATCATGAATCGAATCATGAATCATGCATCAAGAATTGAATCATGAATCATGAATCGCATTATCAATCATGAATCATGCATTGAATTATGAATCATGAATCATGAATTGAATCATGAATCACAAATCATGAATTCAATCATGAATCATGAATCATAAAATGAATCATGAATCATGAATGGAATCATGAACCATGAATCATGAATTGAATCATAAATCATGTAATGAATCATGAAATGAATCATGACTCATGAATTGAATCATGAATCATAAATCATGAATTGAATCATGAAACATGAATTGAATTATGAATTGAATCAAGAATTGAATCATGAATTGAAACATGAATCATGAATCGAATCATGATTCATGAATCATGAATTGAATCATGATTCATGAATCATGAATCGAATCATTAATCATGACTCATGAATTGAATCATAAATCATGAATCATGAATTTAATCATGAATCATGAATCGAATCATGAATCATGCATCAAGAATTGAATCATGAATCATGAATCACATCATGAATCATGAATTGAATTATGAATCGAATGATGAATCATGAATCGAATCATGAATCATGACTCATGAATTAAATCATGAATCATGAATCATGAAATAAATCATGAATTGAATAAAGATTCATGAACCATGAATTGAATCATGAAATAAATCATGAATCATGAATTGAATCATAAATCATGAATCATGAATTTAATCATAAATCATGAATTATGAATTGAATCATGAATCGAATCATGAATTGAATCATGAATCATGAATCATAATTTGAATCATGAATCATGAATTGAATCATGAATCATGAATAATGAATCATGAATCGAATCATGAATCATGAATTGAATCATGAATTGAATCATGAATTGAAACATGATACATGAATCGAATCATGATTCATGAATTATGAATTGAATCATGATTCATGAATTATGAATTGAATCATGAATCATGAATCATGAATTGAATCATGAATCATGAATCATGAATTGAATCATGAATCATTAATTGAATCATGAATCATGAATCATGATTCATGAATCATGAATCATGAATCGAATCATGAATCATTAATTGAATCATGAATTATGAATCGAATCATGAATCATGAATCATGAATTGAATCATGAATCATGAATCATGAATTGAATCATGAATTGAATCATGAATCATAAATCGGACCATGAATCATGAATTGAATCATGAATAATGATTCATGAATTAATTCATGAATTGAATCATGAATCATGAATTATAAAATCAATCATGAATTGAATCATGAATTGAATCATGAATTGAATCATGAATCATGAATCATGAAATGAATCATGAATCATGAATTGAATCATGAATCATGAATTGAATCATGAATCATGAAGTGAATCATGAATTGAATCATGAATCATGAATCATGAATCATGAATCGAATCATGAATTGAATCATAAATCATGAATCGAATCACAAATCATGAATTCAATCATGAATCATGAATCATAAAATGAATCATGAATCATGAATGGAATCATGAATCATGAATCATGAATTGAATCATAAATCATGTAATGAATCATGAAATGAATCTTGAATCATGAATTGAATCATGAATCATAAATCATGAATTGAATCATGAATCATGAATTGAATTATGAATTGAATCAAGAATTGAATCATGAATTGAAACATGAATCATGAATCGAATCATGAATCATGAATCATGAATCATGAATCATGAATCATGAATTGAATCATGAATCATCAATCATGAATCATGAATCGAATCATGAATCATGAATCGAATCATGAATCATGAATCATGAATCATGAATCATGAATCGAATCATGAATTAAATCATGAATCATAAATCGAATCATGAATCATTAATTGAATCATGAATCATGAATCATGAATTGAATCATGAATCATGAATCATGAATTGAATCATGAATTGAATCATGAATTGTGCAACATAAAATGAATCATGATCTGAATCATGAATTGAATCATGAAACATGAATCATGAATTGAATCATGAATCATGAATGGAATCATGAATCATGAATCATGAATTGAATCATAAATCATGTAATGAATCATGAAATGAATCTTGAATCATGAATTGAATCATGAATCATAAATCATGAATTGAATCATGAATCATGAATTGAATTATGAATTGAATCATGAATCATGAATCATGAATTGAATCATAAATCATCAATCGAATCATGAATCATGAATCATGAATCATGAATCATGAATCATGAATCATGATTTGAATCATGAATCATCAATCATGAATCATGAATCGAATCATGAATTATGAATCGAATCATGAATCATGAATCATGAATCATGAATCATGAATCGAATCATGAATTAAATCATGAATCATAAATCGAATCATGAATCATTAATTGAATCATGAATCATGAATTATGAATTGAATCATGAATCATGAATCATGAATTGAATCATGAATTGAATCATGAATTGTGCAACATAAAATGAATCATGATCTGAATCATGAATTGAATCATGAAACATGAATCATGAATTGAATCATGAATCATGAATTATGAATCATGAATCATAAATCGAATCATGAATCATTAATCATGAATTGAATCATGAATCATGAATTGGATCATGAATCATGAATTGAATCATGATTTAAAACATGAATCATGAATTGAATCATGATTTCAAACATGAATCATGAATTGAATCTTGAATCATGAATCGAATCATGAATCACGAATTATGGATTGAATCATGAATCATGATTCGAATCAAGAATCATGAATCGAATCATGAATCACAAATCATGAATTGAATTATGAATCATGAATCATGAATTGAATCATGAATTGAATCGTGAATCATGAATTGAATCACAAATCATGAATTAAATCATGAATCATGAATTGAATCACAAATCATGAATTGAATCATGAATCATGAATCATAAAATGAATCATGAATCATGAATAGAATCATGAATCATGAATTGAATCATGAATCATGAATCATGAATCGAATCATGAATCATGAAATAAATCATGAATTGAATCAAGATTCATGAACCATGAATTGAATCATGAAATAAATCATGAATCATGAATTGAATCAAGATTCATGAACCATGAATTGAATCATGAAATAAATCATGAATCATGAATTGAATCATAAATCATGAATCATGAATTTAATCATGAATCATGAATCGAATCATGAATCATGCATCAAGAATTGAATCATGAATCATGAATCGCATCATCAATCATGAATCATGAATTGAATTATGAATCATGAATCATGAATTGAATCATGAATCACAAATCATGAATTCAATCATGAATCATGAATCATAAAATGAATCATGAATCATGAATTGAATCATGAATCATGAATCATGAATTGAATCATAAATCATGTAATGAATCATGAAATGAATCATGAATCATGAATTGAATCATGAATCATAAATCATGAATTGAATCATGAATCATGAATTGAATTATGAATTGAATCAAGAATTGAATCAAGAATTGAAACATGAATCATGAATCGAATCATGATTCATGAATCATGAATTGAATCATGATTCATGAATCATGAATCGAATCATTAATCATGACTCATGAATCATGAATCGAATCATGAATCATGCAATAAATCATGAATTGAATCAAGATTCATGAACCATGAATTGAATCATGAAATAAATCATGAATCATGAATTGAATCATAAATCATGAATCATGAATTTAATCATAAATCATGAATTATGAATTGAATCATGAATCGAATCATGAATTGAATCATGAATCATGAATCATAATTTGAATCATGAATCATGAATTGAATCATGAATCATGAATAATGAATCATGAATCGAATCATGAATCATGAATTGAATCATGAATTGAATCATGAATTGAAACATGATACATGAATCGAATCATGATTCATGAATTATGAATTGAATCATGATTCATGAATTATGAATTGAATCATGAATCATGAATCATGAATTGAATCATGAATCATGAATCATGAATTGAATCATGAATCATTAATTGAATCATGAATCATGAATCATGAATCATGAATCATGAATCGAATCATGAATCATTAATTGAATCATGAATTTTGAATCGAATCATGAATCATGAATCATGAATTGAATCATGAATCATGAATCATGAATTGAATCATGAATTGAATCATGAATTGAATCATGAATCATAAATCGAATCATGAATCATGAATTAAATCATGAATAATGATTCATGAATTAATTCATGAATTGAATCATGAATCATGAATTATAAAATAAATCATGAATTGAATCATGAATTGAATCATGAATCATGAATTGAATCATGAATCATGAATCATGAAATGAATCATGAATCAAGAATTGAATCATGAATCATGAATTGAATCATGAATCATGAATTGAATCATGAATCATGAAGTGAATCATGAATTGAATCATGAATCATGAAGTGAATCATGAATTGAATCATGAATCATGAATCAAATCATGAATTGAATCATGAATCATGAATCATAATTTGAATCATGAATAATGAATTGAATCATGAATAATGAATCATGAATCGAATCATGAATTATGAATTGGATCATGAATCATGAATTGAATCATGAATCATGAATTGAATCATGAATCATGAATCATGAATCGAATCATGAATTGAATCATAAATCATGAATCGAATCATGAATCATGAATTGGATCATGAATCATGAGTCATGAAATGAATCATGAATTGAATCATGAATTGAAACATGATACATGAATCGAATCATGATTCATGAATTATGAATTGAATCATGAATCATGAATCATGAATTGAATCATGAATCATGAATCATGAATTGAATCATGAATCATTAATCGAATCATGAATCATGAATCATGAATCGAATCATGAATTGAATCATGAATCATGAATCATGAATTGAATCATGAATCATGAATCATGAATTGAATCATGAATCATGAATCATGAATTGAATCATGAATTGAATTATGATTTGAATCATGAATTGAATCATGAATCATGAATGATTATTATTATTATTATTATTATCATTTATTTGTTAGGCGCCACAAGATTTCCGCAGCGCCGTACACAAAGCAAACAGTAAACTATACAGGGTATAACAATACAGAACAATAAACAAAAATACTAATGCTTCAGAAACTCCAGTTAGGTCAATGCAGTAGAGGCGGAGTAGAAGAACAGGTGTGGAGACAAGAGGGAAGAAGGCCCTGCTCATTTGAGCTTACATCCTAAGGATGGTTGAACGAAACAGACACAATTGGAGGAAGTTGAAGTGTGGGGAGAGGGACCGGGAGGAGAGAGGGTAGAACGTTTGGAGGAGATGCGGGTTAGGTAGAAGGTTGGTAGGCTTTAAGGAACAGGTGAGTTTTGAGTGCTCGTTTGAAGGAGCACAGATTAGGAGAGAGACGGATGGAGCGAGGGAGGTCGTTGCAGTGGAGGGGTGCGGCACGGGAGAAGTCTTGGATTCTGGAGTGGGAAGTGGTGATAAGAGTGGAGGAGAGGCTGCGGTCATTAGCTGAGCGTAGGGAGCGGACAGGAGTGTGAATGGTGATGAGGTTAGAGATGTAAGGGGCCGTAGACTGAGAGAGAGCCTTGTACGTGGTGGTAAGGAATTTGAAAAGGATTCTGTAGGGGAAAGGGAGCCAGTGTAAGGCAAGGCAGAGAGGGGAGGCAGAGGAGGAGCGGCGTGAAAGGAAGATGAGTCTTGCAGCCGCATTGAGTATAGAGCGGAGGGGTGCGAGGTGGGAGTGGGGGAGGCCAGTAAGGAGGATGTTGCAGTAATCAAGGCGGGAGATGATGAGTGCGTGTATGATAGTTTTGGTGGCTTCCTGAGAGAGGAAGGGACGGATGCGGGCAATGTTGCGGAGTTGGAAGCGACAGGCTTGGGCGAGGGATTGAATGTGGGGGGCCAAAGAGAGAGAGGAGTCAAGAGTGACCCCAAGGCAGCGGAGTTGGCCGACAGAGGAGATGGTGGAGTTGTTAACAACGATAGAGAGGTCATGGTGGGAAGGGAGTCGAGGTAGGGGAAAGACAATGAGTTCAGTTTTAGAGATGTTAATTTTGAGAAAGCGTGAGGACATCCAGGAGATGATGGCTGAGAGGCAGTCAGATACACGAGAGAGAAGGGAGGTGGAAAGATCAGGAAAAGATATGTAGAGTTGAATGTCATCAGCATAGAGGTGATACTGAAGACCGAAAGAGGAGATGAGAGCACCAAGGGAGGAAGTGTAGAGCGAAAATAGTAGAGGGCCCAGAACAGAGCCTTGAAGGACTCCAAAAGGGAGAGGGGAGGGGGTAGAGGAAGAACCAGACGTGGATACAGAGAAAGAGCGGTTAGCAAGGTATGAGGTGAACCAGGCATGGACCGAACCGGAAAGGCCGAGAGAGAGAAGAGTTTGCAGCAGGAGGGGGTGGTCTACAGTGTCAAAGGCCGCGGAGAGATCGAGTAGGATGAGTAGGGAGAAGTGACCCTTGGCTTTGGCTGATAGAAGATCATTGGTAACTTTGGCCAAGGCAGTTTCAGTGGAGTGGAGGGGGCGATAGCCAGATTGGAGGGGGTCGAGGAGGGAGTTGACCGAGAGGTGTCTGGTGAGGCGGCTGCAGACAATCCGCTCGAGTAATTTGGAGGCAAAGGGGAGAAGAGAGATAGGGCGATAATTCGCAAGGGAGGTGAGGTCAAGATTGGCTTTCTTGACGATAGGAGAGATGAGAGTGTGTTTGAATGAAGAGGGGACTGTGCCAGAGGAGAGTGATAAGTTGAAAAAGTGAGCCAGGTGAGAGCAAGCAGTAGGAGTAAGAGAGCGAAGGAGGTGGGAGGGGATTGGATCAAGAGGACAGGTAGAGGGTGGAGAGGAAAGAATAAGGGAGCGAACTTCATCACCAGATGTAGGGGTGAAGGAGCACCAGAGCTGATTAATAGAGGGCGGTGAAGCGATGGTGGTGGTGGGAGAGGGATTGGAGGAGGAAATGTTCAGTCTGATGGCCTCAATTTTGGAAGAGAAAAAGGTGGAGAAGTCAGAGGCGGAGAGGGAAGATGGGAGAGGGGGAGGGGGGGAGAGAGGATGGAATTGAAGGCGGAAAAGAGGCGACGGGGATTGGAGGACTGAGAAGAAATGAGGGACTTGAAGTAGGATTGTGAATTGAATCATGAATTGAATCATGAATTGAATCATGAATTGAATCATGAATCATGAATCATGAAATGAATTAATGAAATGAATCAAGATTCATGAACCATGAATTGAATCATGAAATAAATCATGAATCATGAATTGAATCATAAATCATGAATGATGAATTGAATCATAAATCATGAATCATGAATTGAATCATGAATCATGAATCATGAATCGAATCATGAATCATGAATCAAGAAATGAATCATGAATCATGAATAATGAATTTAATCATGAATTAAGAATCATGAATCATGACTTGAATCATGAATCATGAATTGAATCATGAATTGAATCATGTATCATGAATCATGAAATGAATTAATGAAATGAATCATGAATCATGAATCATGAATTGAATCATGAATCATAAATCATAAATTGAATCATGAATCATGAATCATGAATCGAATCATGAATCATGAATTATGAATCGAATCATGAATCAAGAATTGAATCATGAATTGAAACATTAATCAAGAATCATGAATCGAATCATGAATCATTAATTGAATAATGAATCATGAATCAAGAATTGAATCATGAATCATGAATCGAATCATGAATCATGAATTGAATGATGAATCGAATCATGAATCATGAATTAAATCATGAATCATGATTCATGAATTGTATCATGAATTGAATCATGAATCATGAATCATAAAATGAATCATGAATTGAATCATGAATCATGAATCGAATCATGATTCATGAATCATGAATCGAATCATGACTCATGAATTGAATCATGAATCATGAATCAAATCATGAATCACGAAATAAATCATGAATCATGAATTGAATCATAAATCATGTATCATGAATTTAATTATGAATCATGAATCGAATCATGAATTATGAATCAAGAATTGAATCATGAACCCTAACCCTAACCATTACCCTAACCCCCTAACCCTAACCCTAACCATAACCCCCTAACCCTAACCCTAACCCTAACCCTAACCCTAACACTAACCCCTAACCCTAACCCGAACCCTAACCCGAACCCCCTAACCCTAACCCCCTAACCCTAACCCCTAACCCTAACCCCTAACCCCTAACCCTAACCCTAACCCTTACACTAACCCTAACCCTAACCCTAACCACTAACCCTAACCCTAACCCTAACCCCCTAACCATAACCCCCTAACCCTAACCCTAACCCTAACCCCTTACCCTAACCCTAACCCTAACCCTAACCCCCTAACCCTAACCCTAACCCTAACCCCTAACCCTAACCCTAACCCTAACTCTAACCCTATTACTAACCCTAACCCTAACCCTAACCCTAACCCGGACATATTGAATTATGAATTTAATTATGAATTGAATCATGAATCATGATTCGAATCATGAATCATGACTCATGAATTGAATCATGAATCATGAATCGAATCATGAATCATGACTCATGACTCATGAATTGAATCAAGATTCATGAACCATGAATTGAATCATGAAATTAATCATGAATCATGAATCGAATCATAAATCATGAATTGAATCATGAATTAAGAATCATGAATCATAAATTGAATCATGAATCATGAATTGAATCATGAATTGAATCATGAAACATGAATTAAAACATGAATCATGAATTGAATCATGATTTAAAACATGAATTATGAATTGAATCATGAATCATGAATCATGAATTGAATCTTGAATCATGAATCGAATCATGAAATATGAATCGAATCATAAATCACAAATCATGAATTGAATTATGAATCATGAATTGAATCATGAATCACAAATCATGAATTGAATCATGAATCATGAATCCTAAAATGAATCATGAATCATGAATGGAATCATGAATCATGAATTATGAATTGAATCATAAATCATGAAATGAATCATGAATCATGAATTGAATCATGAATCATGAACTGAATCATGAATCGTGAATCATGAATTGAATCATGAATTATGAATCGAATCATGAATCATGAATTGAATCATGAATTATGAATCATGAACCCACTAACCCTAACCCTAACCCCTAACCCTAACCCTAACCCTAACACTAACCCTAACCCTAACCCTAACCCCCTAACCCTAACCCTAACCCCCTGACCCCCTAACCCTAACCCTAACCCCCTAACCCTAACCCTAACCCCTAACCCTAACCCCCTAACCCCTAACCCTAACCCTAACACTAACCCCTTAACCCTAACCCTAACCCTAACCCCTAACCCTAACCCTAACCCTAACCCTAACCCTATCTCTAACTCTATTCCTATTCCTAACCCTAACCCTAACCCTAACCCGGACTATTGAATCATGAATTGAATTATGAATTGAATCATGAATCATGAATCGAACCATGAATCATATAATGAATCATGAATCTTAAATCGAATCATGAATCATGAATCGAATCATGAATCATGACTCATGAATTAAGAATCATGAATCATGAATTGAATCATGAATCATGAATTGAATCATGAATTGAATCATGAATTATGAATGGAATCATGAATCATGAATTATGAATTGAATCATAAATCATGAAATGAATCATAAATCATGAACTGAATCATGAATCATGAACTGAATCATGAATCATGAATCATGAATTGAATCATGAATCATGAATTGAATCATGAATCATGAATCGAAGCATGAATCATGAATTGAATCATGAATGATGAAATGATTCATGAATTGAATCATGAATTGAAACATGAATCATGAATCGAATCATGAATCATGCATTGAATTATGAATCATGAATCATACATTGAATCATGATTTATTAATCATACATTGAATCATGATTTATGAATCATGAATTGAATCATGAATCATGAATTGAATTATGAATAGAATCATGATTTGAATTATGAATTGAATCAGGAATTGAATCATGAATTGAAACATGAATCATGAATCGAATCATGATTCATGAATCATGAATTGCATCATGAATCATGAATTGAATTATAAATAGAATCATGATTTGAATTATGAATTGAATCATGAATTAAAACATGAATCATGAATCGAATCATTATTCATGAATCATTATTCATGAATCATGAATTGAATCATGAATCATGAATCATGAATTGAATCATGAATCATGAATTGAATCATCAATCATGAATCGAATAATGAATCATGAATCATGAATCGAATCATGAATCATGAATTAAATCATAAATCATGAATCATGAATTGAATTATGAATCATGAATCATGAATTGAATCATGAATCACAAATCATGAATTGAATCATGATTCATGAATCATAAAATGAATCATGAATCATGAATGGAATCATGAATCATGAATCATGAATTGAATCATAAATCATGTAATAAATCATGAAATGAATCATGAATCATGAATTGAATCATGAATCATAAATTGAATTATGAATTGAATCAAGAATTGAATCATGAATTTAAACATGAATCATGAATCGAATCATGATTCATGAATCATGAATTGAATCATGATTCATGAATCATGAATCGAATCATGAATTATGACTCATGAATTGAATCATGAATCATGAATCATGAATCGAATCATGAATCATGAAATAAATCATGAAATAAATCATGACTCATGAATTGAATCATGAATCATGAATCGAATCATGAACCATGAATTGAATCATGAAATAAATCATGAATCATGAATTGAATCATAAATCATGAATCATGAATTTAATCATGAATCATGAATTGAATCGTGAATTGAATTGTGAATCATGAATCATGAATCGAATCATGAATCATGAATTGAATAATGAATCATGAATCGAATCATGAATCATGAAATAAATCATGAATTGAGTAAAGATTCATGAACCCTGAATTGAATCATGAAATAAATCATAAATCATGAATTGAATCATATATCATGAATCATGAATTGAATCATGAATCATGAATTGAATCATGAATCATGAATCGAATTATGAATCAAGAATTGAATCATGAATCATGAATCAAATCAAGAATCATGAATTGAATCATGAATCATGAATCATGAATTGAATCATGAATCATGAATTGAATCATGAATCATGAATCATGAATCATCAATCGAATCATGAATCATGAATCATGAATCATGAATTGAATCATGAATCATCAATCATGAATCATGAATCGAATCATGAATCATGAATCGAATCATGAATCATGAATCATGAATCATGAATCATGAATCGAATCATGAATTAAATCATGAATCATAAATCGAATCATGAATCATTAATTGAATCATGAATCATGAATCATGAATTGAATCATGAAACATGAATCATGAATTGAATCATGAATCATGAATTATGAATCATGAATCATAAATCGAATCATGAATCATTAATCATGAATTGAATCATGAATCATGAATCATGAATTGGATCATGAATCATGAATCATGAATTGAATCATGATTTAAAACATGAATCATGAATTGAATCATGATTTCAAACATGAATCATGAATTGAATCTTGAATCATGAATCGAATCATGAATCACGAATTATGGATTGAATCATGAATCATGATTCGAATCAAGAATCATGAATCGAATCATGAATCACAAATCATGAATTGAATTATGAATCATGAATCATGAATTGAATCATGAATCATGAATTGAATCATGAATCGAATCATGAATTAAATCATGAATTATGAATTGAATCATGAATTAAATCATGAATCATGAATCGAATCATGAATTGAATCGTGAATCATGAATTGAATCACAAATCATGAATTAAATCATGAATCATGAATTGCATCACAAATCATGAATTGAATCATGAATCATGAATCATAAAATGAATCATGAATCATGAATAGAATCATGAATCATGAATTCAATCATCAATCATGAATCATGAATTGAATCATGAACCATGAATTGAATCATGAATCATGAATTGAATCATAAATCATGAATGGAATCATGAATCATGAATTGAATCATGAAAAATTAATTGAATCATGAATCATGAATAATGAATTGAATCATGAATCATGAATTGAATCATGAATCATGAATTGAATCATGAATCATGAATTGAATCATGAATTCAAACATGAATCATGAATTGAATCATGAATCATGCATTGAATCATGAATTATGTGTCATGAATTATAACATGAATCATGAATTGAATTATATATTGAATCAAGAATTGAATCATGAATTTAAACATGAATCATGAATCGAATCATGATTCATAAATCATGAATTGAATCATGAATCATGAATCATGAATTGAATCATGAATCATGAATCATGAATCGAATCATGAATAATGAATTGAATCATGAATCAAGAATCATGAATCATGAATTGAATCATGAATCATGAATCATTAATTGAATCATGAGTCATGAATCGAATCAGGAATCATGAATCATGAATTGAATCATGAATCATGAATCATGAATTGAATCATGAATCATGAATTTAATCATGAATTGAATCATGAATCAGGAATCATGAATCATGAATTGAATCAGTAAGCATGAATCATGAAATGAATCATGAATCATGAATTGAATCATGAATCACTAATTAAATTATGAATCATGAATTGAATCATGATTCATAAATCGAATCATGAATCATTAAATATGAATTCAATCATGAATCATGAATTGAATCAAAAATCATGAATCATGAATCGAATCATTAAATATGAATTCAATCATGAATCATGAATTGAATCATAAATCATGAATCATGAATCGAATCATGAATCATGAATCATGAATTGAATCATGAATCATGAATCATTAATTGAATCATGAATCATGAATCGAATAATGATTCATGAATCATGAATTGAATCATGAATCATGAATCGAATCATGAATCATGACTCATGAATTGAATCATGAATTATGAATCATGAATCGATTTATGATTCATGAAATAAATCATGAATTGAATCAAGATTCATGAACCATAAATTGAATCATGAAATAAATCATGAATCATGAATTGAATCATAAATCATGAATCATGAATTGAATCGTGAATCATGAATCGAATCATGAATCATGAATTATGAATTGAATCATGATTCATGAATTATAAATTGAATCATGAATCTTGAATCATGAATTGATCCATGAATCATGAATTGAATTATTAATCATGAATCATGAATCATGAATCATGAATCGAATCATGAATCATTAATTGAATCATGAATCATGAATTATGAATCGAATCATAAATTATGAATCGAATCATGAATCATGAATCATGAATTGAATCATGAATCATAAATCATGAATTGAATCATGAATTGAATCATGAATTAAATCATGAATCATGATTCATGAATTGAATCATGAATTGAATCATGAATCATGAATTATAAAATGAATCATAAATTAAATCATGAATTGAATCATGAATCATGAAATGAATCATGAATCATGAATTGAATCATGAATCATGAATTGAATCATGAATCATGAATTGAATCATGAATCATGAAGTAAATCATGAATTGAATCATGAATCATGAAGTGAATCATGAATTGAAACATGAATCGAATCATGAATTGAATCATGAATCATGAATCATAATTTGAATCATGAATCATGAATTGAATCATGAATCATGAATAATGAATCATGAATCGAATCATGAATCGTGAATTGGATCATGAATCATGAATCATCAATCGAATCATAAATCATGAATTGAATAATGAATCATGATCCATGAATCGAATAATGAATCATAAATTGAATCATGAATCATGACGCATGAATTAAATCATGAATCATGAATCATGAATCGAATAATGAATCATGAAATAAATCATGAATTGAATAAAGATTCATGAACCATGAAATGAATCATGAAATAAATCATGAATCATGAATTGAATCATAAATCATAAATCATGAATTTAATCATGGATCATGAATCAAATCATGAATCATGAATTGAATCATGAATCTTGATTCATGAAATGAATCATGAATTGAATCAAGAATTGAATCATGAATTGAATCATGAATTGAAACAGGAATCATGAATCAAATCATGATTCATGAATCATGAATTGAATCATGAATCATGAATTGAATCATGAATCATGAATCATGAATTGAATCATGAATCATTACTTAAATCATGAATCATGAATCATGAATCGAATCATGAATCATGAATCATGAATTGAATCATGAATCATGAATTGAATCATGAATTGAATCATGAATTGAATCATGAATCATAAATACAATCATGAATCATGAATTAAATCATGAATCATGATTCATGAATTGAATCATGAATTGAATCATGATTTATAAATCATAAAATGAATCATGAATAGAATCATGAATTGAATCATGAATTGAATCATGAATCATGAATCATGAAATGAATCATGAATCATGAATTGAATCATGAATCATGAATTGAATCATGAATCATGAAGTGAATCATGAATTGAATCATGAATCATGAATTATGAATCGAATCATGAATCATAAATCGAATCATGAATTGAATCATGAATCATGAATCATAATTTGAATCATGAATCATGAATTGAATCATGAATCATGATTAATGAATCATGAATCGAATCATGAATCATGCTTTGGATCATGAATCATGATTCATGAAATGAATCATGAATTGAATCATGAATTGAATTATGAATTGAAACATGATACATGAATCGAATCATTATTCATGAATTATGAATTGAATCATGAATCATGAATTGAATCATGAATCATGAATCATGAATCGAATCATGAATCGAATCATGAATCGAATCATGAATCATGAATCGAATTATGATTCATGAATCATGAATTGAATCATGAATCATGAATTGAATTATGAATAGAATCATGATTTGAATCATGAATTGAATCATGAATCATGAATTGAATCATGAATCATGAATTGAATTATGAATAGAATCATGATTTGAATCGTGAATTGGATCATGAATCATGAATCATCAATCGTATCATAAATCATGAATTGAATAATGAATCATGATCCATGAATCGAATGCTGAATCATAAATCGAATCATGAATCATGACTCATGAATTGAATCATGAATCATGAATCATGAATCGAATCATGAATCATGAAATAAATCATGAATTGAATACAGATTCATGAACCATGAAATGAATCATGAAATAAATCATGAATCATGAATTGAATCATAAATCATGAATTTAATCATGAATCATTAATCAAATCATGAATCATGAACTGAATCATGAATCATGATTCATGAAATGAATCATGAATTGAATCAAGAATTGAATCATGAATTGAATCATGAATTGAAACAGGAATCATGAATCGAATCATGATTCATGAATCATGAATTGAATAATGAATCATGAATTGAATCATGAATCAAGAATCATGAATTGAATCATGAATCATTACTTAAATCATGAATCATGAATCATGAATCGAATCATGAATCATGAATCATGAATTGAATCATGAATCATGAATTGAATCATGAATTGAATCATGAATTGAATCATGAATCATAAATCGAATCATGAATCATGAATTAAATCATGAATCATGATTCATGAATTGAATCATGAATTGAATCATGAATCATGAATCATAAAAAGAATCGTCAATAGAATCATGAATTGAATCATGAATTGAATCATGAATTGAATCATGAATCATGAATCATGAAATGAATCATGAATCATGAATTGAATCATGAATCATGAATTGAATCATGAATCATGAAGTGAATCATGAATTGAATCATGAATCATGAATTATGAATCGAATCATGAATCATGAATCGAATCATGAATGGAATCATGAATCATAATTTGAATCATGAATCATGAATTGAATCATGAATCATGATTAATGAATCATGAATCGAATCATGAATCATGCTTTGGATCATGAATCATGATTCATGAAATGAATCATGAATTGAATCATGAATTGAATCATGAATTGAAACATGATACATGAATCGAATCATGATTCATGAATTATGAATTGAATCATGAATCATGAATCATGAATTGAATCATGAATCATGAATTGAATCATGAATCATGAATTGAATCATGAATCATGAATCGAATTATGATTCATGAATCATGAATTGAATGATGAATCATGAATTGAATTATGAATAGAATCATGATTTGAATCATGAATTGAATCATGAATCATGAATCATGAATTGAATCATGAATCATGAATTGAATCATGAATCATGAATCGAATCATGAATCATGAATTGAATCATAAATCATGAATCATGAATTGAAGCATGAATCATGAATCGAATCATGAATCATGAATCATGAATTGAATTATGAATCATGAATCATGAATTGAATCATGAATCACAAATCATGAATTCATTCATGAATCATGAATCATAAAATGAATCATGAATGGAATCATGAATCATGAATTGAATCATAAATCATGTAATGAATCATGAAATGAATCATGAATCATGAATTGAATCATGAATCATAAATCATGAATTGAATCATGAATCATGAATTGAATTATGAATTTAATCAAGAATTGAATCATGAATTGAAACATGAATCATGAATCGAATCATGATTCATGAATCATGAATTGAATCATGATTCATGAATCATGAATCGAATCATGAATCATGACTCATGAATTGAATCATGAATCATGAATCATGAATCGAATCATGAATCATGAATTGAATTATGAATAGAATCATGATTTGAATCATGAATTGAATCATGAATCATGAATTGAATCATGAATCATGAATCATAATTTGAATCATGAATCATGGATTGAATCATGAATCATGAATATTGAATCATGAATTGAATCATGAATCGTGAATTGGATCATGAATCATGAATCATCAATCGTATCATAAATCATGAATTGAATAATGAATCATGATCCATGAATCGAATGCTAAATCATAAATCGAATCATGAATCATGACTCATGAATTGAATCATGAATCATGAATCATGAATCGAATCATGAATCATGAAATAAATCATGAATTGAATAAAGATTCATGAACCATGAAATGAATCATGAAATAAATCATGAATCATGAATTGAATCATAAATCATAAATCATGAATTTAATCATGAATCATGAATCAAATCATGAATCATGAACTGAATCATGAATCATGATTCATGAAATGAATCATGAATTGAATCAAGAATTGAATCATGAATTGAATCATGAATTGAAACAGGAATCATGAATCGAATCATGATTCATGAATCATGAATTGAATAATGAATCATGAATTGAATCATGAATCATGAATCATGAATTGAATCATGAATCATTACTTAAATCATGAATCATGAATCATGAATCGAATCATGAATCATGAATTGAATCATGAATCATGAATTGAATCATGAATTGAATCATGAATTGAATCATGAATCATAAATCGAATCATGAATCATGAATTAAATCATGAATCATGATTCATGAATTGAATCATGAATTGAATCATGAATCATGAATCATAAAAAGAATCATCAATAGAATCATGAATTGAATCATGAATTGAATCATGAATTGAATCATGAATCATGAATCATGAAATGAATCATGAATCATGAATTGAATCATGAATCATGAAGTGAATCATGAATTGAATCATGAATCATGAATTATGAATCGAATCATGAATCATGAATCGAATCATGAATGGAATCATGAATCATAATTTGAATCATGAATCATGAATTGAATCATGAATCATGATTAATGAATCATGAATCGAATCATGAATCATGTTTTGGATCATGAATCATGATTCATGAAATGAATCATGAATTGAATCATGAATTGAATCATGAATTGAAACATGATACATGAATCGAATCATGATTCATGAATTATGAATTGAATCATGAATCATGAATCATGAATTGAATCATGAATCATGAATTGAATCATGAATCATGAATTGAATTATGAATCATGAATCGAATTATGATTCATGAATCATGAATTGAATGATGAATCATGAATTGAATTATGAATAGAATCATGATTTGAATCATGAATTGAATCATGAATCATGAATCATGAATTGAATCATGAATCATGAATTGAATCATGAATCATGAATCGAATCATGAATCATGAATTGAATCATAAATCATGAATCATGAATTGAAGCATGAATCATGAATCGAATCATGAATCATGAATCATGAATTGAATTATTAATCATGAATCATGAATTGAATCATGAATCATGAATTGAATTATGAATTTAATCAAGAATTGAATCATGAATTGAAACATGAATCATGAATCGAATCATGATTCATGAATCATGAATTGAATCATGAATCATGAATTATGAATCGAATCATGAATCATGACTCATGAATTGAATCATGAATCATGAATCATGAATCGAATTATGATTCATGAATCATGAATTGAATCATGAATCATGAATTGAATTATGAATAGAATCATGATTTGAATCATGAATTGAATCATGAATCATGAATTGAATCATGAATCATGAATCATAATTTGAATCATGAATCATGGATTGAATCATGAATCATGAATATTGAATCATGAATTGAATCATGAATCGTGAATTGGATCATGAATCATGAATCATCAATCGTATCATAAATCATGAATTGAATAATGAATCATGATCCATGAATCGAATGCTGAATCATAAATCGAATCATGAATCATGACTCATGAATTGAATCATGAATCATGAATCATGAATCGAATCATGAATCATGAAATAAATCATGAATTGAATAAAGATTCATGAACCATGAAATGAATCATGAAATAAATCATGAATCATGAATTGAATCATAAATCATAAATCATGAATTTAATCATGAATCATGAATCAAATCATGAATCATGAACTGAATCATGAATCATGATTCATGAAATGAATCATGAATTGAATCAAGAATTGAAACATGAATTGAATCATGAATTGAAACAGGAATCATGAATCGAATCATGATTCATGAATCATGAATTGAATAATGAATCATGAATTGAATCATGAATCAGGAATCATGAATTGAATCATGAATCATTACTTAAATCATGAATCATGAATCATGAATCGAATCATGAATCATGAATCATGAATTGAATCATGAATCATGAATTGAATCATGAATTGAATCATGAATTGAATCATGAATCATAAATCGAATCATGAATCATGAATTAAATCATGAATCATTATTCATGAATTGAATCATGAATCATGAATCATGAATCATCAATAGAATCATGAATTGAATCATGAATTGAATCATGAATTGAATCATGAATCATGAATCATGAAATGAATCATGAATCATGAATTGAATCATGAATCATGAATTGAATCATGAATCATGAAGTGAATCATGAATTGAATCATGAATCATGAATTATGAATCGAATCATGAATCATGAATCGAATCATGAATGGAATCATGAATCATAATTTGAATCATGAATCATGAATTGAATCATGATTTATGATTAATGAATCATGAATCGAATCATGAATCATGCTTTGGATCATGAATCATGATTCATGAAATGAATCATGAATTGAATCATGAATTGAATCATGAATTAAAACATGATACATGAATCGAATCATGATTCATGAATTATGAATTGAATCATGAATCATGAATCATGAATTGAATCATGAATCATGAATCATGAATTGAATCATGAATCATGAATTGAATCATGAATCATGAATCGAATTATGATTCATGAATCATGAATTAAATGATGAATCATGAATTGAATTATGAATAGAATCATGATTTGAATCATGATTTGAATCATGAATCATGAATCATGAATTGAATCATGAATCATGAATTGAATCATGAATCATGAATTGAATCATGAATCATGAATCGAATCATGAATCATGAATTGAATCATAAATCATGAATCATGAATTGAAGCATGAATCATGAATCGAATCATGAATCATGAATCATGAATTGAATTATGAATCATGAATCATGAATTGAATCATGAATCACAAATCATGAATTCATTCATTAATCATGAATCATAAAATGAATCATGAATGGAATCATGAATCATGAATTGAATCATAAATCATGTAATGAATCATGAAATGAATCATGAATCATGAATTGAATCATGAATCATAAATCATGAATTGAATCATGAATCATGAATTGAATTATGAATTTAATCAAGAATTGAATCATGAATTGAAACATGAATCATGAATCGAATCATGATTCATGAATCATGAATTGAATCATGATTCATGAATCATGAATCGAATCATGAATCATGACTCATGAATTGAATCATGAATCATGAATCATGAATCGAATCATGAATAATGAAATAAATCATGAATTGAATCAAGATTCATTAACCATGAATTGAATCATGAAATAAATCATGAATCATGAATTGAATCATAAATCATGAATCATGAATTGAATCATAAATCATGAATCATGAATTGAATCATAAATCATGAATCATGAATTTAATCATGAATCATGAATCGAATCATGAATCATGCATCAAGAATTGAATCATGAATCATGAATCGCATCATGAATCATGAATTGAATTATGAATTGAATCATGAATCATGAATCGAATCATAAATCATGAATTGAATAATGAATCATAATTCATGAATCGAATGATGAATCATGAATCGAATCATGAATCATGACGCATGAATTAAATCATGAATCATGAATCATGAATCGAATCATGAATCATGAAATAAATCATGAATTGAATAAAGATTCATGAACCATGAAATGAATCATGAAATAAATCATGAATCATGAATTGAATCATAAATCATAAATCATGAATTTAATCATGGATCATGAATCAAATCATGAATCATGAATTGAATCATGAATCTTGATTCATGAAATGAATCATGAATTGAATCAAGAATTGAATCATGAATTGAATCATGAATTGAAACAGGAATCATGAATCGAATCATGATTCATGAATCATGAATTGAATCATGAATCATGAATTGAATCATGAATCATGAATTGAATCATGAATCATGAATCATGAATTGAATCATGAATCATTACTTAAATCATGAATCATGAATCATGAATCGAATCATGAATCATGAATCATGAATTGAATCATGAATCATGAATTGAATCATGAATTGAATCATGAATTGAATCATGAATCATAAATCGAATCATGAATCATGAATTAAATCATGAATCATGATTCATGAATTGAATCATGAATTGAATCATGATTTATAAATCATAAAATGAATCATGAATAGAATCATGAATTGAATCATGAATTGAATCATGAATCATGAATCATGAAATGAATCATGAATCATGAATTGAATCATGAATCATGAATTGAATCATGAATCATGAAGTGAATCATGAATTGAATCATGAATCATGAATTATGAATCAAATCATGAATCATAAATCGAATCATGAATTGAATCATGAATCATGAATCATAATTTGAATCATGAATCATGAATTGAATCATGAATCATGATTAATGAATCATGAATCGAATCATGAATCATGCTTTGGATCATGAATCATGATTCATGAAATGAATCATGAATTGAATCATGAATTGAATTATGAATTGAAACATGATACATGAATCGAATCATGATTCATGAATTATGAATTGAATCATGAATCATGAATCATGAATTGAATCATGAATCATGAATTGAATCATGAATCATGAATTGAATCATGAATCATGAATCATGAATCGAATCATGAATCGAATCATGAATCGAATCATGAATCATGAATCGAATTATGATTCATGAATCATGAATTGAATCATGAATCATGAATTGAATCATGAATCAATAATTGAATTATGAATAGAATCATGATTTGAATCATAAATTGAATCATGAATCATGAATTGAATCATGAATCATGAATCATAATTTGAATCATGAATCATGGATTGAATCATGAATCATGAATATTGAATCATGAATTGAATCATGAATCGTGAATTGGATCATGAATCATGAGTCATCAATCGTATCATAAATCATGAATTGAATAATGAATCATGATCCATGAATCGAATGCTGAATCATAAATCGAATCATGAATTGAATAAAGATTCATGAACCATGAAATGAATCATGAAATAAATCATGAATCATGAATTGAATCATAAATCATAAATCATGAATTTAATCATGAATCATGAATCAAATCATGAATCATGAACTGAATCATGAATCATGATTCATGAAATGAATCATGAATTGAATCAAGAATTGAATCATGAATTGAATCATGAATTGAAACAGGAATCATGAATCGAATCATGATTCATGAATCATGAATTGAATAATGAATCATGAATTGAATCATGAATCATGAATCATGAATTGAATCATGAATCATTACTTAAATCATGAATCATGAATCATGAATCGAATCATGAATCATGAATCATGAATTGAATCATGAATCATGAATTGAATCATGAATTGAATCATGAATTGAATCATGAATCATAAATTGAATCATGAATCATGAATTAAATCATGAATCATGATTCATGAATTGAATCATGAATTGAATCATGAATCATAAAAAGAATCATGAATAGAATCATGAATTGAATCATGAATTGAATCATGAATCATGAATCATGAAATGAATCATGAATCATGAATTGAATCATGAATCATGAATTGAATCATGAATCATGAAGTGAATCATGAATTGAATCATGAATCATGAATTATGAATCGAATCATGAATCATGAATCGAATCATGAATGGAATCATGAATCATAATTTGAATCATGAATCATGAATTGAATCATGAATCATGATTAATGAATCATGAATCGAATCATGAATCATGCTTTGGATCATGAATCATGATTCATGAAATGAATCATGAATTGAATCATGAATTGAATCATGAATTGAAACATGATACATGAATCGAATCATGATTCATGAATTATGAATTAAATAATGAATCATGAATCATGAATTGAATCATGAATCATGAATCATGAATTGAATCATGAATCATGAATTGAATCATGAATCATGAATCGAATTATGATTCATGAATCATGAATTGAATGATGAATCATGAATTGAATTATAATTAGAATCATGATTTGAATCATGAATTGAATCATTAATCATGAATCATGAATTGAATCATTAATCATGAATCATGAATTGAATCATGAATCATGAATCGAATCATGAATCATGAATTGAATCATAAATCATGAATCATGAATCGAATCATGAATCATGAATCATGAATTGAATTATGAATCATGAATCATGAATTGAATCATGAATCACAAATCATGAATTCATTCATGAATCATGAATCATAAAATGAATCATGAATGGAATCATGAATCATGAATTGAATAATAAATCATGTAATGAATCATGAAATGAATCATGAATCATGAATTGAATCATGAATCATAAATCATGAATTGAATTATGAATTTAATCAAGAATTGAATCATGAATTGAAACATGAATCATGAATCGAATCATGATTCATGAATCATGAATTGAATCATGATTCATGAATCATGAATCGAATCATGAATCATGACTCATGAATTGAATCATGAATCATGAATCATGAATCGAATCATGAATAATGAAATAAATCATGAATTGAATCAAGATTCATTAACCATGAATTGAATCATGAAATAAATCATGAATCATGAATTGAATCATAAATCATGAATCATGAATTGAATCATAAATCATGAATCATGAATTTAATCATGAATCATGAATCGAATCATGAATCATGAATCAAGAATTGAATCATGAATCATGAATCGCATCATGAATCATGAATTGAATTATGAATTGAATCATGAATCATGAATCGAATCATAAATCATGAATTGAATAATGAATCATAATTCATGAATCGAATGATGAATCATGAATCGAATCATGAATCATGACTCATGAATTGAATCATGAATCATGAATCATGAAATGAATCATGAATCATGAATTGAATCATGAATCATGAATTGAATCATGAATCATGAATTGAATCATGAATCATGAAGTGAATCATGAATTGAATCATTAATCATGAATCGAATCATGAATTGAATCATGAATCATGAATCATAATTTGAATCATGAATCATGAATTGAATCATGAATCATGAATTGAATCATGAATCATGAATAATGAATCATGAATCGAATCATGAATCATGAATCGAATCATGAATCATGAAATAAATCATAAATTGAATAAAGATTCATGAACCATGAATTGAATCATGAAATAAATCATGAATCATGAATTGAATCATAAATCATGAATCATGAATTTAATCATGAATCATGAATCAAATCATGAATCATGAATTGAATCATGAATCATGATTCATGAAATGAATTAATGAATTGAATCAAGAATTGAATCATGAATTGAATCATGAATTGAAACAGGAATCATGAATCGAATCATGATTCATGAATCATGAATTGAATCATGAATCATGAATCATGAATTGAATCATGAATCATGAATTGAATTATGAATCATGAATCATGAATTGAATCATAAATCATTACTTAAATCATGAATCATGAATCGTGAATCGAATCATGAATCATGAATCATGAATTGAATCATAAATCATGAATTGAATCATGAATCATGAATTGAATCATGAATTGAATCATGAATCATAAATCGAATCATGAATTATGAATTAAATCATGAATCATGATTCATGAATTGAATCATGAATTGAATCATGAATCATAAAATGAATCATGAATTGAATCATGAATTGAATCATGAATCATGAATCATGAAATGAATCATGAATCATGAATTGAATCATGAATCATGAATTGAACCATGAATCATGAAGTGAATCATGAATTGAATCATGAAATGAATCATGAATCATGAATTGAATCATGAATCATGAATTGAACCATGAATCATGAAGTGAATCATGAATTGAATCATGAATCATGAATTATGAATCGAATCATGAATCATGAATCGAATCATGAATTGAATCATGAATCATGAATCATAATTTGAATCATGAATCATAATTTGAATCATGAATCATATTTAATGAATCATCAATCGAATCATGAATCATGCTTTGGATCATAATTCATGATTCATGAAATGAATCATGAATTGAATCATGAATTAAATCATGAATTGAAACATGATACATGAATCGAATCATGATTCATGAATTATGAATTGAATCATGAATCATGAATCATGAATTGAATCATGAATCATGAATCATGAATTGAATCATGAATCATGAATCGAATCATGAATCATGAATCATGAATCATGAATCATGAATCGAATCATGAATTGAATCATAAATCATGAATCGAATCATGAATCATGAATTGGATCATGAATCATGAGTCATGAAATGAATCATGAATTGAATCATGAATTGAATCATGAATTTAAACATGAATCATGAATCATGAATTGAATCATGAATCATGAATCATGAATTGAATCATGAATCATGAATCATGAATCGAATCATGAATTGAATCATGAATCATGAATCATAATTTGAATCATGAATCATAATTTGAATCATGAATCATATTTAATGAATCATCAATCGAATCATGAATCATGCTTTGGATCATAATTCATGATTCATGAAATGAATCATGAATTGAATCATGAATTAAATCATGAATTGAAACATGATACATGAATCGAATCATGATTCATGAATTATGAATTGAATCATGAATCATGAATCATGAATTGAATCATGAATCATGAATCATGAATTGAATCATGAATCATGAATCATGAATCGAATCATGAATCATGAATCATGAATCGAATCATGAATTGAATCATAAATCATGAATCGAATCATGAATCATGAATTGGATCATGAATCATGAGTCATGAAATGAATCATGAATTGAATCATGAATTGAATCATGAATTTAAACATGAATCATGAATCATGAATTGAATCATGAATCATGAATTGAATCATGAATCATGAATCATGAATTGAATCATGAATCATGAATCATGAATTGAATCATGAATTGAATCATGAATTGAATCATGAATTGAATCATGAATCATGAATCATTATTATTATTATTATTATTATTATCATTTATTTGTTAGGCGCCACAAGATTTCCGCAGCGCCGTACACAAAGCAAACAGTAGACTATACAGGGTATAACAATACAGAACAATAGACAAAAATACCAATGCTTTAGAAACTCCAGTTAGGTCAATGCAGTAGAGGCGGAGTAGAAGAACAGGTGTGGAGACAAGAGGGAAGAAGGCCCTGCTCATTCGAGCTTACATCCTAAGGGTGGGTGAACGAAACAGACACAATTGGAGGAAGTTGAAGTGTGGGGAGAGGGACCGGGAGGAGAGAGGGTAGAACGTTTGGAGGAGATGCGGGTTAGGTAGAAGGTTGGTAGGCTTTAAGGAACAGGTGAGTTTTGAGTGCTCGTTTGAAGGAGCACAGATTAGGAGAGAGACGGATGGAGCGAGGGAGGTCGTTGCAGTGGAGGGGTGTGGCACGGGAGAAGTCTTGGATTCTGGAGTGGGAAGTGGTGATAAGAGTGGAGGAGAGGCGGCGGTCATTAGCTGAGCGTAGGGAGCGGGCAGGAGTGTGAATGGAGATGAGGTTAGAGATGTAAGGGGCCATAGACTGAGAGAGAGCCTTGTACGTGGTGGTAAGGAGTTTGAAAAGGATTCTGTAGGGGAAAGGGAGCCAGTGTAAGGCAAGGCAGAGAGGGGAGGCAGAGGAGGAGCGGCGTGAAAGGAAGATGAGTCTTGCAGCCGCATTGAGTATAGAGCGGAGGGGTGCGAGGTGGGAGTGGGGGAGGCCAGTAAGGGAGATGTTTCAGTAATCAAGGCGGGAGATGATGAGTGCGTGTATGATAGTTTTGGTGGCTTCCTGAGAGAGGAAGGGACGGATGCGGGCAATGTTGCGGAGTTGGAAGCGACAGGCTTGGGCGAGGGATTGAATGTGGGGGGCAAAAGAGAGAGAGGAGTCAAGAGTGACCCCAAGGTAGCGGAGTTTGCCGACATAGGAGATGGTGGAGTTGTTAACAACGATAGAGAGGTCATGGTGGGAAGGGAGTCGAGGTAGGGGAAAGACAATGAGTTCAGTTTTAGAGATGTTAATTTTGAGAAAGCGTGAGGACATCCAGGAGATGATGGCTGAGAGGCAGTCAGATACACGAGAGAGGAGGGAGGTGGAAAGATCAGGAGAAGATATGTAGAGTTGAATGTCATCAGCATAGAGGTGATACTGAAGACCGAAAGAGGAGATGAGAGAACCAAGGGAGGAAGTGTAGAGCAAAAATAGTAGAGGGCCCAGAACAGAGCCTTGAGGGACTCCAATAGGGAGAGGGGAGGGGGTAGAGGAAGAACCAGACGTGGATGCAGAGAAAGAGCGGTTAGCAAGGTATGAGGTGAACCAGGCATGGACCGAACCGGAAAGGCCGAGAGAGAGAAGAGTTTGCAGCAGGAGGGGATGGTCTACAGTGTCAAAGGCCGCGGAGAGATCGAGTAGGATGAGTAGGGAGAAGTGACCCTTGGCTTTGGCTGATAGGAGATCATTGGTAACTTTGGCCAAGGCAGTTTCAGTGGAGTGGAGGGGGTGATAGCCAGATTGGAGGGGGTCGAGGAGGGAGTTGACCGAAGGGTGTCTGGTGAGGCGGCTGCAGACAATCCGCTCGAGTAATTTGGAGGCAAAGGGGAGAAGAGAGATAGGGCGATAATTCGCAAGGGAGGTGGGGTCAAGATTGGCTTTCTTGAGGATAGGAGAGATGAGAGCGTGTTTGAATGAAGAGGGGACTGTGCCAGAGGACAGTGATAAGTTGAAAAAGTGAGCCAGGTGAGAGCAAGCAGTAGGAGTAAGAGAGCGAAGGAGGTGGGAGGGGATTGGATCAAGAGGACAGGTAGAGGGTGGAGAGGAAAGAATAAGGGAGTGAACTTCATCACCAGATGTAGGGGTGAAGGAGCACCAGAGCTGATTAATAGAGGGCGGTGAAGCGATGGTGGTGGCGGGAAAGGGATTGGAGGAGGAAATGTTCAGTCTGATGGCCTCAATTTTGGAAGAGAAAAAGGTGGAGAAGTCAGAGGCGGAGAGGGAAGATGGGAGAGGGGGAGGGGGGGAGAGAGGATGGAATTGAAGGTGGCAAAGAGGCGACGGGGATTGGAGGACTGAGAAGAAATGAGGGACTTGAAGTAGGATTGTGAATTGAATCATGAATTGAATCATGAATTGAATCATGAATTGAATCATGAATCATGAATCATGAAATGAATTAATGAAATGAATCAAGATTCATGAACCATGAATTGAATCATGAAATAAATCATGAATGATGAATTGAATCATAAATCATGAATGATGAATTGAATCATAAATCATGAATCATGAATTGAATCATGAATCATGAATCATGAATCGAATCATGAATCATGAATCAAGAAATGAATCATGAATCATGAATCATGAATTTAATCATGAATTAAGAATCATGAATCATGAATTGAATCATGAATCATGAATTGAATCATGAATTGAATCATGAATCATGAATCATGAAATGAATTCATGAAATGAATCATGAATCATGAATCATGAATTGAATCATGAATCATGAATCATGAATTGAATCATGAATCATGAATCATGAATTATGAATCGAATTATAATTCGAATCGTGAATCAAGAATTGAATCATAAATTGAATCATTAATCAAGAATCATGAATTAATCATGAATCATGAATTGAATCGTGAATTGAATTGTGAATCATGAATCATGAATCGAATCATGAATCATGAATTGAATAATGAATCATGAATCGAATCATGAATCATGAAATAAATCATGAATTGAGTAAAGATTCATGAACCCTGAATTGAATCATGAAATAAATCATAAATCATGAATTGAATCATATATCATGAATCATGAATTGAATCATGAATCATGAATTGAATCATGAATCATGAATCGAATTATGAATCAAGAATTGAATCATGAATCATGAATCAAATCAAGAATCATGAATTGAATCATGAATCATGAATCATGAATTGAATCATGAATCATGAATTGAATCATGAATCATGAATCATGAATTGAATCATGAATCATCAATCGAATCATGAATCATGAATCATGAATCATGAATTGAATCATGAATCATCAATCATGAATCATGAATCGAATCATGAATCATGAATCGAATCATGAATTAAATCATGAATCATAAATCGAATCATGAATCATTAATTGAATCATGAATCATGAATCATGAATTGAATCATGAAACATGAATCATGAATTGAATCATGAATCATGAATTATGAATCATGAATCATAAATCGAATCACGAATCATTAATCATGAATTGAATCATGAATCATGAATCATGAATTGGATCATGAATCATGAATCATGAATTGAATCATGATTTAAAACATGAATCATGAATTGAATCATGATTTCAAACATGAATCATGAATTGAATCTTGAATCATGAATCGAATCATGAATCACGAATTATGGATTGAATCATGAATCATGATTCGAATCAAGAATCATGAATCGAATCATGAATCACAAATCATGAATTGAATTATGAATCATGAATCATGAATTGAATCATGAATCATGAATCATGAATTGAATCATGAATCGAATCATGAATTAAATCATGAATTATGAATCGAATCATGAATTAAATCATGAATCATGAATCGAATCATGAATTGAATCGTGAATCATGAATTGAATCACAAATCATGAATTAAATCATGAATCATGAATTGCATCACAAATCATGAATTGAATCATGAATCATGAATCATAAAATGAATCATGAATCATGAATAGAATCATGAATCATGAATTCAATCATCAATCATGAATCATGAATTGAATCATGAATCATGAATTCAATCATCAATCATGAATCATGAATTGAATCATGAACCATGAATTGAATCATGAATCATGAATTGAATCATAAATCATGAATGGAATCATGAATCATGAATTGAATCATGAAAAATTAATTGAATCATGAATCATGAATAATGAATTGAATCATGAATCATGAATTGAATCATGAATCATGAATTGAATCATGAATCATGAATTGAATCATGAATTCAAACATGAATCATGAATTGAATCATGAATCATGCATTGAATCATGAATTATGTGTCATGAATTATAACATGAATCATGAATTGAATTATATATTGAATCAAGAATTGAATCATGAATTTAAACATGAATCATGAATCGAATCATGATTCATAAATCATGAATTGAATCATGAATCATGAATCATGAATTGAATCATGAATCATGAATCATGAATCTAATCATGAATAATGAATTGAATCATGAATCAAGAATCATGAATCATGAATTGAATCATGAATCATGAATCATTAATTGAATCATGAGTCATGAATCGAATCAGGAATCATGAATCATGAATTGAATCATGAATCATGAATCATGAATTGAATCATGAATCATGAATTTAATCATGAATTGAATCATGAATCAGGAATCATGAATCATGAATTGAATCAGTAAGCATGAATCATGAAATGAATCATGAATCATGAATTGAATCATGAATCACTAATTAAATTATGAATCATGAATTGAATCATGATTCATAAATCGAATCATGAATCATTAAATATGAATTCAATCATGAATCATGAATTGAATCATAAATCATGAATCATGAATCGAATCATTAAATATGAATTCAATCATGAATCATGAATTGAATCATAAATCATGAATCATGAATCGAATCATGAATCATGAATCATGAATTGAATCATGAATCATGAATCATTAATTGAATCATGAATCATGAATCGAATAATGATTCATGAATCATGAATTGAATCATGAATCATGAATCGAATCATGAATCATGACTCATGAATTGAATCATGAATTATGAATCATGAATCGATTTATGATTCATGAAATAAATCATGAATTGAATCAAGATTCATGAACCATAAATTGAATCATGAAATAAATCATGAATCATGAATTGAATCATAAATCATGAATCATGAATTGAATCGTGAATCATGAATCGAATCATGAATCATGAATTATGAATTGAATCATGATTCATGAATTATAAATTGAATCATGAATCTTGAATCATGAATTGATCCATGAATCATGAATTGAATTATTAATCATGAATCATGAATCATGAATCATGAATCATGAATCGAATCATGAATCATTAATTGAATCATGAATCATGAATTATGAATCGAATCATAAATTATGAATCGAATCATGAATCATGAATCATGAATTGAATCATGAATCATAAATCATGAATTGAATCATGAATTGAATCATGAATTAAATCATGAATCATGATTCATGAATTGAATCATGAATTGAATCATGAATCATGAATTATAAAATGAATCATAAATTAAATCATGAATTGAATCATGAATCATGAAATGAATCATGAATCATGAATTGAATCATGAATCATGAATTGAATCATGAATCATGAATTGAATCATGAATCATGAAGTAAATCATGAATTGAATCATGAATCATGAAGTGAATCATGAATTGAAACATGAATCGAATCATGAATTGAATCATGAATCATGAATCATAATTTGAATCATGAATCATGAATTGAATCATGAATCATGAATAATGAATCATGAATCGAATCATGAATCGTGAATTGGATCATGAATCATGAATCATCAATCGAATCATAAATCATGAATTGAATAATGAATCATGATCCATGAATCGAATAATGAATCATAAATTGAATCATGAATCATGACGCATGAATTAAATCATGAATCATGAATCATGAATCGAATCATGAATCATGAAATAAATCATGAATTGAATAAAGATTCATGAACCATGAAATGAATCATGAAATAAATCATGAATCATGAATTGAATCATAAATCATAAATCATGAATTTAATCATGGATCATGAATCAAATCATGAATCATGAATTGAATCATGAATCTTGATTCATGAAATGAATCATGAATTGAATCAAGAATTGAATCATGAATTGAATCATGAATTGAAACAGGAATCATGAATCAAATCATGATTCATGAATCATGAATTGAATCATGAATCATGAATTGAATCATGAATCATGAATCATGAATTGAATCATGAATCATTACTTAAATCATGAATCATGAATCATGAATCGAATCATGAATCATGAATCATGAATTGAATCATGAATCATGAATTGAATCATGAATTGAATCATGAATTGAATCATGAATCATAAATCGAATCATGAATCATGAATTAAATCATGAATCATGATTCATGAATTGAATCATGAATTGAATCATGATTTATAAATCATAAAATGAATCATGAATAGAATCATGAATTGAATCATGAATTGAATCATGAATCATGAATCATGAAATGAATCATGAATCATGAATTGAATCATGAATCATGAATTGAATCATGAATCATGAAGTGAATCATGAATTGAATCATGAATCATGAATTATGAATCGAATCATGAATCATAAATCGAATCATGAATTGAATCATGAATCATGAATCATAATTTGAATCATGAATTATGAATTGAATCATGAATCATGATTAATGAATCATGAATCGAATCATGAATCATGCTTTGGATCATGAATCATGATTCATGAAATGAATCATGAATTGAATCATGAATTGAATTATGAATTGAAACATGATACATGAATCGAATCATGATTCATGAATTATGAATTGAATTATGAATCATGAATTGAATCATGAATCATGAATCATGAATCGAATCATGAATCGAATCATGAATCGAATCATGAATCATGAATCGAATTATGATTCATGAATCATGAATTGAATCATGAATCATGAATTGAATTATGAATAGAATCATGATTTGAATCATGAATTGAATCATGAATCATGAATTGAATCATGAATCATGAATTGAATTATGAATAGAATCATGATTTGTATCATGAATTGGATCATGAATCATGAATCATCAATCGTATCATAAATCATGAATTGAATAATGAATCATGATCCATGAATCGAATGCTGAATCATAAATCGAATCATGAATCATGACTCATGAATTGAATCATGAATCATGAATCATGAATCGAATCATGAATCATGAAATAAATCATGAATTGAATAAAGATTCATGAACCATGAAATGAATCATGAAATAAATCATGAATCATGAATTGAATCATAAATCATGAATTTAATCATGAATCATGAATCAAATCATGAATCATGAACTGAATCATGAATCATGATTCATGAAATGAATCATGAATTGAATCAAGAATTGAATCATGAATTGAATCATGAATTGAAACAGGAATCATGAATCGAATCATGATTCATGAATCATGAATTGAATAATGAATCATGAATTGAATCATGAATCAAGAATCATGAATTGAATCATGAATCATTACTTAAATCATGAATCATGAATCATGAATCGAATCATGAATCATGAATTGAATCATGAATCATGAATTGAATCATGAATTGAATCATGAATTGAATCATGAATCATAAATCGAATCATGAATCATGAATTAAATCATGAATCATGATTCATGAATTGAATCATGAATTGAATCATGAATCATGAATCATAAAAAGAATCGTCAATAGAATCATGAATTGAATCATGAATTGAATCATGAATTGAATCATGAATCATGAATCATGAAATGAATCATGAATCATGAATTGAATCATGAATCATGAATTGAATCATGAATCATGAAGTGAATCATGAATTGAATCATGAATCATGAATTATGAATCGAATCATGAATCATGAATCGAATCATGAATGGAATCATGAATCATAATTTGAATCATGAATCATGAATTGAATCATGAATCATGATTAATGAATCATGAATCGAATCATGAATCATGCTTTGGATCATGAATTGAATCATGAATTGAAACATGATACATGAATCGAATCATGATTCATGAATTATGAATTGAATCATGAATCATGAATCATGAATTGAATCATGAATCATGAATTGAATCATGAATCATGAATTGAATCATGAATCATGAATCGAATTATGATTCATGAATCATGAATTGAATGATGAATCATGAATTGAATTATGAATAGAATCATGATTTGAATCATGAATTGAATCATGAATCATGAATCATGAATTGAATCATGAATCATGAATTGAATCATGAATCATGAATCGAATCATGAATCATGAATTGAATCATAAATCATGAATCATGAATTGAAGCATGAATCATGAATCGAATCATGAATCATGAATCATGAATTGAATTATGAATCATGAATCATGAATTGAATCATGAATCACAAATCATGAATTCATTCATGAATCATGAATCATAAAATGAATCATGAATGGAATCATGAATCATGAATTGAATCATAAATCATGTAATGAATCATGAAATGAATCATGAATCATGAATTGAATCATGAATCATAAATCATGAATTGAATCATGAATCATGAATTGAATTATGAATTTAATCAAGAATTGAATCATGAATTGAAACATGAATCATGAATCGAATCATGATTCATGAATCATGAATTGAATCATGATTCATGAATCATGAATCGAATCATGAATCATGACTCATGAATTGAATCATGAATCATGAATCATGAATCGAATCATGAATCATGAATTGAATTATGAATAGAATCATGATTTGAATCATGAATTGAATCATGAATCATGAATTGAATCATGAATCATGAATCATAATTTGAATCATGAATCATGGATTGAATCATGAATCATGAATATTGAATCATGAATTGAATCATGAATCGTGAATTGGATCATGAATCATGAATCATCAATCGTATCATAAATCATGAATTGAATAATGAATCATGATCCATGAATCGAATGCTGAATCATAAATCAAATCATGAATCATGACTCATGAATTGAATCATGGATCATGAATCATGAATCGAATCATGAATCATGAAATAAATCATGAATTGAATAAAGATTCATGAACCATGAAATGAATCATGAAATAAATCATGAATCATGAATTGAATCATAAATCATAAATCATGAATTTAATCATGAATCATGAGTCAAATCATGAATCATGAACTGAATCATGAATCATGATTCATGAAATGAATCATGAATTGAATCAAGAATTGAATCATGAATTGAATCATGAATTGAAACAGGAATCATGAATCGAATCATGATTCATGAATCATGAATTGAATAATGAATCATGAATTGAATCATGAATCATGAATCATGAATTGAATCATGAATCATTACTTAAATCATGAATCATGAATCGAATCATGAATCATGAATTGAATCATGAATCATGAATTGAATCATGAATTGAATCATGAATTGAATCATGAATCATAAATCGAATCATGAATCATGAATTAAATCATGAATCATGATTCATGAATTGAATCATGAATTGAATCATGAATCATGAATCATAAAAAGAATCATCAATAGAATCATGAATTGAATCATGAATTGAATCATGAATTGAATCATGAATCATGAATCATGAAATGAATCATGAATCATGAATTGAATCATGAATCATGAAGTGAATCATGAATTGAATCATGAATCATGAATTATGAATCGAATCATGAATCATGAATCGAATCATGAATGGAATCATGAATCATAATTTGAATCATGAATCATGAATTGAATCATGAATCATGATTAATGAATCATGAATCGAATCATGAATCATGTTTTGGATCATGAATCATGATTCATGAAATGAATCATGAATTGAATCATGAATTGAATCATGAATTGAAACATGATACATGAATCGAATCATGATTCATGAATTATGAATTGAATCATGAATCATGAATCATGAATTGAATCATGAATCATGAATTGAATCATGAATCATGAATTGAATTATGAATCATGAATCGAATTATGATTCATGAATCATGAATTGAATGATGAATCATGAATTGAATTATGAATAGAATCATGATTTGAATCATGAATTGAATCATGAATCATGAATCATGAATTGAATCATGAATCATGAATTGAATCATGAATCATGAATCGAATCATGAATCATGAATTGAATCATAAATCATGAATCATGAATTGAAGCATGAATCATGAATCGAATCATGAATCATGAATCATGAATTGAATTATGAATCATGAATCATGAATTGAATCATGAATCATGAATTGAATTATGAATTTAATCAAGAATTGAATCATGAATTGAAACATGAATCATGAATCGAATCATGATTCATGAATCATGAATTGAATCATGAATCATGAATTATGAATCGAATCATGAATCATGACTCATGAATTGAATCATGAATCATGAATCATGAATCGAATTATGATTCATGAATCATGAATTGAATCATGAATCATGAATTGAATTATGAATAGAATCATGATTTGAATCATGAATTGAATCATGAATCATGAATTGAATCATGAATCATGAATCATAATTTGAATCATGAATCATGGATTGAATCATGAATCATGAATATTGAATCATGAATTGAATCATGAATCGTGAATTGGATCATGAATCATGAATCATCAATCGTATCATAAATCATGAATTGAATAATGAATCATGATCCATGAATCGAATGCTGAATCATAAATCGAATCATGAATCATGACTCATGAATTGAATCATGAATCATGAATCATGAATCGAATCATGAATCATGAAATAAATCATGAATTGAATAAAGATTCATGAACCATGAAATGAATCATGAAATAAATCATGAATCATGAATTGAATCATAAATCATGAATTTAATCATGAATCATGAATCAAATCATGAATCATGAACTGAATCATGAATCATGATTCATGAAATGAATCATGAATTGAATCAAGAATTGAAACATGAATTGAATCATGAATTGAAACAGGAATCATGAATCGAATCATGATTCATGAATCATGAATTGAATAATGAATCATGAATTGAATCATGAATCATGAATCATGAATTGAATCATGAATCATTACTTAAATCATGAATCATGAATCATGAATCAAATCATGAATCATGAATCATGAATTGAATCATGAATCATGAATTGAATCATGAATTGAATCATGAATTGAATCATGAATCATAAATCGAATCATGAATCATGAATTAAATCATGAATCATGATTCATGAATTGAATCATGAATCATGAATCATGAATCATAAAAAGAATCATCAATAGAATCATGAATTGAATCATGAATTGAATCATGAATTGAATCATGAATCATGAATCATGAAATGAATCATGAATCATGAATTGAATCATGAATCATGAATTGAATCATGAATCATGAAGTGAATCATGAATTGAATCATGAATCATGAATTATGAATCGAATCATGAATCATGAATGGAATCATGAATGGAATCATGAATCATAATTTGAATCATGAATCATGAATTGAATCATGAATCATGATTAATGAATCATGAATCGAATCATGAATCATGCTTTGGATCATGAATCATGATTCATGAAATGAATCATGAATTGAATCATGAATTGAATCATGAATTAAAACATGATACATGAATCGAATCATGATTCATGAATTATGAATTGAATCATGAATCATGAATCATGAATTGAATCATGAATCATGAATCATGAATTGAATCATGAATCATGAATTGAATCATGAATCATGAATCGAATTATGATTCATGAATCATGAATTAAATGATGAATCATGAATTGAATTATGAATAGAATCATGATTTGAATCATGATTTGAATCATGAATCATGAATCATGAATTGAATCATGAATCATGAATTGAATCATGAATCATGAATTGAATCATGAATCATGAATTGAATCATGAATCATGAATCGAATCATGAATCATGAATTGAATCATAAATCATGAATCATGAATTGAAGCATGAATCATGAATCGAATCATGAATCATGAATCATGAATTGAATTATGAATCATGAATCATGAATTGAATCATGAATCACAAATCATGAATTCATTCATTAATCATGAATCATAAAATGAATCATGAATGGAATCATGAATCATGAATTGAATCATAAATCATGTAATGAATCATGAAATGAATCATGAATCATGAATTGAATCATGAATCATAAATCATGAATTGAATCATGAATCATGAATTGAATTATGAATTTAATCAAGAATTGAATCATGAATTGAAACATGAATCATGAATCGAATCATGATTCATGAATCATGAATTGAATCATGATTCATGAATCATGAATCGAATCATGACTCATGAATTGAATCATGAATCATGAATCATGAATCGAATCATGAATAATGAAATAAATCATGAATTGAATCAAGATTCATTAACCATGAATTGAATCATGAAATAAATCATGAATCATGAATTGAATCATAAATCATAAATCATGAATTGAATCATAAATCATGAATCATGAATTGAATCATAAATCATGAATCATGAATTTAATCATGAATCATGAATCGAATCATGAATCATGCATCAAGAATTGAATCATGAATCATGAATCGCATCATGAATCATGAATTGAATTATGAATTGAATCATGAATCATGAATCGAATCATAAATCATGAATTGAATAATGAATCATAATTCATGAATCGAATGATGAATCATGAATCGAATCATGAATCATGACGCATGAATTAAATCATGAATCATGAATCATGAATCGAATCATGAATCATGAAATAAATCATGAATTGAATAAAGATTCATGAACCATGAAATGAATCATGAAATAAATCATGAATCATGAATTGAATCATAAATCATAAATCATGAATTTAATCATGGATCATGAATCAAATCATGAATCATGAATTGAATCATGAATCTTGATTCATGAAATGAATCATGAATTGAATCAAGAATTGAATCATGAATTGAATCATGAATTGAAACAGGAATCATGAATCGAATCATGATTCATGAATCATGAATTGAATCATGAATCATGAATTGAATCATGAATCATGAATTGAATCATGAATCATGAATCATGAATTGAATCATGAATCATTACTTAAATCATGAATCATGAATCATGAATCGAATCATGAATCATGAATCATGAATTGAATCATGAATCATGAATTGAATCATGAATTGAATCATGAATTGAATCATGAATCATAAATCGAATCATGAATCATGAATTAAATCATGAATCATGATTCATGAATTGAATCATGAATTGAATCATGATTTATAAATCATAAAATGAATCATGAATAGAATCATGAATTGAATCATGAATTGAATCATGAATCATGAAATGAATCATGAATCATGAATTGAATCATGAATCATGAATTGAATCATGAATCATGAAGTGAATCATGAATTGAATCATGAATCATGAATTATGAATCGAATCATGAATCATAAATCGAATCATGAATTGAATCATGAATCATGAATCATAATTTGAATCATGAATCATGAATTGAATCATGAATCATGATTAATGAATCATGAATCGAATCATGAATCATGCTTTGGATCATGAATCATGATTCATGAAATGAATCATGAATTGAATCATGAATTGAATTATGAATTGAAACATGATACATGAATCGAATCATGATTCATGAATTATGAATTGAATCATGAATCATGAATCATGAATTGAATCATGAATCATGAATTGAATCATGAATCATGAATTGAATCATGAATCATGAATCATGAATCGAATCATGAATCGAATCATGAATCGAATCATGAATCATGAATCGAATTATGATTCATGAATCATGAATTGAATCATGAATCATGAATTGAATCATGAATCATGAATTGAATTATGAATAGAATCATGATTTGAATCATAAATTGAATCATGAATCATGAATTGAATCATGAATCATGAATCATAATTTGAATCATGAATCATGGATTGAATCATGAATCATGAATATTGAATCATGAATTGAATCATGAATCGTGAATTGGATCATGAATCATGAGTCATCAATCGTATCATAAATCATGAATTGAATAATGAATCATGATCCATGAATCGAATGCTGAATCATAAATCGAATCATGAATTGAATAAAGATTCATGAACCATGAAATGAATCATGAAATAAATCATGAATCATGAATTGAATCATAAATCATAAATCATGAATTTAATCATGAATCATGAATCAAATCATGAATCATGAACTGAATCATGAATCATGATTCATGAAATGAATCATGAATTGAATCAAGAATTGAATCATGAATTGAATCATGAATTGAAACAGGAATCATGAATCGAATCATGATTCATGAATCATGAATTGAATAATGAATCATGAATTGAATCATGAATCATGAATCATGAATTGAATCATGAATCATTACTTAAATCATGAATCATGAATCATGAATCGAATCATGAATCATGAATCATGAATTGAATCATGAATCATGAATTGAATCATGAATTGAATCATGAATTGAATCATGAATCATAAATTGAATCATGAATCATGAATTAAATCATGAATCATGATTCATGAATTGAATCATGAATTGAATCATGAATCATAAAAAGAATCATGAATAGAATCATGAATTGAATCATGAATTGAATCATGAATCATGAATCATGAAATGAATCATGAATCATGAATTGAATCATGAATCATGAATTGAATCATGAATCATGAAGTGAATCATGAATTGAATCATGAATCATGAATTATGAATCGAATCATGAATCATGAATCGAATCATGAATGGAATCATGAATCATAATTTGAATCATGAATCATGAATCGAATCATGAATCATGCTTTGGATCATGAATCGAATCATGAATCATGCTTTGGATCATGAATCATGATTCATGAAATGAATCATGAATTGAATCATGAATTGAATCATGAATTGAAACATGATACATGAATCGAATCATGATTCATGAATTATGAATTAAATCATGAATCATGAATCATGAATTGAATCATGAATCATGAATCATGAATTGAATCATGAATCATGAATTGAATCATGAATCATGAATCGAATTATGATTCATGAATCATGAATTGAATGATGAATCATGAATTGAATTATAATTAGAATCATGATTTGAATCATGAATTGAATCATTAATCATGAATCATGAATTGAATCATGAATCATGAATTGAATCATGAATCATGAATCGAATCATGAATCATGAATTGAATCATAAATCATGAATCATGAATCATGAATCGAATCATGAATCATGAATCATGAATTGAATTATGAATCATGAATCATGAATTGAATCATGAATCACAAATCATGAATTCATTCATGAATCATGAATCATAAAATGAATCATGAATGGAATCATGAATCATGAATTGAATAATAAATCATGTAATGAATCATGAAATGAATCATGAATCATGAATTGAATCATGAATCATAAATCATGAATTGAATTATGAATTTAATCAAGAATTGAATCATGAATTGAAACATGAATCATGAATCGAATCATGATTCATGAATCATGAATTGAATCCTGATTCATGAATCATGAATCGAATCATGAATCATGACTCATGAATTGAATCATGAATCATGAATCATGAATCGAATCATGAATAATGAAATAAATCATGAATTGAATCAAGATTCATTAACCATGAATTGAATCATGAAATAAATCATGAATCATGAATTGAATCATAAATCATGAATCATGAATTGAATCATAAATCATGAATCATGAATTTAATCATGAATCATGAATCGAATCATGAATCATGAATCAAGAATTGAATCATGAATCATGAATCGCATCATGAATCATGAATTGAATTATGAATTGAATCATGAATCATGAATCGAATCATAAATCATGAATTGAATAATGAATCATAATTCATGAATCGAATGATGAATCATGAATCGAATCATGAATCATGACTCATGAATTGAATCATGAATCATGAATCATGAAATGAATCATGAATCATGAATTGAATCATGAATCATGAATTGAATCATGAATCATGAATTGAATCATGAATCATGAATCATGAAGTGAATCATGAATTGAATCATTAATCATGAATCGAATGATGAATTGAATCATGAATCATGAATCATAATTTGAATCATGAATCATGAATTGAATCATGAATCATGAATTGAATCATGAATCATGAATAATGAATCATGAATCGAATCATGAATCATGAATTGGATCATGAATCATGAATTATCAATCGAATCATAAATCATGAATTGAATAATGAATCATGATCCATGAATCGAATGATGAATCATGAATCGAATCATGAATCATGACTCATGAATTGAATCATGAATCATGAATCATGAATCATGAATCATGAATCGAATCATGAATCATGAAATAAATCATAAATTGAATAAAGATTCATGAACCATGAATTGAATCATGAAATAAATCATGAATCATGAATTGAATCATAAATCATGAATCATGAATTTAATCATGAATCATGAATCAAATCATGAATCATGAATTGAATCATGAATCATGATTCATGAAATGAATTAATGAATTGAATCAAGAATTGAATCATGAATTGAATCATGAATTGAAACAGGAATCATGAATCGAATCATGATTCATGAATCATGAATTGAATCATGAATCATGAATCATGAATTGAATCATGAATCATGAATTAAATTATGAATCATGAATCATGAATTGAATCATAAATCATTACTTAAATCATGAATCATGAATCGTGAATCGAATCATGAATCATGAATCATGAATTGAATCATAAATCATGAATTGAATCATGAATCATGAATTGAATCATGAATTGAATCATGAATCATAAATCGAATCATGAATCATGAATTAAATCATGAATCATGATTCATGAATTGAATCATGAATTGAATCATGAATCATAAAATGAATCATGAATTGAATCATGAATTGAATCATGAATCATGAAATGAATCATGAATCATGAATTGAATCATGAATCATGAATTGAACCATGAATCATGAAGTGAATCATGAATTGAATCATGAATCATGAATTATGAATCGAATCATGAATCATGAATCGAATCATGAATTGAATCATGAATCATGAATCATAATTTGAATCATGAATCATAATTTGAATCATGAATCATATTTAATGAATCATCAATCGAATCATGAATCATGCTTTGGATCATAATTCATGATTCATGAAATGAATCATGAATTGAATCATGAATTAAATCATGAATTGAAACATGATACATGAATCGAATCATGATTCATGAATTATGAATTGAATCATGAATCATGAATCATGAATTGAATCATGAATCATGAATCATGAATTGAATCATGAATCATGAATCATGAATCGAATCATGAATCATGAATCATGAATCGAATCATGAATTGAATCATAAATCATGAATCGAATCATGAATCATGAATTGGATCATGAATCATGAGTCATGAAATGAATCATGAATTGAATCATGAATTGAATCATGAATTTAAACATGAATCATGAATCATGAATTGAATCATGAATCATGAATCATGAATTGAATCATGAATCATGAATCATGAATTGAATCATGAATCATGAATCATGAATTGAATCATGAATTGAATCATGAATTGAATCATGAATTGAATCATGAATCATGAATCATTATTATTATTATTATTATTATTATCATTTATTTGTTAGGCACCACAAGATTTCCGCAGCGCCGTACACAAAGCAAACAGTAGACTATACAGGGTATAACAATACAGAACAATAGACAAAAATACCAATGCTTTAGAAACTCCAGTTAGGTCAATGCAGTAGAGGCGGAGTAGAAGAACAGGTGTGGAGACAAGAGGGAAGAAGGCCCTGCTCATTCGAGCTTACATCCTAAGGGTGGGTGAACGAAACAGACACAATTGGAGGAAGTTGAAGTGTGGGGAGAGGGACCGGGAGGAGAGAGGGTAGAACGTTTGGAGGAGATGCGGGTTAGGTAGAAGGTTGGTAGGCTTTAAGGAACAGGTGAGTTTTGAGTGCTTGTTTGAAGGAGCACAGATTAGGAGAGAGACGGATGGAGCGAGGGAGGTCGTTGCAGTGGAGGGGTGTGGCACGGGAGAAGTCTTGGATTCTGGAGTGGGAAGTGGTGATAAGAGTGGAGGAGAGGCGGCGGTCATTAGCTGAGCGTAGGGAGCGGGCAGGAGTGTGAATGGAGATGAGGTTAGAGATGTAAGGGGCCATAGACTGAGAGAGAGCCTTGTACGTGGTGGTAAGGAGTTTGAAAAGGATTCTGTAGGGGAAAGGGAGCCAGTGTAAGGCAAGGCAGAGAGGGGAGGCAGAGGAGGAGCGGCGTGAAAGGAAGATGAGTCTTGCAGCCGCATTGAGTATAGAGCGGAGGGGTGCGAGGTGGGAGTGGGGGAGGCCAGTAAGGGAGATGTTTCAGTAATCAAGGCGGGAGATGATGAGTGCGTGTATGATAGTTTTGGTGGCTTCCTGAGAGAGGAAGGGACGGATGCGGGCAATGTTGCGGAGTTGGAAGCGACAGGCTTGGGCGAGGGATTGAATGTGGGGGGCAAAAGAGAGAGAGGAGTCAAGAGTGACCCCAAGGTAGCGGAGTTTGCCGACAGAGGAGATGGTGGAGTTGTTAACAACGATAGAGAGGTCATGGTGGGAAGGGAGTCGAGGTAGGGGAAAGACAATGAGTTCAGTTTTAGAGATGTTAATTTTGAGAAAGCGTGAGGACATCCAGGAGATGATGGCTGAGAGGCAGTCAGATACACGAGAGAGGAGGGAGGTGGAAAGATCAGGAGAAGATATGTAGAGTTGAATGTCATCAGCATAGAGGTGATACTGAAGACCGAAAGAGGAGATGAGAGAACCAAGGGAGGAAGTGTAGAGCAAAAATAGTAGAGGGCCCAGAACAGAGCCTTGAGGGACTCCAATAGGGAGAGGGGAGGGGGTAGAGGAAGAACCAGACGTGGATGCAGAGAAAGAGCGGTTAGCAAGGTATGAGGTGAACCAGGCATGGACCGAACCGGAAAGGCCGAGAGAGAGAAGAGTTTGCAGCAGGAGGGGATGGTCTACAGTGTCAAAGGCCGCGGAGAGATCGAGTAGGATGAGTAGGGAGAAGTGACCCTTGGCTTTGGCTGATAGGAGATCATTGGTAACTTTGGCCAAGGCAGTTTCAGTGGAGTGGAGGGGGTGATAGCCAGATTGGAGGGGGTCGAGGAGGGAGTTGACCGAAGGGTGTCTGGTGAGGCGGCTGCAGACAATCCGCTCGAGTAATTTGGAGGCAAAGGGGAGAAGAGAGATAGGGCGATAATTCGCAAGGGAGGTGGGGTCAAGATTGGCTTTCTTGAGGATAGGAGAGATGAGAGCGTGTTTGAATGAAGAGGGGACTGTGCCAGAGGACAGTGATAAGTTGAAAAAGTGAGCCAGGTGAGAGCAAGCAGTAGGAGTAAGAGAGCGAAGGAGGTGGGAGGGGATTGGATCAAGAGGACAGGTAGAGGGTGGAGAGGAAAGAATAAGGGAGCGAACTTCATCACCAGATGTAGGGGTGAAGGAGCACCAGAGCTGATTAATAGAGGGCGGTGAAGCGATGGTGGTGGCGGGAAAGGGATTGGAGGAGGAAATGTTCAGTCTGATGGCCTCAATTTTGGAAGAGAAAAAGGTGGAGAAGTCAGAGGCGGAGAGGGAAGATGGGAGAGGGGGAGGGGGGGAGAGAGGATGGAATTGAAGGTGGCAAAGAGGCGACGGGGATTGGAGGACTGAGAAGAAATGAGGGACTTGAAGTAGGATTGTGAATTGAATCATGAATTGAATCATGAATTGAATCATGAATTGAATCATGAATCATGAATCATGAAATGAATTAATGAAATGAATCAAGATTCATGAACCATGAATTGAATCATGAAATAAATCATGAATGATGAATTGAATCATAAATCATGAATGATGAATTGAATCATAAATCATGAATCATGAATTGAATCATGAATCATGAATCATGAATCGAATCATGAATCATGAATCAAGAAATGAATCATGAATCATGAATCATGAATTTAATCATGAATTAAGAATCATGAATCATGAATTGAATCATGAATCATGAATTGAATCATGAATTGAATCATGAATCATGAATCATGAAATGAATTCATGAAATGAATCATGAATCATGAATCATGAATTGAATCATGAATCATGAATCATGAATTGAATCATGAATCATGAATCATGAATTGAATCATGAATCATGAATTATGAATCGAATTATGAATCGAATCATGAATCAAGTATTGAATCATAAATTGAATCATTAATCAAGAATCATGAATTTAATCATGAATCATGAATTGAATCGTGAATTGAATTGTGAATCATGAATCATGAATCGAATCATGAATCATGAATTGAATAATGAATCATGAATCGAATCATGAATCATGAAATAAATCATAAATCATGAATTGAATCATATATCATGAATCATGAATTGAATCATGAATCATGAATTGAATCATGAATCATGAATCGAATTATGAATCAAGAATTGAATCATGAATCATGAATCAAATCAAGAATCATGAATTGAATCATGAATCATGAATCATGAATTGAATCATGAATCATGAATTGAATCATGAATCATGAATCATGAATTGAATCATGAATCATCAATCGAATCATGAATCATGAATCATGAATCATGAATTGAATCATGAATCATCAATCATGAATCATGAATCGAATCATGAATCATGAATCGAATCATGAATCATGAATCATGAATCATGAATCATGAATCGAATCATGAATTAAATCATGAATCATAAATCGAATCATGAATCATTAATTGAATCATGAATCATGAATCATGAATTGAATCATGAAACATGAATCATGAATTGAATCATGAATCATGAATTATGAATCATGAATCATAAATCGAATCATGAATCATTAATCATGAATTGAATCATGAATCATGAATCATGAATTGGATCATGAATCATGAATCATGAATTGAATCATGATTTAAAACATGAATCATGAATTGAATCATGATTTCAAACATGAATCATGAATTGAATCTTGAATCATGAATCGAATCATGAATCACGAATTATGGATTGAATCATGAATCATGATTCGAATCAAGAATCATGAATCGAATCATGAATCACAAATCATGAATTGAATTATGAATCATGAATCATGAATTGAATCATGAATCATGAATCATGAATTGAATCATGAATCGAATCATGAATTAAATCATGAATTATGAATCGAATCATGAATTAAATCATGAATCATGAATCGAATCATGAATTGAATCGTGAATCATGAATTGAATCACAAATCATGAATTAAATCATGAATCATGAATTGCATCACAAATCATGAATTGAATCATGAATCATGAATCATAAAATGAATCATGAATCATGAATAGAATCATGAATCATGAATTCAATCATCAATCATGAATCATGAATTGAATCATGAACCATGAATTGAATCATGAATCATGAATTGAATCATAAATCATGAATGGAATCATGAATCATGAATTGAATCATGAAAAATTAATTGAATCATGAATCATGAATAATGAATTGAATCATGAATCATGAATTGAATCATGAATCATGAATTGAATCATGAATTCAAACATGAATCATGAATTGAATCATGAATCATGCATTGAATCATGAATTATGTGTCATGAATTATAACATGAATCATGAATTGAATTATATATTGAATCAAGAATTGAATCATGAATTTAAACATGAATCATGAATCGAATCATGATTCATAAATCATGAATTGAATCATGAATCATGAATCATGAATTGAATCATGAATCATGAATCATGAATCGAATCATGAATAATGAATTGAATCATGAATCAAGAATCATGAATCATGAATTGAATCATGAATCATGAATTATGAATCATGAATCATAAATCGAATCATGAATCATTAATCATGAATTGAATCATGAATCATGAATCATGAATTGGATCATGAATCATGAATCATGAATTGAATCATGATTTAAAACATGAATCATGAATTGAATCATGATTTCAAACATGAATCATGAATTGAATCTTGAATCATGAATCGAATCATGAATCACGAATTATGGATTGAATCATGAATCATGATTCGAATCAAGAATCATGAATCGAATCATGAATCACAAATCATGAATTGAATTATGAATCATGAATCATGAATTGAATCATGAATCATGAATCATGAATTGAATCATGAATCGAATCATGAATTAAATCATGAATTATGAATCGAATCATGAATTAAATCATGAATCATGAATCGAATCATGAATTGAATCGTGAATCATGAATTGAATCACAAATCATGAATTAAATCATGAATCATGAATTGCATCACAAATCATGAATTGAATCATGAATCATGAATCATAAAATGAATCATGAATCATGAATAGAATCATGAATCATGAATTCAATCATCAATCATGAATCATGAATTGAATCATGAACCATGAATTGAATCATGAATCATGAATTGAATCATAAATCATGAATGGAATCATGAATCATGAATTGAATCATGAAAAATTAATTGAATCATGAATCATGAATAATGAATTGAATCATGAATCATGAATTGAATCATGAATCATGAATTGAATCATGAATTCAAACATGAATCATGAATTGAATCATGAATCATGCATTGAATCATGAATTATGTGTCATGAATTATAACATGAATCATGAATTGAATTATATATTGAATCAAGAATTGAATCATGAATTTAAACATGAATCATGAATCGAATCATGATTCATAAATCATGAATTGAATCATGAATCATGAATCATGAATTGAATCATGAATCATGAATCATGAATCGAATCATGAATAATGAATTGAATCATGAATCAAGAATCATGAATCATGAATTGAATCATGAATCATGAATCATTAATTGAATCATGAGTCATGAATCGAATCAGGAATCATGAATCATGAATTGAATCATGAATCATGAATCATGAATTGAATCATGAATCATGAATTTAATCATGAATTGAATCATGAATCAGGAATCATGAATCATGAATTGAATCAGTAAGCATGAATCATGAAATGAATCATGAATCATGAATTGAATCATGAATCACTAATTAAATTATGAATCATGAATTGAATCATGATTCATAAATCGAATCATGAATCATTAAATATGAATTCAATCATGAATCATGAATTGAATCATAAATCATGAATCATGAATCGAATCATTAAATATGAATTCAATCATGAATCATGAATTGAATCATAAATCATGAATCATGAATCGAATCATGAATCATGAATCATGAATTGAATCATGAATCATGAATCATTAATTGAATCATGAATCATGAATCGAATAATGATTCATGAATCATGAATTGAATCATGAATCATGAATCGAATCATGAATCATGACTCATGAATTGAATCATGAATTATGAATCATGAATCGATTTATGATTCATGAAATAAATCATGAATTGAATCAAGATTCATGAACCATAAATTGAATCATGAAATAAATCATGAATCATGAATTGAATCATAAATCATGAATCATGAATTGAATCGTGAATCATGAATCGAATCATGAATCATGAATTATGAATTGAATCATGATTCATGAATTATAAATTGAATCATGAATCTTGAATCATGAATTGATCCATGAATCATGAATTGAATTATTAATCATGAATCATGAATCATGAATCATGAATCGAATCATGAATCATTAATTGAATCATGAATCATGAATTATGAATCGAATCATAAATTATGAATCGAATCATGAATCATGAATCATGAATTGAATCATGAATCATAAATCATGAATTGAATCATGAATTGAATCATGAATTAAATCATGAATCATGATTCATGAATTGAATCATGAATTGAATCATGAATCATGAATTATAAAATGAATCATAAATTAAATCATGAATTGAATCATGAATCATGAAATGAATCATGAATCATGAATTGAATCATGAATCATGAATTGAATCATGAATCATGAATTGAATCATGAATCATGAAGTAAATCATGAATTGAATCATGAATCATGAAGTGAATCATGAATTGAAACATGAATCGAATCATGAATTGAATCATGAATCATGAATCATAATTTGAATCATGAATCATGAATTGAATCATGAATCATGAATAATGAATCATGAATCGAATCATGAATCGTGAATTGGATCATGAATCATGAATCATCAATCGAATCATAAATCATGAATTGAATAATGAATCATAAATTGAATCATGAATCATGACGCATGAATTAAATCATGAATCATGAATCATGAATCGAATCATGAATCATGAAATAAATCATGAATTGAATAAAGATTCATGAACCATGAAATGAATCATGAAATAAATCATGAATCATGAATTGAATCATAAATCATAAATCATGAATTTAATCATGGATCATGAATCAAATCATGAATCATGAATTGAATCATGAATCTTGATTCATGAAATGAATCATGAATTGAATCAAGAATTGAATCATGAATTGAATCATGAATTGAAACAGGAATCATGAATCAAATCATGATTCATGAATCATGAATTGAATCATGAATCATGAATTGAATCATGAATCATGAATCATGAATTGAATCATGAATCATTACTTAAATCATGAATCATGAATCATGAATCGAATCATGAATCATGAATCATGAATTGAATCATGAATCATGAATTGAATCATGAATTGAATCATGAATTGAATCATGAATCATAAATCGAATCATGAATCATGAGTTAAATCATGAATCATGATTCATGAATTGAATCATGAATTGAATCATGATTTATAAATCATAAAATGAATCATGAATAGAATCATGAATTGAATCATGAATTGAATCATGAATCATGAATCATGAAATGAATCATGAATCATGAATTGAATCATGAATCATGAATTGAATCATGAATCATGAAGTGAATCATGAATTGAATCATGAATCATGTATTATGAATCGAATCATGAATCATAAATCGAATCATGAATTGAATCATGAATCATGAATCATAATTTGAATCATGAATCATGAATTGAATCATGAATCATGATTAATGAATCATGAATCGAATCATGAATCATGCTTTGGATCATGAATCATGATTCATGAAATGAATCATGAATTGAATCATGAATTGAATTATGAATTGAAACATGATACATGAATCGAATCATGATTCATGAATTATGAATTGAATCATGAATCATGAATTGAATCATGAATCATGAATCATGAATCGAATCATGAATCGAATCATGAATCGAATCATGAATCATGAATCGAATTATGATTCATGAATCATGAATTGAATCATGAATCATGAATTGAATTATGAATAGAATCATGATTTGAATCATGAATTGAATCATGAATCATGAATTGAATCATGAATCATGAATTGAATTATGAATAGAATCATGATTTGAATCGTGAATTGGATCATGAATCATGAATCATCAATCGTATCATAAATCATGAATTGAATAATGAATCATGATCCATGAATCGAATGCTGAATCATAAATCGAATCATGAATCATGACTCATGAATTGAATCATGAATCATGAATCATGAATCGAATCATGAATCATGAAATAAATCATGAATTGAATAAAGATTCATGAACCATGAAATGAATCATGAAATAAATCATGAATCATGAATTGAATCATAAATCATGAATTTAATCATGAATCATGAATCAAATCATGAATCATGAACTGAATCATGAATCATGATTCATGAAATGAATCATGAATTGAATCAAGAATTGAATCATGAATTGAATCATGAATTGAAACAGGAATCATGAATCGAATCATGATTCATGAATCATGAATTGAATAATGAATCATGAATTGAATCATGAATCAAGAATCATGAATTGAATCATGAATCATTACTTAAATCATGAATCATGAATCATGAATCGAATCATGAATCATGAATCATGAATTGAATCATGAATCATGAATTGAATCATGAATTGAATCATGAATTGAATCATGAATCATAAATCGAATCATGAATCATGAATTAAATCATGAATCATGATTCATGAATTGAATCATGAATTGAATCATGAATCATGAATCATAAAAAGAATCGTCAATAGAATCATGAATTGAATCATGAATTGAATCATGAATTGAATCATGAATCATGAATCATGAAATGAATCATGAATCATGAATTGAATCATGAATCATGAATTGAATCATGAATCATGAAGTGAATCATGAATTGAATCATGAATCATGAATTATGAATCGAATCATGAATCATGAATCGAATCATGAATGGAATCATGAATCATAATTTGAATCATGAATCATGAATTGAATCATGAATCATGATTAATGAATCATGAATCGAATCATGAATCATGCTTTGGATCATGAATCATGATTCATGAAATGAATCATGAATTGAATCATGAATTGAATCATGAATTGAAACATGATACATGAATCGAATCATGATTCATGAATTATGAATTGAATCATGAATCATGAATTATGAATTGAATCATGAATCATGAATCATGAATTGAATCATGAATCATGAATTGAATCATGAATCATGAATTGAATCATGAATCATGAATCGAATTATGATTCATGAATCATGAATTGAATGATGAATCATGAATTGAATTATGAATAGAATCATGATTTGAATCATGAATTGAATCATGAATCATGAATCATGAATTGAATCATGAATCATGAATTGAATCATGAATCATGAATCGAATCATGAATCATGAATTGAATCATAAATCATGAATCATGAATTGAAGCATGAATCATGAATCGAATCATGAATCATGAATCATGAATTGAATTATGAATCATGAATCATGAATTGAATCATGAATCACAAATCATGAATTCATTCATGAATCATGAATCATAAAATGAATCATGAATGGAATCATGAATCATGAATTGAATCATAAATCATGTAATGAATCATGAAATGAATCATGAATCATGAATTGAATCATGAATCATGAACTGAATCATGAATCATGAATCATGAATTGAATCATGAATTATGAATCGAATCATGAATCATGAATTCAATCATGAATTATGAATCATGAACCCACTAACCCTAACTCTAACCCCTAACCCTAACCCTAACACTAACCCTAACCCTAACCCCTAACCCTAACCCGAACCCCCTAACCCTAACCCTAACCCTAACCCCCTAACCCTAAGCCTAACCCTAACCCTAATCCTAACCCTAACCCTAACCCTAACCCTAACCCCCTAACCCTAACCCCCTAACCCCCTAACCCTAACCCTAACCCCCTAACCCCTAACCCTAACCCTAACCCTAACCCCTAACTCTAACCCTAACCCTAACCCCTTAACCCTAACCCTAACCCCTAACCCTAACCCTATCTCTAACTCTATTCCTATTCCTAACCCTAACCCTAACCCGGACAAATTGAATCATGAATTGAATTATGAATTGAATCATGAATCATGAATCGAATCATGAATTAAATAATGAATCATGAATCTTAAATCGAATCATGAATCGAATCATGAATCATGACTTATGAATTAAGAATCATGAATCATAAATTGAATCATGAATCATGAATTGAATCATGAATTGAATCATGAATCATGAATTAAAACATGAATCATGAATTGAATCATGATTTAAAACATGAATTATGAATGGAATCATGAATCATGAATTATGAATTGAATCATAAATCATGAAATGAATCATGAATCATGAATTGAATCATGAATCATGAACTGAATCATGAATCATGAACTGAATCATGAATCATGAATCATGAATCATGAATTGAATCATGAATCATGAATTGAATCATGAATCATGAATCGAAGCATGAATCATGAATTGAATCATGAATCATGAAATGAATCATGAATTGAATCATGAATTCAAACATGAATCATGAATCGAATCATGAATCATGCATTGAATCATGAATCATGAATCATACATTGAATCATGATTTATGAATCATAAATTGAATCATGAATCATGAATTGAATTATGAATAGAATCATGATTTGAATTATGAATTGAATCAGGAATTGAATCATGAATTGAAACATGAATCATGAATCAAGTGGAGGGGGCGATAGCCAGATTGGAGGGGGTCGAGGAGGGAGTTGACCGAGAGGTGTCTGGTGAGGCGGCTGCAGACAATCCGCTCGAGTAATTTGGAGGCAAAGGGGAGAAGAGAGATGGGGCGATAATTCGCAAGGGAGGTTGGGTCAAGATTGGCTTTTTTGAGGATAGGAGAGATGAGAGCGTGTTTGAATGAAGAGGGGACTGTGCCAGAGGAGAGTGATAAGGTCAAAAAGTGAGCCAGGTGAGAGCAAGCAGTAGGAGTAAGAGAGCGAAGGAGGTGGGAGGGGATTGGATCAAGAGGACAGGTAGAGGGTGGAGAGGAAAGAATAAGGGAGCGAACTTCATCACCAGATGTAGGGGTGAAGGAGCACCAGAGCTGATTAATAGAGGGCGGTGAAGCGATGGTGGTGGCAGGAGAGGGATTGGAGGAGGAAATGTTCAGTCTGATGGCCTCAATTTTGGAAGGGAAAAAGGTGGAGAAGTCAGAGGCGGAGAGGGAAGATGGGAGAGGGGGAGGGGGGGGGGGGAGAGGATGGAATTGAAGGTGGCAAAGAGGCGACGGGGATTGGAGGACTGAGAAGAAATGAGGGACTTAAAGTAGGATTGTGAATTGAATCATGAATTGAATCATGAATTGAATCATGAATTGAATCATGAATCATGAATCATGAATTGAATCATGAATCATGAATCATGAATTGAATCATGAATCATGAATCATGAATCATGAATCGAATCATGAATCATGAATTATGAATCGAATCATGAATCAAGAATTGAATCATGAATTGAATCATTAATCAAGAATCATGAATCGAATCATGAATCATTAATTGAATAATAAATCATGAATCATGAATCAAGAATTGAATCATGAATCATGAATCGAATCATGAATCATGAATTGAATCATGAATTGAATCATGAATCATGAATCATAAAAGGATTCATGAATTGAATCATGAATTAAATCATGAATTGAAACATGAATCATGAATCGAATCATGATTCATGAATCATGAATCGAATTATGACTCTTGAATTGAATCATGAATCATTAATCGAATCATGAATCATGAAATAAATCATGAATCATGAATTGAATCATAAATCATGTATCATGAATTTAATTATGAATCATGAATCAAGAATTAAATAATGAACCCTAACCCTAACCCTAACCCTAACCCTAACCCCCTAACCCTAACCCTAACCCTAACCCCCTAACCCTAACCCTAACCCTAACACTAACCCCTAACCCGAACCCGAACCCTAACCCGAACCCCCTAACCCTAACCCCCTAACCCTAACCCTAACCCTAACCCCTAACCCCTAACCCTAACCCTAACCCTTACACTAACTCTAACCCTAACCACTAACCCTAACCCTAACCCCCTAACCATAACCCCCTAACCCTAACCCTAACCCTAACCCCTTACCCTAACCCTAACCCTAACGCTAACCCCCTAACCCTAACCCTAACCCCCTAACCCTAACCCTAACCCCTAACCCTAACCCTAACCCTAACTCTAACCCTATTCCTAACCCTAACCCTAACCCTAACCCTAACCCGGACATATTGAATTATGAAATGAATTATGAATTGAATCATGAATCATGAATCGAATCATGAATCATGAATTGAATAATGAATCATGAATCATGAATCATGAATCATGAATCGAATCATGAATCATAATTCGAATCATGAATCATGACTCATGAATTGAATCATGAATCATGACTCATGAATTGAATCATGAATCATGAATCATGAATCGAATCATGAATCATGACTCAGGAATTGAATCAAGATTCATGAACCATGAATTGAATCATGAAATTAATCATGAATCATGAAATTAATCATGAATCATGAATCGAATCATAAACCATGAATTGAATCATGAATTGAATCATGAAACATGAATTAAAACATGAATCATGAATTGAATCATGATTTAAAACATGAATTATGAATTGAATCATGAATCATGAATCATGAATTGAATCTTGAATCATGAATCGAATCATGAAATATGAATCGAATCATGAATCACAAATCATGAATTGAATTATGAATCATGAATTGAATCATGAATCACAAATCATGAATTGAATCATGAATCATGAATCCTAAAATGAATCATGAATCATGAATGGAATCATAAATCATGAATTGAATTATGAATAGAATCATGATTTGAATTATGAATTGAAACAGGAATTGAATCATGAATAATGAATTGAATCATGAATCATGAATTGAATCATGAATCATGAATTGTATCAATAATCATGAATCAAATCATGAATCATGAATTGAATCATGAATCATGAATCATGAATTGAATCATGAATCCTGAATTGAATCATGAATCATGAATTGAATCATTAATCATGAATCAAATCATGAATCATGAATTGAATCATGAATCATGAATCATGAATCATGAATTGAATCATGAATCATGAAGCGAATCATGAATCATGAATCATGAATTGAATCATTAATCATGAATCAAATCATGAATCATGAATTGAATCATGAATCATGAATCATGAATTAAATCATAAATCATGAAGCGAATCATGAATCATGAATCATGAATTGAATCAATAATTGAATCATGAATCATGAATTAAATCATGAATCATGAATTGAAACATGAATCATGAATTGAATCATGAATCATGAATCATGAATCATGAATCATGAATTGAATCATGAATCAGGAATTAAATCATGAATTGAATCATGAATCATGAATTAAAATATGAATCATGAATTGAATCATGATTTAAAACATGAATTATGAATTGAATCATGAATCATGAATTATGAATTGAATCTTGAATCATGAATCGAATCATGAATTATGAATCGAATCATGAATCATGAATCATGAATTGAATCATGAATTGAATCATGAATCATGAATCATGAATTATTGAATTATGAATCATAAATTGAATCATGAATTGAATCATGAATCATGAATCATGATTCATGAAATGAATCATGAATCATGAAATGAATCATGAATCATGAATTGAATCATGAATCATGAATCATGGATTGAATCATGAATTGAATCATGAATCATGAATCATAAAAGGAATCATGAATTGAATCATGAATTGAATCATGAATTGAAACATGAATCATGAATCGAATCATGATTCATGAATCATGAATCGAATCATGAATCATAATTCGAATCATGAATCATGACTCATGAATTGAATCATGAATCATGACTCATGAATTGAATCATGAATCATGAATCATGAATCGAATCATGAATCATGACTCAGGAATTGAATCAAGATTCATGAACCATGAATTGAATCATGAAATTAATCATGAATCATGAAATTAATCATGAATCATGAATCGAATCATAAACCATGAATTGAATCATGAATTGAATCATGAAACATGAATTAAAACATGAATCATGAATTGAATCATGATTTAAAACATGAATTATGAATTGAATCATGAATCATGAATCATGAATTGAATCTTGAATCATGAATCGAATCATGAAATATGAATCGAATCATGAATCACAAATCATGAATTGAATTATGAATCATGAATTGAATCATGAATCACAAATCATGAATTGAATCATGAATCATGAATCCTAAAATGAATCATGAATCATGAATGGAATCATAAATCATGAATTGAATTATGAATAGAATCATGATTTGAATTATGAATTGAAACAGGAATTGAATCATGAATAATGAATTGAATCATGAATCATGAATTGAATCATGAATCATGAATTGTATCAATAATCATGAATCAAATCATGAATCATGAATTGAATCATGAATCATGAATCATGAATTGAATCATGAATCCTGAATTGAATCATGAATCATGAATTGAATCATTAATCATGAATCAAATCATGAATCATGAATTGAATCATGAATCATGAATCATGAATCATGAATTGAATCATGAATCATGAAGCGAATCATGAATCATGAATCATGAATTGAATCATTAATCATGAATCAAATCATGAATCATGAATTGAATCATGAATCATGAATCATGAATTAAATCATAAATCATGAAGCGAATCATGAATCATGAATCATGAATTGAATCAATAATTGAATCATGAATCATGAATTAAATCATGAATCATGAATTGAAACATGAATCATGAATTGAATCATGAATCATGAATCATGAATCATGAATCATGAATTGAATCATGAATCAGGAATTAAATCATGAATTGAATCATGAATCATGAATTAAAATATGAATCATGAATTGAATCATGATTTAAAACATGAATTATGAATTGAATCATGAATCATGAATTATGAATTGAATCTTGAATCATGAATCGAATCATGAATTATGAATCGAATCATGAATCATGAATCATGAATTGAATCATGAATTGAATCATGAATCATGAATCATGAATTATTGAATTATGAATCATAAATTGAATCATGAATTGAATCATGAATCATGAATCATGATTCATGAAATGAATCATGAATCATGAAATGAATCATGAATCATGAATTGAATCATGAATCATGAATCATGGATTGAATCATGAATTGAATCATGAATCATGAATCATAAAAGGAATCATGAATTGAATCATGAATTGAATCATGAATTGAAACATGAATCATGAATCGAATCATGATTCATGAATCATGAATCGAATCATGACTCTTGAATTGAATCATGAATCATTAATCGAATCATGAATCATGAAATAAATCATGAATCATGAATTGAATCATAAATCATGTATCATGAATTTAATTATGAATCATGAATCAAGAATTGAATAATGAACCCTAACCCTAACCCTAACCCTAACCCCCTAACCCTAACCCTAACCCTAACCCTAACACTAACCCCTAACCCGAACCCGAACCCTAACCCGAACCCCCTAACCCGAACCCTAACCCCCTAACCCTAACCCTAACCCTAACACCTAACCCCTAACCCTAACCCTAACCTTTACACTAACCCTAACCCTAACCACTAACCCTAACCCTAACCCCCTAACCATAACCCCCTAACCCTAACCCTAACCCTAACCCCTTACCCTAACCCTAACCCTAACGCTAACCCCCTAACCCTAACCCCCTAACCCTAACCCTAACCCCTAACCCTAACCCTAACCCTAACTCTAACCCTATTCCTAACCCTAACCCTAACCCTAACCCTAACCCGGACATATTGAATTATGAATTGAATTATGAATTGAATCATGAATCATGAATCGAATCATGAATCATGAATTGAATAATGAATCATGAATCATGAATCATGAATCATGAATCGAATCATGAATCATAATTCGAATCATGAATCATGACTCATGAATTGAATCATGAATCATGACTCATGAATTGAATCATGAATCATGAATCATGAATCGAATCATGAATCATGACTCATGAATTGAATCAAGATTCATGAACCATGAATTGAATCATGAAATTAATCATGAATCATGAATCGAATCATAAATCATGAATTGAATCATGAATTGGATCATGAAACATGAATTAAAACATGAATCATGAATCGAATCATTATTTAAAACATGAATCATGAATCGAATCATGAAATATGAATCGAATCATGAATCACAAATCATGAATTGCATTATGAATCATGAATTGAATCATGAATCACAAATCATGAATTAAATCATGAATCATGAATCCTAAAATGAATCATGAATCATGAATGGAATCATAAATCATGAATTGAATTATGAATAGAATCATGATTTGAATTATGAATTGAAACAGGAATTGAATCATGAATCATGAATTGAATCATGAATCATGAATTGAATCATGAATCATGAATTGAATCATGAATCATGAATTGTATCATTAATCATGAATCAAATCATGAATCATGAATTGAATCATGAATCATGAATCATGAATTGAATCATGAATCCTGAATTGAATCATGAATCATGAATTGAATCATTAATCATGAATCAAATCATGAATCATGAATTGAATCATGAATCATGAATCATGAATCATGAATTGAATCATGAATCATGAAGCGAATCATGAATCATGAATTGAATCATTAATCATGAATCAAATCATGAATCATGAATTGAATCATGAATCATGAATCATGAATTAAATCATGAATCATGAAGCGAATCATGAATCATGAATCATGAATTGAATCATGAATCATGACCCATGAATTGAATCATGAATCATGAATCATGAATTGAATCATGAATTATGAATCATAAATTGAATCATGAATTGAATCAATAATTGAATCATGAATCATGAATTAAATCATGAATCATGAATTGAATCATGAATCATGAATTGAATCATGAATCATGAATCATGAATCATGAATCATGAATTGAATCATGAATCAGGAATTAAATCATGAATTGAATCATGAATCATGAATTAAAATATGAATCATGAATTGAATCATGATTTAAAACATGAATTATGAATTGAATCATGAATCATGAATTATGAATTGAATCTTGAATCATGAATCGAATCATGAATTATGAATCGAATCATGAATCATTAATCATGAATTGAATCATGAATTGAACCATGAATCATGAATTATTGAATTATGAATCATAAATTGAATCATGAATTGAATCATGAATTGAATCATGAATCATGATTCATGAAATGAATCATGAATCATGAATTGAATCATGAATCATGAATCATGGATTGAATCATGAATCATGAATTGAATCATGAATCATGAATCGAATCATGAATCATGAATCATGAATTGAATCATGAATCTTGAATCATGAATTGAATCATAATTTGAATCATGAATCATGAATCATGAATTGAATCATGAATTATGAATCATAAATTGAATCATGAATTGAATCATTAATTGAATCATGAATCATGAATCATGAAATGAATCATGAATCATGAATTGAATCATGAATCATGAATCATGAATTGAATCTTGAATCATGAATCGAATCATGAATCATGAATTGAATCTTGAATCATGAATCGAATCGTTAATCATGAATCATGAATTGAATCACGAATCATGAATCAAATCATGAATCATGAATCATGAATTGAATTATGAATAATGAATCATGAAATGAATTATGAATCATGAATTGAATCATGAATCAAGAATCATGAATCGAATCATGAATCACAAATCATGAATCGAATCATGAATCATGAATCGAATCATGAATTAAATTATGAATCATGAATTATGAATCGAATCATGAATCACAAATCATGAATTAAATCATGAATCATGAATCATAAAATGAATCATGAATCATGAAGGAAATCATGAATCATGAATCATGAATTTAATCATAAATCATAAAATGAATCATGAAATGAATCATGAATCATGAATTGAATCATGAATCATGAATTGAATCATGAATTGAATCATTAATCATGAATCAAATCATTAATCATGAATTGAATCATAAATCATGAATCATGAATTGAATCATGAATCATGAATTGAATCATGAATCATGAATTGAATCATTAATCATGAATCAAATCATTAATCATGAATTGAATCATGAATCATGAATCATGAATTGAATCATGAATCATGAAGCGAATCATGAATCATGAATCATGAATTGAATCATTAATCATGAATCAAATCATGAATTATGAATTTAATCATGAATCATGAATCATGAATTGAATCATGAATCATGAAGCGAATCATGAATCATGAATCATGAATTGAATCATGAATCATGAATCATGAATTGAATCATGAATTATGAATCATAAATTGAATCATGAATTGAATCATTAATTGAATCATGAATCATGAATTGAATCATGAATCATAAATTGAAGCATGAATCATGAAATGAATCATGAAATAAATCATGAATCATGTTTTGAATCGTGAATCATGAATCACGATTTGAATAATGAATCATGAATCGAATCATGAATCACGAATAATGAATCATGAATTGAATCATGAATCATAAATTGAATCATGAATTGAATCATGAATCAAGAATCATGAAATAAATCATGAATTGAATCAAGATTCATGAACCATGAAGTGAATCATGAAATAAATCATGAATCATGAATTGAATCATAAAACATGAATCATGAATTGAATCATGAATCATGAATCATGAATTGAATCATGAATCATGAATCAAGAATTGAATCATGAATCATGAATCGAATCATGAATCATAAATTGAATCATGAATCATGAATCATGAATTGAATCATGAATAAAATCATGAATCATGAATCGAATCATGAATGATGAATCAAATCATGAATCATGAATTGAATCAAGAATTAGGAATCATGGATCATGAATTAAGAATCATGAATCATGAATTAAATCATGAATCAGGAATTGAATCATGAATTGAATCATAAATCATGAATTAAAATATGAATCATGAATTGAATCATGATTTAAAACATGAATTATGAATTGAATCATGAATCATGAATCATGAATTGAATCTTGAATCATGAATCGAATCATGAATCATGAATCTAATCATGAATCATGAATAATAAATCGAATCATTAATCATGATTCAAATCAAGAATCATGATTCGAATCAAGAATCATGAATCGAATCATGAATCATGAATCGAATCATGAATCACAAATCATGAATTAAATTATGAATCATGAATTATGAATCGAATCATGAATCACAAATCATGAATTAAATCATGAATCATGAATCATAAAATGAATCATGAATCATGAAGAAAATCATGAATCATGAATCATGAATTGAATCATAAAATGAATCATGAAATGAATCATGAATCATGAATTGAATCATGAATCATGAATTGAATCATGAATCATGAATTGAATCATTAATCATGAATCAAATCATGAATCATGAATTGAATTATGAATCATGAATCATGAATTGAATCATGAATCATGAATTGAATCATGAATTGAATCATTAATCATGAATCAAATCATGAATCATGAATTGAATCATGAATCATGAATCATGAATCATGAATTGAATCATGAATCATGAAGCGAATCATGAATCATGAATCATGAATTGAATCATTAATCATGAATCAAATCATGAATTATGAATTGAATCATGAATCATGAAGCGAATCATGAATCATGAATCATGAATTGAATCATGAATCATGACCCATGAATTGAATCATAAATCATGAATCATGAATTATGAATCATAAATTGAATCATGAATTGAATCATTAATTGAATCATTAATCATGAATCATGAATTAAATCATGAATCATGAATTGAATCATGAATCATGAATCATTAATTGAATCATGAATCATGAATCATGAATCATGAATCATGAAATAAATCATGAATCATGTTTTGAATCGAGAATTGAATCATAAATCATGAAATGAATCATGAATCACAAATTGAATCATAAATCATGAATCGAATCATGAATCATGAATAATGAATCATGAATTGAATCATGAATCATGAATTGAATCATGAATCATGAATCAAGAATTGAATCATGAATCAAATCATAAATCATGAATTAAATCATGAATCGAATCATGAATCATTAATCGAATCATGAATCATGAATCGAATCATGAATCATGAATTGAATCATGAATTAAGAATCATGAATCATGCATCGAATCATGAATTGAATCATGAATTGAATCATGAATCATGAATTAAAACATGAATCATGAATTGAATCATGATTTAAAACATGAATTATTAATTGAATCATGAATCATGAATTGAATCATGAATTGAATCATGAATCAAGAATCATGAAATAAATCATGGATTGAATCAAGATTCATGAACCATGAATTGAATCATGAAATAAATCATGAATCATGAATTAAATCATAAAACATGAATCATGAATTTAATCATAATTCATGAATCATGAATTGAATCATGAATAATGAATTAAGAATTGAATCATGAATAATGAATCGAATCATGAATCATGAATTGAATCATGAATCATGAATCATGAATTGAATCATGAATAAAATCATGAATCATGAATCGAATGATGAATGATGAATCGAATCATGAATCATGAATTGAATCATTAATCATGAATCAAATCATGAATTATGAATTGAATCATGAATCATGAATCATGAATTGAATCATGAATCATGAAGCGAATCATGAATCATGAATCATGAATTGAATCATGAATCATGACCCATGAATTGAATCATAAATCATGAATCATGAATTGAATCATGAATTATGAATCATAAATTGAATCATGAATTGAATCATTAATTGAATCATTAATCATGAATCATGAATTAAATCATGAATCATGAATTGAATCATGAATCATGAATCATTAATTGAATCATGAATCATGAATCATGAATCATGAATCATGAAATAAATCATGAATCATGTTTTGAATCGAGAATTGAATCATAAATCATGAAATAAATCATGAATCACAAATTGAATCATGAATCATGAATCGAATCATGAATCATGAATAATGAATCATGAATTGAATCATGAATCATGAATTGAATCATGAATCATGAATCAAGAATTGAATCATGAATCAAATCATAAATCATGAATTGAATCATGAATCGAATCATGAATCATTAATCGAATCATGAATCATGAATTGAATCATGAATCATGAATTGAATCATGAATTAAGAATCATGAATCATGAATCGAATCATGAATCATGAATTGAATCATGAATTGAATCATGAATCATGAATTAAAACATGAATCATGAATTGAATCATGATTTAAAACATGAATTATTAATTGAATCATGAATCATGAATTGAATCATGAATTGAATCATGAATCAAGAATCATGAAATAAATCATGGATTGAATCAAGATTCATGAACCATGAATTGAATCATGAAATAAATCATGAATCATGAATTAAATCATAAAACATGAATCATGAATTTAATCATAAATCATGAATCATGAATTGAATCATGAATAATGAATTAAGAATTGAATCATGAATAAAATCATGAATCATGAATCGAATCATGAATGATGAATCGAATCATGAATCATGAATTGAATCATGAATTAGGAATCATGAATCATGAATTAAGAATCATGAATCATGAATTGAATCATGAATCAGGAATTGAATCTTGAATCATGAATCGAATCATGATTTAAAACATGAATTATGAATGGAATCATGAATCATGAATTATGAATTGAATCATAAATCATGAAATGTATCATGAATCATGAATTGAATCATGAATCATGAACTGAATCATGAATCATGAACTGAATCATGAATCATGAATCATGAATCATGAATTGAATCATGAATCATGAATTGAATCATGAATCATGAATCGAAGCATGAATCATGAATTGAATCATGAATCATGAAATGAATCATGAATTGAATCATGAATTCAAACATGAATCATGAATCGAATCATGAATCATACATTGAATCATGAATCATGAATCATACATTGAATCATGATTTATGAATCATAAATTGAATCATGAATCATGAATTGAATTATGAATAGAATCATGATTTGAATTATGAATTGAATCAGGAATTGAATCATGAATTGAAACATGAATCATGAATCAAGTGGAGGGGGCGATAGCCAGATTGGAGGGGGTCGAGGAGGGAGTTGACCGAGAGGTGTCTGGTGAGGCGGCTGCAGACAATCCGCTCGAGTAATTTGGAGGCAAAGGGGAGAAGAGAGATGGGGCGATAATTCGCAAGGGAGGTGGGGTCAAGATTGGCTTTTTTGAGGATAGGAGAGATGAGAGCGTGTTTGAATGAAGAGGGGACTGTGCCAGAGGAGAGTGATAAGTTGAAAAAGTGAGCCAGGTGAGAGCAAGCAGTAGGAGTAAGAGAGCGAAGGAGGTGGGAGGGGATTGGATCAAGAGGACAGGTAGAGGGTGGAGAGGAAAGAATAAGGGAGCGAACTTCATTACCAGATGTAGGGGTGAAGGAGCACCAGAGCTGATTAATAGAGGGCGGTGAAGCGATGGTGGTGGCGGGAGAGGGATTGGAGGAGGAAATGTTCAGTCTGATGGCCTCAATTTTGGAAGAGAAAAAGGTGGAGAAGTCAGAGGCGGAGAGGGAAGATGGGAGAGGGGGAGGGGGGGGAGAGAGGATGGAATTGAAGGTGGCAAAGAGGCGACGGGGATTGGAGGACTGAGAAGAAATGAGGGACTTAAAGTAGGATTGTGAATTGAATCATGAATTGAATCATGAATTGAATCATGAATTGAATCATGAATCATGAATTGAATCATAAATCATGAATCATGAATTGAATCATGAATCATGAATCATGAATCGAATCATGAATCATGAATCAAGAAATGAATCATGAATCATGAATCATGAATTGAATCATGAATTAAGAATCATGAATCATGAATCAAGAAATGAATCATGAATCATGAATCATGAATTGAATCATGAATTAAGAATCATGAATCATGAATTCAATCATGAATCATGAATTCAATCATGAATCATGAATCATGAAATGAATTAATGAAATGAATCATGAATCATGAATCATGAATTGAATCATGAATCATGAATCATGAATTGAATCATGAATCATGAATCATGAATCGAATCATGAATCATGAATTATGAATCGAATCATGAATCAAGAATTGAATCATGAATTGAATCATTAATCAAGAATCATGAATTGAATCATGAATCATTAATTGAATAATAAATCATGAATCATGAATCAAGAATTGAATCATGAATCATGAATCGAATCATGAATCATGAATTGAATCATGAATCGAATCATGAATCATTAATTAAATCATGAATCATGATTCATGAATTGAATCATGAATTGAATCATGAATCATGAATCATAAAAGGAATCATGAATTGAATCATGAATTGAATCATGAATTGAAACATGAATCATGAATCGAATCATGATTCATGAATCATGAATCGAATCATGACTCTTGAATTGAATCATGAATCATTAATCGAATCATGAATCATGAATTTAATTATGAATCATGAATCAAGAATTGAATAATGAACCCTAACCCTAACCCTAACCCTAACCCTAACCCCCTAACCCTAACCCTAACCCTAACCCTAACCCCCTAACCCAAACCCTAACCCTAACCCTAACCCTAACACTAACCCCTAACCCGAACCCGAACCCTAACCCAAACCCCCTAACCCTAACCCTAACCCCCTAACCCTAACCCTAACCCCTAACCCTAACCCTAACCCTTACACTAACCCTAACCCTAACCACTAACCCTAACCCTAACCCCCTAACCATAACCCCCTAACCCTAACCCTAACCCCTTACCCTAACCCTAACCCTAACGCTAGCCCCCTAACCCTAACCCTAACCCCCTAACCCTAACCCCTAACCCTAACCCTAACCCTAACTCTAACCCTATTCCTAACCCTAACCCTAACCCTAACCCTAACCCGGACATATTGAATTATGAATTGAATTATGAATTGAATCATGAATCATGAATCGAATCATGAATCATGAATTGAATAATGAATCATGAATCATGAATCATGAATCATGAATCATGAATCATGAATCGAATCATGAATCATAATTCGAATCATGAATCATGACTCATGAATTGAATCATGAATCATGACTCATGAATTGAATCATGAATCATGAATCATGAATCGAATCATGAATCATGACTCATGAATTGAATCAAGATTCATGAACCATGAATTGAATCATGAAATTAATCATGAATCATGAATCGAATCATAAATCATGAATTGAATCATGAATTGAATCATGAAACATGAATTAAAACATGAATCATGAATTGAATCATGATTTAAAACATGAATTATGAATTGAATCATGAATCATGAATCATGAATTGAATCTTGAATCATGAATCGAATCATGAAATATGAATCGAATCATGAATCACAAATCATGAATTGAATTATGAATCATGAATTGAATCATGAATCACAAATCATGAATTGAATCATGAATCATGAATCCTAAAATGAATCATGAATCATGAATGGAATCATAAATCATGAATTGAATTATGAATAGAATCATGATTTGAATTATGAATTGAAACAGGAATTGAATCAGGAATAATGAATTGAATCATGAATCATGAATTGAATCATGAATCATGAATTGAATCATGAATCATGAATTGTATCATTAATCATGAATCAAATCATGAATCATGAATTGAATCATGAATCATGAATCATGAATTGAATCATGAATCCTGAATTGAATCATGAATCATGAATTGAATCATTAATCATGAATCAAATCATGAATCATGAATTGAATCATGAATCATGAATCATGAATTAAATCATGAATCATGAAGCGAATCATGAATCATGAATCATGAATCATGACCCATGAATTGAATCATGAATCATGACCCATGAATTGAATCATGAATCATGAATCATGAATTGAATCATGAATTATGAATCATAAATTGAATCATGAATTGAATCAATAATTGAATCATGAATTAAATCATGAATCATGAATTGAATCATGAATTTTGAATTGAATCATGAATCATGAATCATGAATCATGAATCATGAATCATGAATCATGAATCATGAATTGAATCATGAATCAGGAATTAAATCATGAATTGAATCATGAATCATGAATTAAAATATGAATCAGGAATTGAATCATGATTTAAAACATGAATTATGAATTGAATCATGAATCATGAACTATGAATTGAATCTTGAATCATGAATTATGAATTGAATCTTGAATCATGAATCGAATCATGAATTATGAATCGAATCATGAATCATGAATCATGAATTGAATCATGAATTGAATCATGAATCATGATTCATGAAATGAATCATGAATCATGAATTGAATCATGAATCATGAATCATGGATTGAATCATGAATCATGAATTGAATCATGAATCATGAATCGAATCATGAATCATGAATCATGAATTGAATCATGAATCATGAATCATGAATTGAATCATAATTTGAATCATGAATCATGAATTGAATCATGAATTATGAATCATAAATTGAATCATGAATTGAATCATTAATTGAATCATGAATCATGAATCATGAAATGAATCATGAATCATGAATTGAATCATGAATCATGAATCATGAATCATGAATTGAATCTTGAATCATGAATCGAATCATGAATCATGAATTGAATCTTGAATCATGAATCGAATCGTTAATCATGAATCATGAATTGAATCACGAATCATGAATCAAATCATGAATCATGAATCATGAATTGAATCATGAATCATGAATCATGAAATGAATTATGAATCATGAATTGAATCATGAATCAAGAATCATGAATCAAATCATGAATCACAAATCATGAATCGAATCATGAATCATGAATCGAATTATGAATTGAATCATGAATCATGATTCATGAAATGAATCATGAATCATGAATTGAATCATGAATCATGAATCACGATTTGAATCATGAATCATGAATCGAATCATGAATCATGAATCATGAATAATGAATCATGAATTGAATCACGAATCATAAATTGAATCATGAATTGAATCATGAATCAAGAATCATTAAATAAATCATGAATTGAATCAAGATTCATGAACCATGAATTGAATCATGAAATAAATCATGAATCATGAATTGAATCATAAAACATGAATCATGAATTGAATCATGAATCATGAATCATGAATTGAATCATGAATCATCATTCAAGAATTGAATCATAAATCATGAATCATGAATTGAATCATGAATCATGAATCATGAATTGAATCATGAATCATGAATCAAGAATTGAATCATAAAACATGAATCATGAATTGAATCATGAATCATGAATCATGAATTGAATCATGAATCATGAATGATGAATCGAATCATGAATCATGAATTGAATCATGAATCATGAATTGAATCATGAATCATGAATCATGAATTGAATCATGAATAAAATCATGAATGATGAATCGAATCATGAATGATGAATCGAATCATGAATCATGAATTGAATCATGAATTAGGAATCATGGATCATGAATTAAGAAACATGAATCATGAATTGAATCATGAATCAGGAATTTAATCATGAATTGAATCATAAATCATGAATTAAAATATGAATCATGAATTGAATCATGATTTAAAACATGAATTATGAATTGAATCATGAATCATGAATCATGATTCGAATCAAGAATCATGAATCGAATCATGAATCATGAATCGAATCATGAATCACAAATCATGAATTAAATTATGAATCATGAATTATGAATCAAATCATGAATCACAAATCATGAATTAAATCATGAATCATGAATCATAAAATGAATCATGAATCATGAAGGAAATCATGAATCATGAATCATGAATTTAATCATAAATCATAAAATGAATCATGAAATGAATCATGAATCATGAATTGAATCATGAATCATGAATTGAATCATGAATTGAATCATTAATCATGAATCAAATCATTAATCATGAATTGAATCATAAATCATGAATCATGAATTGAATCATGAATCATGAATTGAATCATGAATCATGAATTGAATCATTAATCATGAATCAAATCATTAATCATGAATTGAATCATGAATCATAAATCATGAATCATGAATTGAATCATTAATCATGAATCAAATCATGAATTATGAATTTAATCATGAATCATGAATCATGAATTGAATCATGAATCATGAAGCGAATCATGAATCATGAATCATGAATTGAATCATGAATCATGAATCATGAATTGAATCATGAATTATGAATCATAAATTGAATCATGAATTGAATCATTAATTGAATCATGAATCATGAATCATGAATTGAATCATGAATCATAAATTGAAGCATGAATCATGAAATGAATCATGAAATAATTCATGAATCATGTTTTGAATCGTGAATCATGAATCACGATTTGAATAATGAATCATGAATCGAATCATGAATCATGAATAATGAATCATGAATTGAATCATGAATCATAAATTGAATCATGAATTGAATCATGAATCAAGAATCATGAAATAAATCATGAATTGAATCAAGATTCATGAACCATGAAGTGAATCATGAAATAAATCATGAATCATGAATCGAATCATGAATCATGAATAATGAATCATGAATTGAATCATGAATCATAAATTGAATCATGAATTGAATCATGAATCAAGAATCATGAAATAAATCATGAATTGAATCAAGATTCATGAACCATGAAGTGAATCATGAAATAAATCATGAATCATGAATTGAATCATAAAACATGAATCATGAATTGAATCATGAATCATGAATTGAATCATGAATCATGAATCAAGAATTGAATCATGAATCATGAATCGAATCATGAATCATAAATTGAATCATGAATCATGAATCATGAATTGAATCATGAATAAAATCATGAATCATGAATCGAATCATGAATGATGAATCAAATCATGAATCATGAATTGAATCAAGAATTAGGAATCATGGATCATGAATTAAGAATCATGAATCATGAATTAAATCATGAATCAGGAATTGAATCATGAATTGAATCATAAATCATGAATTTAAATATGAATCATGAATTGAATCATGATTTAAAACATGAATTATGAATTGAATCATGAATCATGAATCATGAATTGAATCTTGAATCATGAATCGAATCATGAATCATGAATCTAATCATGAATCATGAATAATAAATCGAATCATTAATCATGATTCAAATCAAGAATCATGATTCGAATCAAGAATCATGAATCGAATCATGAATCATGAATCGAATCATGAATCACAAATCATGAATTAAATTATGAATCATGAATTATGAATCGAATCATGAATCACAAATCATGAATTAAATCATGAATCATGAATCATAAAATGAATCATGAATCATGAAGGAAATCATGAATCATGAATCATGAATTGAATCATAAATCATAAAATGAATCATGAAATGAATCATGATTCATGAATTGAATCATGAATCATGAATTGAATCATGAATCATGAATTGAATCATTAATCATGAATCAAATCATGAATCATGAATTGAATTATGAATCATGAATCATGAATTGAATCATGAATCATGAATTGAATCATGAATCATGAATTGAATCATGAATCATGAATTGAATCATTAATCATGAATCAAATCATGAATCATGAATTGAATCATGAATCATGAATCATGAATCATGAATTGAATCATGAATCATGAAGCGAATCATGAATCATGAATTGAATCATGAAAAATTAATTGAATCATGAATCATGAATAATGAATTGAATCATGAATCATGAATTGAATCATGAATCATGAATTGAATCATGAATCATGAAATGAATCATGAATTGAATCATGAATCATGCATTGAATCATGAATCATGGGTCATGAATTATATCATGAATCATGAATTGAATTATATATTGAATCAAGAATTGAATCATGAATTGAATCATGAATCATGAATCATGAATCGAATCATGAATCATGAATTGAATCATGAATCAAGAATCATGAATCATGAATTGAATCATGAATCATGAATCATGAATTGAATCATGAGTCATGAATCGAATCAGGAATCATGAATGATGAATTGAATCATGAATCATGAATCATGAATTGAATCATGAATCATGAATTTAATCATGAATTGAATCATGAATCATGAATCATGAATTGAATCATGAATTGAATCATGAATTATGAATCATAAATTTAATTATGAATTGAATCATGAATTGAATCATGAATCATGAATTGAATCAGTAATCATGAATCATGAAATGAATCATGATTCATGAATTGAATCATGAATCACTAAATAAATTATGAATCATGAATTGAATCATGATTCATAAATCGAATCATGAATCATGAAATATGAATTGAATCATGATTCATGAATTATGAATTTAATCATGAATCTTGAATTTAATCATGAATTGAATCATGAATCATGAATTGAATCATGAATTGAATCATGAATTATGAATCATAAATTTAATTATGAATTGAATCATGAATTGAATCATGAATCATGAATTGAATCAGTAATCATGAATCATGAAATGAATCATGATTCATGAATTGAATCATGAATCACTAAAGAAATTATGAATCATGAATTGAATCATGATTCATAAATCGAATCATGAATCATGAAATATGAATTGAATCAAGATTCATGAACCATGAATTGAATCATGAAATAAATCATGAATCATGAATTGAATCATAAATCATGAATCATGAATTGAATCATGAATCATGAATCGAATCATGAATCATGAATTATGAATTGAATCATGATTCATGAATTATGAATTGAATCATGAATCTTGAATCATGAATTGAATCATGAATCATGAATTGAATCATGAATCATGAATCATGAATTGAATCATAAATTGATTCATGAATTAAATCATGAATCATGATTCATGAATTGAATCATGAATTGAATCAATAATCATGAATTATAAAATGAATCATGAATTGAATCATGAATTGAATCATGAATTGAATCATGAATCATGAATCATGAATCATGAATCATGAATCATGAATTGAATCATGAATCATGAATTGAATCATGAATCATGAATTGAATCATGAATCATGAAGTGAATCATGAATTGAATCATGAATCATGAAGTGAATCATGAATTGAAACATGAATCGAATCATGAATTAAATCATGAATCATGAATCATAATTTCAATCATGAATCATGAATTGAATCATGAATCATGAATAATGAATCATGAATCGAATCATGAATCGTGAATTGGATCATGAATCATGAATCATCAATCCAATCATAAATCATGAATTGAATAATGAATCATGATCCATGAATCGAATGATGAATTATAAATCGAATTATGAATCATGACTCATGAATTGAATCATGAATCATGAATCATGAATCGAATCATGAATCATGAAATAAATCATGAATTGAATAAAGATTCATGAACCATGAAATGAATCATGAAATAAATCATGAATCATGAATTGAATCATGAATCATGAATCAAATCATGAATCAAGAATTGAATCATGAATTGAATCATGAATTGAAACAGGAATCATGAATCGAATCATGATTCATGAATCATGAATTGAATCATGAATCATGAATTGAATCATGAATCATGAATCATGAATTGAATCATGAATCATTACTTAAATCATGAATCATGAATCATGAATCATGAATTGAATCATGAATCATGAATTGAATCATGAATTGAATCATGAATTGAATCATGAATCATAAATCGAATCATGAATCATGAAATAAATCATGAATCATGATTCATGAATTGAATCATGAATTGAATCATGATTTATGAATCATAAAATGAATCATGAATAGAATTATGAATTGAATCATGAATTGAATCATGAATCATGAATCATGAAATGAATCATGAATCATGAATTGAATCATGAATCATGAATTGAATCATGAATCATGAAGTGAATCATGAATTGAATCATGAATTATGAATCGAATCATGAATCATAAATCGAATCATGAATTGAATCATGAATCATGAATCATAATTTGAATCATGAATCATGAATTGAATCATGAATCATGATTAATGAATCATGAATCGAATCATGAATCATGCTTTGGATCATGAATCATGCTTTGGATCATGAATCATGCATTGAATCATGAATTGAATTATGAATTAAAACATGATACATGAATCGAATCATGATTCATGAATTATGAAGTGAATCATGAATCATGAATTGAATCATGAATCATGAATCATGAATTGAATCATAAATCATGAATTGAATCATGAATCATGAATCATGAATCGAATAATGAATCGAATCATGAATCATGAATCGAATCATGATTCATGAATCATGAACTGAATCATGAATCATGAATTGAATTATGAATAGAATCATGATTTGAATCATGAATTGAATCATGAATCATGAATCATGAATTGAATCATGAATCATAATTTCAATCATGAATCATGGATTGAATCATGAATCATGAATATTGAATTATGAATCGAATCATGAATCGTGAATTGGATCATGAATCATGAATCATCAATCGAATCATAAATCATGAATTGAATAATGAATCATGATCCATGAATCGAATGCTGAATCATAAATCGAATCATAAATCATGACTCATGAATTGAATCATGAATCATGAATCATGAATCGAATCATGAATCATGAAATAAATCATGAATTGACTAAAGATTCATGAACCATGAAATGAATCATGAAATAAATCATGAATCATGAATTGAATCATAAATCATAAATCATGAATTTAATCATGAATCATGAATCAAATCATGAATCATGAACTGAATCATGAATCATGATTCATGAAATGAATCATGAATTGAATCAAGAATTGAATCATGAATTGAATCATGAATTGAAACAGGAATCATGAATCGAATCATGATTCATGAATCATGAATTGAATAATGAATCATGAATTGAATCATGAATCATGAATTGAATCATGAATCATTACTTAAATCATGAATCATAAATCATGAATCGAATCATGAATCATGAATCATGAATTGAATCATGAATCATGATTAATGAATCATGAATCGAATCATGAATCATGAATCGAATCATGAATCATGAATTGAATCATGAATTGAATCATGAATCATGAATTAAAACATGAATCTTGAATTGAATCATGATTTAAAACATGAATTATTAATTGAATCATGAATCATGAATTGAATCATGAATTGAATCATGAATCAAGAATCATGAAATTATTCCTGAATTGAATCAAGATTCATGAACCATGAATTGAATCATGAAATAAATCATGAATCATGAATTAAATCATAAAACATGAATCATGAATTGAATCATGAATCATGAATCATGAATTGAATCATGAATCAAGAATTAAGAATTGAATCATAAATAATGAATTGAATCATGAATAAAATCATGAATCATGAATCGAATCATGAATGATGAATCGAATCATGAATCATGAATTGAATCATGAATCAGGAATCATGAATCATGAATTAAGAATCATGAATCATGAATTTAATCATGAATCAGGAATTGAATCATGAATTGAATCATGAATCATGAATTAAAATATGAATCATGAATTGAATCATGATTTAAAATATGAATTATGAATTGAATCATGAATCATGAATCATGAATTGAATCTTGAATCATGAATCGAATCATGAATCATGAATCGAATCATGAATCATGAATTATAAATCGAATCATGAATCATGATTCGAATCAAGAATCATGAATCGAATCATGAATCATGAATTGAATCATGAATCACAAATCATGAATTAAATTATGAATCATGAATTATGAATCGAATCTTGAATCACAAATCATGAATTAAATCATGAATCATGAATCAAAAATGAATCATGAATCATGATGGAAATCATGAATCATGAATCATGAATTGAATCATAAATCATGAAATGAATCATGAAATGAATTATGAATCATGAATTGAATCATGAATCATGAATTGAATCATGAATCATGAATCATGAATTGAATCCTGAATCATGAATTGAATCATGGATCATGATTAATGAATCATGAATCGAATCATGAATCATGCTTTGGATCATGAATCATGATTCATGAAATGAATCATGAATTGAATCATGATACATGAATCGAATCATGATTCATGAATTATGAATTGAATCATGAATCATGAATCATGAATCATGAATTGAATCATGAATCATGAATCATGAATTGAATCATGAATCATGAATTGAATCATGAATCATGAATCATGAATCGAATCATGAATTGAATCATAAATCATGAATCGAATCATGAATCATGAATTGGATCATGAATCATGAGTCATGAAATGAATCATGAATTGAATCATGAATTGAATCATGAATTGAAACATGATACATGAATCGAATCATGATTCATGAATTATGAATTGAATCACGAATCATGAATCATGAATTAAATCATGAATCATGAATCATGAATTGAATCATGAATCATTAATCGAATCATGAATCATGAATCATGAATCGAATCATGAATTGAATCATGAATCATGAATCATGAATTGAATCATGAATCATGAATCATGAATTGAATCATGAATCATGAATCATGAATTGAATCATGAATTGAATCATGAATTGAATCATGAATTGAATCATGAATCATGAATCATTATTATTATTATTATCATTTATTTGTTAGGCGCCAAAAGATTTCCGCAGCGCCGTACACAAAGCAAACAGTAGACTATACAGGGTATAACAATACAGAACAATAAACAAAAATACTAATGCTTCAGAAACTCCAGTTAGGTCAATGCAGTAAAGGCGGAGTAGAAGAACAGGTGTGGAGACAAGAGGGAAGAAGGCCCTGCTCATTCGAGCTTACATCCTAAGGGTGGGTGAACGAAACAGACACAATTGGAGGAAGTTGAAGTGTGGGGAGAGGGACCGGGAGGAGAGAGGGCAGAACGTTTGGAGGAGATGCGGGTTAGGTAGAAGGTTGGTAGGCTTTAAGGAACAGGTGAGTTTTGAGTGCTCGTTTGAAGGAGCACAGATTAGGAGAGAGACGGATGGAGCGAGGGAGGTCGTTGCAGTGGAGGGGTGCGGCACGGGAGAAGTCTTGGATTCTGGAGTGGGAAGTGGTGATAAGAGTGGAGGAGAGGCTGCGGTCATTAGCTGAGCATAGGGAGCGGGCAGGAGTGTGAATGGAGATGAGGTTAGAGATGTAAGGGGCCGTAGACTGAGAGAGAGCCTTGTACGTGGTGGTAAGGAATTTGAAAAGGATTCTGTAGGGGAAAGGGAGCCAGTGTAAGGCAAGGCAGAGAGGGGAGGCAGAGGAGGAGCGGCGTGAAAGGAAGATGAGTCTTGCAGCCGCATTGAGTATAGAGCGGAGGGGTGCGAGGTGGGAGTGGGGGAGGCCAGTAAGGAGGATGTTGCAGTAATCAAGGCGGGAGATGATGAGTGCGTGTATGATAGTTTTGGTGGGTTCCTGGGAGAGGAAGGGACGGATGCGGGCAATGTTGCGGAGTTGGAAGCGACAGGCTTGGGCGAGGGATTGAATGTGGGGGGCAAAAGAGAGAGAGGAGTCAAGAGTGACCCCAAGGCAGCGGAGTTGGCCAACAGAGGAGATGGTGGAGTTGTTAACAACGATAGAGAGGTCATGGTGGGAAGGGAGTCGAGGTAGGGGAAAGACAATAAGTTCAGTTTTAGAGATGTTAATTTTGAGAAAGCGCGAGGACATCCAGGAGATGATGGCTGAGAGGCAGTCAGATACACGAGAGAGGAGGGAGGTGGAAAGATCAGGAGAAGATATGTAGAGTTGAATGTCATCAGCATAGAGGTGATACTGAAGACCGAAAGAGGAGATGAGAGCGCCGAGGGAGGAAGTGTAGAGCGAAAATAGTAGAGGGCCCAGAACAGAGCCTTGAGGGACTCCAATAGGGAGAGGGGAGGGGGTAGTGGAAGAACCAGACGTGGATACAGAGAAAGAGCGGTTAGCAAGGTATGAGGTGAACCAGGCATGGACCGAACCGGAAAGGCCGAGAGAGAGAAGAGTTTGCAGCAGGAGGGGGTGGTCTACAGTGTCAAAGGCCGCAGAGAGATCGAGTAGGATGAGTAGGGAGAAGTGACCCTTGGCTTTGGCTGATAGGAGATCATTGGTAACTTTGGCCAAGGCAGTTTCAGTGGAGTGGAGGGGGTGATAGCCAGATTGGAGGGGGTCGAGGAGGGAGTTGACCGAGAGGTGTCTGGTGAGGCGGCTGCAGACAATCCGCTCGAGTAATTTGGAGGCAAAGGGGAGAAGAGAGATAGGGCGATAATTCGCAAGGGAGGTGGGGTCAAGATTGGCTTTCTTGAGGATAGGAGAGCAGAGAGCGTGTTTGAATGAAGAGGGGACTGTGCCAGAGGAGAGTGATAAGTTGAAAAAGTGAGCCAGGTGAGAGCAAGCAGTAGGAGTAAGAGAGCGAAGGAGGTGGGAGGGGATTTGATCAAGAGGACAGGTAGAGGGTGGAGAGGAAAGAATAAGGGAGTGAACTTCATCACCAGATGTAGGGGTGAAGGAGCACCAGAGCTGATTAATAGAGGGCGGTGAAGCGATGGTGGTGGTGGGAGAGGGATTGGAGGAGGAAATGTTCAGTCTGATGGCCCCAATTTTGGAAGAGAAAAAGGTGGAGAAGTCAGAGGCGGAGTGGGAAGATGGGAGAGGGGAAGGGGGGGGAGAGAGGATGGAATTGAAGGTGGCAAAGAGGCGACGGGGATTGGAGGACTGAGAAGAAATGAGGGACTTGAAGTAGGATTGTGAATTGAATCATGAATTGAATCATGAATTGAATCATGAATTGAATCATGAATCATGAATCATGAAATGAATTAATGAAATGAATCAAGATTCATGAACCATGAATTGAATCATGAAATAAATCATGAATCATGAATTGAATCATAAATCATGAATGATGAATTGAATCATAAATCATGAATAATTAATTGAATCATGAATCATGAATCATGAATCGAATCATGAATCATGAATCAAGAAATGAATCATGAATCATGAATTTAATCAAGAATTAAGAATCATGAATCATGAATTGAATCATGAATCATGAATTGAATCATGAATTGAATCATGAATCATGAATCATGAAATGAATTAATGAAATGAATCATGAATCATGAATCATATATTGAATCATGAATCATGAATCATGAATTGAATCATGAATCATGAATCATGAATCGAATCATGAATCATGAATTATGAATCGAATTATGAATCAAGAATTGAATCATGAATTAAATCATTAATCAAGAATCATAAATCGAATCATGAATCATGAATCATGAATCAAGAATTGAATCATGAATCATGAATCGAATCATGAATCATGAATTGAATCATGAATCGAATCATGAATCATGAATTAAATCATGAATCATGATTCATGAATTGAATCATGAATCATGAATCATAAAAGGAATCATGAATTGAATCATGAATTGAATCATGAATTGAAACATGAATCATGAATCGAATCATGATTCATGAATCATGAATCGAATCATGACTCATGAATTGAATCATGAATCATGAATCGAATCATGAATCATGAATTGAATCATAAATCATGTATCATGAATTTAATTATGAATCATGAATCGAATCATGAATCATGAATCAAGAATTGAATCATGAACCCTAACCCTAACCCTAACCCTAACCCTAACACTAACCCCTAACCCTAACCCGAACCCTAACCCGAACCCCCTAACCCTAACCCTAACCCCCTAACCCTAACCCTAACCCTAACCCCTAATCCCTAACCCTAACCCTAACCCTAACCCTTACACTAACCCTAACCCTAACCACTAACCCTAACCCTAACCCCCTAACCATAACCCCCTAACCCTAACCCTAACCCCTTACCCTAACCCTAACCCCCTAACCCTAACCCTAACCCCCTAACCCTAACCCTAACCCTAACCCCTAACCCTAACCCTAACCCTAACTCTAACCCTATTCCTAACCCTAACCCTAACCCTAACCCTAACCCGGACATATTGAATTATGAATTGAATCATGAATCATGAATCGAATCATGAATCATGAATTGAATAATGAATCATGAATCATGAATCGAATCATGAATCATGAATCGAATCATGAATCATGACTCATGAATTGAATCATGAATCATGAATCATGAATCGAATCATGAATCATGACTCATGAATTGAATCAAGATTCATGAACCATGAATTGAATCATGAAATTAATCATGAATCATGAATCGAATCATAAATCATGAATTGAATCATGAAATATGAATCGAATCATGAATCACAAATCATGAATTGAATTATGAATCATGAATTGAATCATGAATCACAAATCATGAATTGAATCATAAATCCTAAAATGAATCATGAATCATGAATGGAATCATAAATCATGAATTATGAATTGAATCATAAATCATGAAATGAATCATGAAATGAGTCATGAATCATGAATTGAATCATGAATCATGAACTGAATCATGAATCATGAATCATGAATTGAATCATGAATCATGAACTGAATCATGAATCATGAATCATGAATTGAATCATGAATTATGAATCGAATCATGAATCATGAATTGAATCATGAATTATGAATCATGAACCCACTAACCCTAACCCTAACCCCTAACCCTAACCCTAACCCTAACACTAACCCTAACCCTAACCCCTAACCCTAATCCTAACCCTAACCCTAACCCTAACCCCCTAACCCTAACCCTAACCCCCTAACCCTAAGCCTAACCCTAACCCAAACCCCTAACCCTAACCCTAACCCTAACCCCCTAACCCTAACCCTAACCCCCTAACCCCCTAACCCTAACCCTAACCCCCTAACCCTAACCCTAACCCCTAACCCTAACCCCCTAACCCTAACCCTAACCCTAACCCCTAACCCTAACCCTAACCCTAACCCCTTAACCCTTAACCCTAACCCTAACCCTAACCCTAACCCCTAACCCTAACCCTAACCCTAACCCTATCTCTAACTCTATTCCTATTCCTAACCCTAACCCTAACCCGGACATATTGAATCATGAATTGAATTATGAATTGAATCATGAATCATGAATCCAATCATGAATCATGAATTAAATAATGAATCATGAATCTTAAATCAAATCATGAATCATGAATCGAATCATGAATCATGAATTGAATCATGAATTGAATCATGAATCATGAATTAAAACATGAATCATGAATTGAATCATGATTTAAAACATGAATTATGAATGTAATCATGAATCATGAATTATGAATTGAATCATAAATCATGAAATGAATCATGAATCATGAATTGAATCATGAATCATGAACTGAATCATGAATTATGAATTGAATCATGAATCATGAATTGAATCATGAATCGAAGCATGAATCATGAATTGAATCATGAATCATGAAATGAATCATGAATTGAATCATTAATTCAAACATGAATCATGAATCGAATCATGAATCATGCATTGAATCATGAATTGAATCATGAATCATAAATTGAAGCATGAATCATGAAATGAATCATAAAATAAATCATGAATCATGATTTGAATCAAGAATTGAATCATAAATCATGAAATGAATCATGAAATGAATCATGAATTACAAATTGAATCATGAATCATGAATCGAATAATGAATCATTAATAATGAATCATGAATTGAATCATGAATTCAAACATGAATCATGAATCGAATCATGAATCATGCATTGAATCATGAATCATGAATCATACATTGAATCATGATTTATGAATCATGAATTGAATCATGAATCATGAATTGAATTATGAATAGAATCATGATTTGCATTATGAATTGAATCAGGAATTGAATCATGAATTGAAACATGAATCATGAATCAAGTGGAGGGGGCGATAGCCAGATTGGAGGGGGTCGAGGAGGGAGTTGACTGAGAGGTGTCTGGTGAGGCGGCTGCAGACAATCCGCTCGAGTAATTTGGAGGCAAAGGGGAGAAGAGAGATAGGGCGATAATTCGCAAGGGAGGTGGGGTCAAGATTGGCTTTCTTGAGGATAGGAGAGATGAGAGCGTGTTTGAATGAAGAGGGGACTGTGCCAGAGGAGAGTGATAAGTTGAAAAAGTGAGCCAGGTGAGAGCAAGCAGTAGGAGAAAGAGAGCGAAGGAGGTGGGAGGGGATTGGATCAAGAGGACAGGTAGAGGGTGGAGAGGAAAGAATAAGGGAGCGAACTTCATCACCAGATGTAGGGGTGAAGGAGCACCAGAGCTGATTAATAGAGGGCGGTGAAGCGATGGTGGTGGCGGGAGAGGGATTGGAGGAGGAAATGTTCAGTCTGATGGCCTCAATTTTGGAAGAGAAAAAGGTGGAGAAGTCAGAGGCGGAGAGGGAAGATGGGAGAGGGGGAGGGGGGAGAGAGGATGGAATTGAAGGTGGCAAAGAGGCGACGGGGATTGGAGGACGAAGAAGAAATGAGGGACTTGAAGTAGGATTGTGAATTGAATCATGAATTGAATCATGAATTGAATCATGAATCATGAATCATGAAATGAATTAATGAAATGAATCAAGATTCATGAACCATAAATTGAATCATGAAATAAATCATGAATCATGAATTGAATCATAAATCATGAATGATGAATTGAATCATAAATCATGAATCATGAATTGAATAATGAATCATGAATCATGAATCGAATCATGAATCATGAATCAAGAAATGAATCATGAATCATGAATCATGAATTTAATCATGAATTAAGAATCATGAATCATGAATTGAATCATGAATTGAATCATGAATCATGAATCATGAAATGAATTAATGAAATGAATCATGAATCATGAATCATGAATTGAATCATGAATCATGAATCATGAATTGAATCATGAATCATGAATCATGAATCGAATCATGAATCATGAATTATGAATTGAATCATGAATCAAGAATTGAATCATGAATTGAATCATTAATCAAGAATCATGAATCGAATCATGAATCATTAATTGAATAATGAATCATGAATCATGACTCATGAATTGAATCATGAATCATGAATCGAATCATGAATCATGAAATAAATCATGAATCATGAATTGAATCATAAATCATGTATCATGAATTTAATTATGAATCATGAATCGAATCATGAATCATAAATCAAGAATTGAATCATGAACCCTAAACCTAACCCTAACCCTAACCCCCTAACCCTAACCCTAACCCTAACCCTAACACTAACCCCTAACCCTAACCTGAACCCTAACCCAAACCCCCTAACCCTAACCCCCTAACCCTAACCACTAACCCTAACCCTAACCCCCTAACCATAACCCCCTAACCCTAACCCTAACCCTAACCCCTTACCCTAACCCCAACCCTAACCCTAACCCCCTAACCCTAACCCCCTAACTCTAACCCTAACCCTAACCCCTAACCCTAACCCTAACCCTAACCCGGACATATTGAATTATGAATTGAATTATGAATTGAATCATGAATCATGAATCGAATCATGAATCATGAATTGAATAATGAATCATGAATCATGAATCGAATCATGAATCATGAATCGAATCATGAATCATGACTCATGAATTGAATCATGAATCATGAATCATGAATCGAATCATGAATCATGACTCATGAATTGAATCAAGATTCATGAACCATGAATTGAATCATGAAATTAATAATGAATCATGAATCGAATCATAAATCATGAATTGAATCATGAATTAGGAATCATGAATCATAAATTAAATCATGAATCATGAATTGAATCATGAAACATGAATTAAAACATGAAACATGAATTGAATCATGATTTAAAACATGAATTATGAATTGAATCATGAATCATGAATCATGAATTGAATGTTGAATCATGAATCGAATCATGAAATATGAATCGAATCATGACTCACAAATCATGAATTGAATTATGAATCATGAATTGAATCATGAATCAGAAATCATGAATTGAATCATGAATCATGAATCCTAAAATGAATCATGAATCATGAATGGAATCATAAATCATGAATTATGAATTGAATCATAAATCATGAAATGAATCATGAAATGAATCATGAATCATGAATTGAATCATGAATCATGAACTGAATCATGAATCATGAATAATGAATTGAATCATGAATTATGAATCGAATCATGAATCATGAATTGAATCATGAATTATGAATCATGAACCCACTAACCCTAACCCTAACCCCTAACCCGAACCCTAACCCTAACATTAACCCTAACCCCTAACCCTAACCCTAACCATAACCCTAACCCCCTAACCCTAACCCTAACCTTAACCCCCTAACCCTAAGCCTAACCCTAACCCTAACCCCTAACCCTAACCCTAACCCTAACCCCCTAACCCTAACCCTAACCCCCTAACCCCCTAACCCTAACCCCCTAACCCTAACCCTAATCCCTAACCCTAACCCCCTAACCCTAACCCTAACCCTAACCACTAACCCTAACCCTAACCCTAACCCCTTAACCCTAACCCTAACCCTAACCCTAACCCTTAACCCTAACCCTAACCCTAACCCTATCTCTAACTCTATTCCTATTCCTAACCCTAACCCTAATCCTAACCCGGACATATTGAATCATTAATTGAATTATGAATTGAATTATGAATCATGAATCTAATCATGAATCATGAATTAAATAATGAATCATGAATCTTAAATTGAATCATGAGTCATGAATCGAATCAGGAATCATGAATTGAATCATGAATCATGAATTGAATCATGAATTGAATCATGAATCATGAATTAAAACATGAATCATGAATTGAATCATGATTTAAAACATGAATTATGAATGGAATCATGAATCATGAATTATGAATTGAATCATAAATCATGAAATGAATCATGAATCATGAACTGAATCATGAATCATGAACTGAATCATGAATCATGAATTGAATCATGAATCATGAATCATGAATTGAATCATGAATCATGAATTGAATCATGAATCGAAGCATGAATCATGAATTGAATCATGAATCATGAAATGAATCATGAATTGAATCATGAATTCAAACATGAATCATGAATCGAATCATGAATCATGCATTGAATCATGAATCATGAATCATACATTGAATCATGATTTATGAATCATGAATTGAATCATGAATCATGAATTGAATTATGAATAGAATCATGATTTCAATTATGAATTGAATCAGGAATTGAATCATGAATTGAAACATGAATCATGAATCGAATCATGATTCATGAATCATGAATTGCATCATGAATCATGAATTGAATTATGAATAGAATCATGATTTGAATTATGAATTGAATCAGGAATTGAATCATGAATCATGAATTGAATCATGAATCATGAATTGAATCATTAATCATGAATCAAATCATGAATCATGAATTGAATCATGAATCATGAATCATGAATTGAATCATGAATCATGAATTGAATCATTAATCATGAATTGAATCATTAATCATGAATCAAATCATGAATCATGAATTGAATCATGAATCATGAATCATGAATTGAATCATGAATCATGAAGCGAATCATGAATCAAATCATGAATCATGAATTGAATCATGAATCATGAATTGAATCATGAATCATGAAGCGAATCATGAATCATGAATCATGAATTGAATCATGAATCATGAATCATGAAATGAATCATGAATAATGAATTGAATCATGAATCATGACCCATGAATTGAATCATGAATCATGAATCATGAATTGAATCATGAATTATGAATCATAAATTGAATCATGAATTGAATCATTAATTGAATCATGAATCATGAATCATGAATTAAATCATAAATCATGAATTGAATCATGAATCATGAATTGAATCATGAATCATGAATCATGAATCATGAATTGAATCATGAATCAGGAATTAAATCATGAATTGAATCATGAGTTATGAATTAAAATATGAATCATGAATTGAATCATGATTTAAAACATGAATTATGAATTGAATCATGAATCATGAATCATGAATTGAATCATGAATCATGAATTGAATCATGAATCATGAATCGAATCATGAATCATGAATCATGAATTGAATCATGAATCATGAAGCGAATCATGAATCAAATCATGAATCATGAATTGAATCATGAATCATGAATTGAATCATGAATCATGAAGCGAATCATGAATCAAATCATGAATCATGAATTGAATCATGAATCATGACCCATGAATTGAATCATGAATCATGAATCATAAATTGAATCATGAATTATGAATCATAAATTGAATCATGAATTGAATCATTAATTGAATCATGAATCATGAATTAAATCATAAATCATGAATTGAATCATGAATCATGAATTGAATCATGAATCATGAATTGAATCATGAATCAGGAATTAAATCATGAATTGAATCATGAGTTATGAATTAAAATATGAATCATGAATTGAATCATGATTTAAAACTTGAATTATGAATTGAATCATGAATCATGAATTATGAATTGAATCTTGAATCATGAATCGAATCATGAATCATGAATCGAATCATGAATCATGAATCATGAATTATTGAATTATGAATCATAAATTGAATCATGAATTGAATCATGAATTGAATCATGAATAATGATTCATGAAATGAATCATGAATCATGAATTGAATCATGAATCATGAATCATGGATTGAATCATGAATCATGAATTGAATCATGAATCATGAATCGAATCATGAATCATGAATCATGAATTGAATCATGAATCATGAATCATGAATTGAATCATGAATTGAATCATGAATCATGAATCATGAATTGAATAATGAATTATGAATTATAAATTGAATCATGAATTGAATCATTAATTGAATCATGAATTATGAATTGAATCATGAATCATGAATTGAATCTTGAATCATGAATCGAATCATGAATCATGAATTGAATCTTGAATCATGAATCGAATCGTGAATCATGAATCATGAATTGAATCATGAATCATGAATCGAATGATGAATCATGAATCATGAATTGAATCATGAATCATGAATCATGAAATGAATCAAGAATCATGAATTGAATTATGAATCAAGAATCATGAATCGAATCATGAATCACAAATCATGAATCGAATCATGAATCATGAATCGAATCATGAATTGAATCACAAATCATGATTCATGAAATGAATCATGAATCATGAATTGAATCATGAATCATGAATCACGATTTGAATCATGAATCATGAATCGAATCATGAATCATGAATTGAATCATGAATTGAATCATGAATCATAAATTGAATCATGAATTGAATCATGAATCAAGAATCATGAAATAAATCATTAATTGAATCAAGATTCATGAACCATGAATTGAATCATGAAATAAATCATAAATCATGAATTGAATCATAAAACATGAATCAAGAATTGAATCATAAAACATGAATTGAATCATGAATCATGAATCATGAATTGAATCATGAATCATGAATCAAGAATTGAATCATGAATCATGAATCGAATCATGAATCATGAATCGAATCATGAATTGAATCATGAATCATGAATCATGAATTGAATCATGAATAAAATCATGAATCATGAATCGAATCATGAATGATGAATCGAATCATGAATCATAAATTGAATCATGAATTAGGAATCATGGATCATGAATTAAGAATCATGAATCATGAATTGAATCATGAACCAGGAATTGAATCATGAATTGAATCATAAATCATGAATTAAAATATGAATCATGAATTGAATCATGATTTAAAACATGAATTATGAATTGAATCATGAATCATGAATCATGAATTGAATCTTGAATCATGAATCGAATCATGAATCATGAATCTAATCATGAATCATGAATTATAAATCGAATCATGAATCATGATTCGAATCAAGAATCATGAATCGAATCATGAATCATGAATCGAATCATGAATCACAAATCATGAATTAAATTATGAATCATGAATTATGAATCGAATCATGAATCACAAATCATGAATTAAATCATGAATCATGAATCATAAAATGAATCATGAATCATGAAGGAAATCATGAATCATGAATCATGAATTGAATCATAAATCATAAAATGAATCATGAAATGAATCATAAATCATGAATTGAATCATGAATCATGAATTGAATCATGAATCATGAATTGAATCATGAATCATGAATTAAATCATGAATCATGAATTGAATCATGAATCATGAATTGAATCATTAATCATGAATCAAATCATGAATCATGCATTGAATCATGAATCATGAATCATGAATCATGAATTGAATCATGAATCATGAAGCGAATCATGAATCATGAATTGAATCATTAATCAAGAATCAAATCATGAATTATGAATTAAATCATGAATCATGAATCATGAAATGAATCATGAATCATGAAGCGAATCATGAATCATGAATTGAATCATGAATCATGACCCATGAATTGAATCATGAATCATAAATTGAATCATGTTTTGAATCATTAATTGAATCATGAATCATGAATCATGAATTAAATCATGAATCATGAATTGAATCATGAATCATGAATCATGAATTGAATCATGAATCATAAATTGAAGCATGAATCATGAAATGAATCATGAAATAAATCATGAATCATGTTTTGAATCGTGAATCATGAATCACGATTTGAATCATGAATCATAAATCGAATCATGAATCATGAATCATGAAATAAATCATGAATCATGAATTGAATCATAAAACATGAATCATGAATTGAATCATGAATTGAATCATGAATCATAAATTGAATCATGAATTGAATCATGAATCAAGAATCATGAAATAAATCATGAATTGAATCAAGATTCATGAACCATGAATTGAATCATGAAATAAATCATGAATCATGAATTGAATCATAAAACATGAATCATGAATTGAATCATGAATCATGAATCATGAATTGAATCATGAATCATGAATCAAGAATTGAATCATGAATCATGAATCGAATCATGAATCATGAATTGAATCATGAATCATGAATCATGAATTGAATCATGAATAAAATCTTGAATCATGAATCGAATCATGAATGATGAATCAAATCATGAATCATGAATTGAATCATGAATTAGGAATCATGGATCATGAATCATGAATCATGAATCATGAATTGAATCATGAATCAGGAATTGAATCATGAATTGAATCATAAGTCATGAATTAAAATATGAATCATGAATTGAATCATGATTTAAAACATAATTTATGAATTGAATCATGAATCATGAATCATGGATTGAATCATGAATCATGAATTGAATCATGAATCATGAATCGAATCATGAATCATGAATCATGAATTGAATCATGAATCATGAATCATGAATTGAATCATGAATTGAATCATGAATCATGAATCATGAATTGAATAATGAATTATGAATTATAAATTGAATCATGAATTGAATCATTAATTGAATCATGAATCATGAATTGAATCATGAATCATGAATCATGAATTGAATCTTGAATCATGAATCGAATCATGAATCATGAATTGAATCTTGAATCATGAATCGAATCGTGAATCATGAATCATGAATTGAATCATGAATCATGAATCGAATCATGAATCATGAATCGAATCATGAATCATGAATCATGAATTGAATCATGAATCATGAATCATGAAATGAATCATGAATCATGAATTGAATCATGAATCAAGAATCATGAATCGAATCATGAATCACAAATCATGAATCGAATCATGAATCATGAATCGAATCATGAATTGAATCACAAATCATGATTTATGAAATGAATCATGAATCATGAATTGAATCATGAATCATGAATCACGATTTGAATCATGAATCATGAATCGAATCATGAATCATGAATCGAATCATGAATCATGAATAATGAATCATGAATTGAATCATGAATCATAAATTGAATTATGAATTGAATCATGAATCAAGAATCATGAAATAAATCATGAATTGAATCAAGATTCATGAACCATGAATTGAATCATGAAATAAATCAAATCATGAATTGAATCATAAAACATGAATCAAGAATTGAATCATAAAACATGAATCATGAATCATGAATCATGAATTGAATCATGAATCATGAATCAAGAATTGAATCATGAATCATGAATCGAATCATGAATCATGAATCGAATCATGAATCATGAATTGAATCATGAATCATGAATTGAATCATGAATAAAATCATGAATCATGAATCGAATCATGAATGATGAATCGAATCATGAATCATAAATTGAATCATGAATTGGGAATCATGGATCATGAATTAAGAATCATGAATCATGAATTGAATCATGAACCAGGAATTGAATCATGAATTGAATCATAAATCATGAATTAAAATATGAATCATGAATTGAATCATGATTTAAAAGATGAATTATGAATTGAATCATGAATCATGAATCATGATTTGAATCTTGAATCATGAATTGAATCTTGAATCATGAATCGAATCATGAATCATGAATCTAATCATGAATCATGAATTATAAATCGAATCATGAATCATGATTCAAATCAAGAATCATGAATCGAATCATGAATCATGAATCGAATCATGAATCACAAATCATGAATTAAATTATGAATCATGAATTATGAATCGAATCATGAATCACAAATAATGAATTAAATCATGAATCATGAATCATAAAATGAATCATGAATCATGAAGGAAATCATGAATCATGAATCATGAATTGAATCATAAATCATAAAATGAATCATGAAATGAATCATAAATCATGAATTGAATCATGAATCATGAATTGAATCATGAATCATGAATTGAATCATGAATCATGAATTAAATCATGAATCATGAATTGAATCATGAATCATGAATTGAATCATTAATCATGAATCAAATCATGAATCATGCATTGAATCATGAATCATGAATCATGAATCATGAATTGAATCATGAATCATGAAGCGAATCATGAATCATGAATTGATTCATTAATCATGAATCAAATCATGAATTATGAATTAAATCATGAATCATGAATCATGAAATGAATCATGAATCATGAAGCGAATCATGAATCATGAATCATGAATTGAATCATGAATCATGACCCATGAATTGAATCATGAATTATGAATCATAAATTGAATCATGTTTTGAATCATTAATTGAATCATGAATCATGAATCATGAATTAAATCATGAATCATGAATTGAATCATGAATCATGAATCATGAATCATGAATCATGAATTGAATCATGAATCATAAATTGAAGCATGAATCATGAAATGAATCATGAAATAAATCATGAATCATGTTTTGAATCGTGAATCATGAATCACGATTTGAATTATGAATCATGAATCGAATCATGAATCATGAATCATGAAATAAATCATGAATCATGAATTGAATCATAAAACATGAATCATGAATTGAATCATGAATTGAATCATGAATCATAAATTGAATCATGAATCAAGAATCATGAAATAAATCATGAATTGAATCAAGATTCATGAACCATGAATTGAATCAAGAAATAAATCATGAATCATGAATTGAATCATAAAACATGAATCATGAATTGAATCATGAATCATGAATCATGAATTATTGAATTATGAATCATAAATTGAATCATGGATTGAATCATGAATTGAATCATGAATCATGATTCATGAAATAAATCATGAATCATGAATTGAATCATGAATCATGAATCATGGATTGAATCAAGAATCATGAATCGAATCATGAATCATGAATCGAATCATGAATCACAAATCATGAATTAAATTATGAATCATGAATTATGAATCGAATCATGAATCACAAATCATGAATTAAATCATGAATCATGAATCATAAAATGAATCATGAATCATGAAGGAAATCATGAATCATGAATCATGAATTGAATCATAAATCATAAAATGATTCATGAAATGAATCATAAATCATGAATTGAATCATGAATCATGAATTGAATCATGAATCATGAATTGAATCATGAATCATGAATTAAATCATGAATCATGAATTGAATCATGAATCATGAATTGAATCATTAATCATGAATCAAATCATGAATCATGCATTGAATCATGAATCATGAATCATGAATCATGAATTGAATCATGAATCATGAAGCGAATCATGAATCATGAATCATGAATTGAATCATTAATCATGAATCAAATCATGAATTATGAATTAAATCATGAATCATGAATCATGAAATGAATCATGAATCATGAAGCGAATCATGAATCATGAATCATGAATTGAATCATGAATCATGACCCATGAATTGAATCATGAATTATGAATCATAAATTGAATCATGTTTTGAATCATTAATTGAATCATGAATCATGAATCATGAATTAAATCATGAATCATGAATTGAATCATGAATCATGAATCATGAATCATGAATTGAATCATGAATCATAAATTGAAGCATGAATCATGAAATGAATCATGAAATAAATCACGAATCATGTTTTGAATCGTGAATCATGAATCACGATTTGAATTATGAATCATGAATCGAATCATGAATCATGAATCATGAAATAAATCATGAATCATGAATTGAATCATAAAACATGAATCATGAATTGAATCATGAATTGAATCATGAATCATAAATTGAATCATGAATTGAATCATGAATCAAGAATCATGAAATAAATCATGAATTGAATCAAGATTCATGAACCATGAATTGAATCATGAAATAAATCATGAATCATGAATTGAATCATAAAACATGAATCATGAATTGAATCATGAATCATGAATCATGAACTGAATCATGAATCATGAATCAAGAATTGAATCATGAATCATGAATCGAATCATGAATCATGAATTGAATCATGAATCATGAATCATGAATTGAATCATGAATAAAATCTTGAATCATGAATCGAATCATGAATGATGAATCAAATCATGAATCATGAATTGAATCATGAATTAGGAATCATGGATCATGAATCATGAATCATGAATCATGAATTGAATCATGAATCAGGAATTGAATCATGAATTGAATCATGAGTCATGAATTAAAATATGAATCATGAATTGAATCATGATTTAAAACATGAATTATGAATTGAATCATGAATCATGAATTATGAATTGAATCTTGAATCATGAATCGAATCATGAATCATGAATCGAATCATGAATCATGAATCATGAATTGAATCATGAATTGAATCATGAATCATGAATCATGAATTATTGAATTATGAATCATAAATTGAATCATGGATTGAATCATGAATTGAATCATGAATCATGATTCATGAAATAAATCATGAATCATGAATTGAATCATGAATCATGAATCATGGATTGAATCATGAATCATGAATTGAATCATGAATCATGAATCGAATCATGAATCATGAATCATGAATTGAATCATGAATCATGAATCATGAATTGAATCATGAATTGAATCATGAATCATGAATTGAATCATGAATTATGAATTATAAATTGAATCATGAATTGAATCATTAATTGAATCATGAATCATGAATCATGAAGTGAATCATGAATAATGAATTGAATCATGAATCATGAATCATGAATTGAATCTTGAATCATGAATCGAATCTTGAATCATGAATCGAATCGTGAATCATGAATCATGAATTGAATCATGAATCATGAATCGAATCATGAATCATGAATCATGAATTGAATCATGAATCATGAATCATGAATCATGAAATGAATCATGAATCATGAATTGAATCATGAATCAAGAATCATGAATCGAATCATGAATCACAAATCATGAATCGAATCATGAATCATGAATCGAATCATGAATTCAATCACAAATCATGATTCATGAAATTAATCATGAATCATGAATTGAATCATGAATCATGAATCACGATTTGAATCATGAATCATGAATCGAATCATGAATCATGAATAATGAATCATGAATTGAATCATGAATCATGAAGCGAATCATGAATCATGAATAATGAATCATGAATTGAATCATGAATCATGAAGCGAATCATGAATCATGAATCATGAATTGAATCATTAATCATGAATCAAATCATGAATTATGAATTAAATCATGAATCATGAATCATGAAATGAATCATGAATCATTAAGCGAATCATGAATCATGAATCATGAATTGAATCATGAATCATGACCCATGAATTGAACCATGAATTATGAATCATAAATTGAATCATGTTTTGAATCATTAATTGAATCATGAATCATGAATCATGAATTAAATCATGAATCATGAATTGAATCATGAATCATGAATCATGAATCATGAATCATGAATTGAATCATGAATCATAAATTGAAGCATGAATCATGAAATGAATCATGAAATAAATCACGAATCATGTTTTGAATCGTGAATCATGAATCACGATTTGAATTATGAATCATGAATCGAATCATGAATCATGAATCATGAAATAAATCATGAATCATGAATTGAATCATAAAACATGAATCATGAATTGAATCATGAATTGAATCATGAATCATAAATTGAATCATGAATTGAATCATGAATCAAGAATCATGAAATAAATCATGAATCTAATCATGAATCATGAATTATAAATCGAATCATGAATCATGATTCGAATCAAGAATCATGAATCGAATCATGAATCATGAATCGAATCATGAATCACAAATCATGAATTAAATTATGAATCATGAATTATGAATCGAATCATGAATCACAAATCATGACATAAATCATGAATCATGAATCATAAAATGAATCATGAATCATGAAGGAAATCATGAATCATGAATCATGAATTGAATCATAAATCATAAAATGAATCATGAAATGAATCATGAATCATGAATTGAATCATGAATCATGAATTGAATCATGAATCATGAATTGAATCATGAATCATGAATCATGGATTGAATCATGAATCATGAATTGAAACATGAATCATGAATCGAATCATGAATCATGAATCATGAATTGAATCATGAATCATGAATCATGAATTGAATCATGAATCATGAATCATGAATTGAATCATGAATCATGAATCAAGAATTGAATCATGAATCATGAATCGAATCATGAATCATGAATCGAATCATGAATCATGAATTGAATCATGAATCATGAATCATGAATTGAATCATGAATAAAATCATGAATCATGAATCGAATCATGAATGATGAATCGAATCATGAATCATAAATTGAATCATGAATTAGGAATCATGGATCATGAATTAAGAATCATGAATCATGAATTGAATCATGAATAAAATCATGAATGATGAATCGAATCATGAATGATGAATCGAATCATGAACCAGGAATTGAATCATGAATTGAATCATAAATCATGAATTAAAATATGAATCATGAATTGAATCATGATTTAAAACATGAATTATGAATTGAATCATGAATCATGAATCATGAATTGAATCTTGAATCATGAATTGAATCTTGAATCATGAATCGAATCATGAATCATGAATCTAATCATGAATCATGAATTATAAATCGAATCATGAATCATGATTCGAATCAAGAATCATGAATCGAATCATGAATCATGAATCGAATCATGAATCACAAATCATGAATTAAATTATGAATCATGAATTATGAATCGAATCATGAATCACAAATCATGAATTAAATCATGAATCATGAATCATAAAATGAATCATGAATCATGAAGGAAATCATGAATCATGAATCATGAATTGAATCATAAATCATAAAATGAATCATGAAATGAATCATAAATCATGAATTGAATCATGAATCATGAATTGAATCATGAATCATGAATTGAATCATGAATCATGAATTAAATCATGCATCATGAATTGAATCATGAATCATGAATTGAATCATTAATCATGAATCAAATCATGAATCATGCATTGAATCATGAATCATGAATCATGAATCATGAATTGAATCATGAATCATGAAGCGAATCATGAATCATGAATCATGAATTGAATCATTAATCATGAATCAAATCATGAATTATGAATTAAATCATGAATCATGAATCATGAAATGAATCATGAATCATGAAGCGAATCATGAATCATGAATCATGAATTAAATCATGAATCATGACCCATGAATTGAATCATGAATTATGAATCATAAATTGAATCATGTTTTGAATCATGTTTTGAATCATGAATCATGAATCATGAATTAAATCATGAATCATGAATTGAATCATGAATCATGAATCATGAATCATGAATCATGAATTGAATCATGAATCATAAATTGAAGCATGAATCATGAAATGAATCATGAAATAAATCACGAATCATGTTTTGAATCGTGAATCATGAATCACGATTTGAATTATGAATCATGAATCGAATCATGAATCATGAATCATGAAATAAATCATGAATCATGAATTGAATCATAAAACATGAATCATGAATTGAATCATGAATCATGAATCATGAATTGAATCATGAATCATGAATCAAGAATTGAATCATGAATCATGAATCGAATCATGAATCATGAATTGAATCATGAATCATGAATCATGAATTGAATCATGAATCATGAATCATGAATTGAATCATGAATAAAATCTTGAATCATGAATCGAATCATGAATGATGAATCAAATCATGAATCATGAATTGAATCATGAATTAGGAATCATGGATCATGAATCATGAATCATGAATCAGGAATTGAATCATGAATCAGGAATTGAATCATGAATTGAATCATGAGTCATGAATTAAAATATGAATCATGAATTGAATCATGATTTAAAACATGAATTATAAATTGAATCATGAATCATGAATTATGAATTGAATCTTGAATCATGAATCGAATCATGAATCATGAATCGAATCATGAATCATGAATCATGAATTGAATCATGAATTGAATCATGAATCATGAATCATGAATTATTGAATTATGAATCATAAATTGAATCATGGATTGAATCATGAATTGAATCATGAATCATGATTCATGAAATAAATCATGAATCATGAATTGAATCATGAATCATGAATCATGGATTGAATCATGAATCATGAATTGAATCATGAATCATGAATCGAATCATGAATCGAATCATGAATCATGAATCATGAATTGAATCATGAATCATGAATCATGAATTGAATCATGAATTGAATCATGAATCATGAATTGAATCATGAATTATGAATTATAAATTGAATCATGAATTGAATCATTAATTGAATCATGAATCATGAATCATGAAGTGAATCATGAATCATGAATTGAATCATGAATCATGAATCATGAATTGAATCTTGAATCATGAATCGAATCATGAATCATGAATTGAATCTTGAATCATGAATCGAATCGTGAATCATGAATCATGAATTGAATCATGAATCATGAATCGAATCATGAATCATGAATCATGAATTCAATCATGAATCATGAATCATGAATTGAATCATGAATTGAATCATGAATCATGAATCATGAATTATTGAATTATGAATCATAAATTGAATCATGGATTGAATCATGAATTGAATCATGAATCATGATTCATGAAATAAATCATGAATCATGAATTGAATCATGAATCATGAATCATGGATTGAATCATGAATCATGAATTGAATCATGAATCATGAATCGAATCATGAATCGAATCATGAATCATGAATCATGAATTGAATCATGAATCATGAATCATGAATTGAATCATGAATTGAATCATGAATCATGAATTGAATCATGAATTATGAATTATAAATTGAATCATGAATTGAATCATTAATTGAATCATGAATCATGAATCATGAAGTGAATCATGAATCATGAATTGAATCATGAATCATGAATCATGAATTGAATCTTGAATCATGAATCGAATCATGAATCATGAAATGAATCATGAATCATGAATTGAATCATGAATCACAAATCATGAATCGAATCATGAATCATGAATCGAATCATGAATTGAATCACAAATCATGATTCATGAAATTAATCATGAATCATGAATTGAATCATGAATCATGAATCACGATTTGAATCATGAATCATGAATCGAATCATGAATCATGAATAATGAATCATGAATTGAATCATGAATCATAAATTGAATCATGAATTGAATCATGAATCAAGAATCATGAAATAAATCATGAATTGAATCAAGATTCATGAACCATGAATTGAATCATGAAATAAATCATGAATCATGAATTGAATCATAAAACATGAATCAAGAATTGAATCATAAAACATGAATCATGAATTGAATGATGAATCATGAATCATGAATTGAATCATGAATCATGAATCAAGAATTGAATCATGAATCATGAATCGAATCATGAATCATGAATTGAATCATGAATCATGAATCATGAATTGAATCATGAATAAAATCATGAATCATGAATCGAATCATGAATGATGAATCGAATCATGAATCATGAATTGAATCATGAATTAGGAATCATGGATCATGAATTAAGAATCATGAATCATGAATTGAATCATGAATTGATTCATAAATCATGAATTAAAATATGAATCATGAATTGAATCATGATTTAAAACATGAATTATGAATTGAATCATGAATCATGAGTCATGAATTGAATCTTGAATCATGAATCGAATCATGAATCATGAATCTAATCATGAATCATGAATTATAAATCGAATCATGAATCATGATTCGAATCAAGAATCATGAATCGAATCATGAATCATGAATCGAATCATGAATCACAAATCATGAATTAAATTATGAATCATGAATTATGAATCGAATCATGAATCACAAATCATGAATTAAATCATGAATCATGAATCATAAAATGAATCATGAAGGAAATCATGAATCATGAATCATGAATTGAATCATAAATCATAAAATGAATCATGAAATGAATCATGAATCATGAATTGAATCATGAATCATGAATTGAATCATGAATCATGAATTGAATCATGAATCATGAATCATGGATTGAATCATGAATCATGAATCATGAATTGAATCATGAATTGAATCATAAATCATGAATTAAAATATGAATCATGAATTGAATCATGATTTAAAACATGAATTATGAATTGAATCATGAATCATGAATCATGAATTGAATCTTGAATCATGAATTGAATCTTGAATCATGAATCGAATCATGAATCATGAATCTAATCATGAATCATGAATTATAAATCGAATCATGAATCATGATTCGAATCAAGAATCATGAATCGAATCATGAATCATGAATCGAATCATGAATCACAAATCATGAATTAAATTATGAATCATGAATTATGAATCGAATCATGAATCACAAATCATGAATTAAATCATGAATCATGAATCATAAAATGAATCATGAATCATGAAGGAAATCATGAATCATGAATCATGAATTGAATCATAAATCATAAAATGAATCATGAAATGAATCATAAATCATGAATTGAATCATGAATCATGAATTGAATCATGAATCATGAATTGAATCATGAATCATGAATTAAATCATGCATCATGAATTGAATCATGAATCATGAATTGAATCATTAATCATGAATCAAATCATGAATCATGCATTGAATCATGAATCATGAATCATGAATCATGAATTGAATCATGAATCATGAAGCGAATCATGAATCATGAATCATGAATTGAATCATTAATCATGAATCAAATCATGAATTATGAATTAAATCATGAATCATGAATCATGAAATGAATCATGAATCATGAAGCGAATCATGAATCATGAATCATGAATTAAATCATGAATCATGACCCATGAATTGAATCATGAATTATGAATCATAAATTGAATCATGTTTTGAATCATGTTTTGAATCATGAATCATGAATCATGAATTAAATCATGAATCATGAATTGAATCATGAATCATGAATCATGAATCATGAATCATGAATTGAATCATGAATCATAAATTGAAGCATGAATCATGAAATGAATCATGAAATAAATCACGAATCATGTTTTGAATCGTGAATCATGAATCACGATTTGAATTATGAATCATGAATCGAATCATGAATCATGAATCATGAAATAAATCATGAATCATGAATTGAATCATAAAACATGAATCATGAATTGAATCATGAATCATGAATCATGAATTGAATTATGAATCATGAATCAAGAATTGAATCATGAATCATGAATCGAATCATGAATCATGAATTGAATCATGAATCATGAATCATGAATTGAATCATGAATCATGAATCATGAATTGAATCATGAATAAAATCTTGAATCATGAATCGAATCATGAATGATGAATCAAATCATGAATCATGAATTGAATCATGAATTAGGAATCATGGATCATGAATCATGAATCATGAATCAGGAATTGAATCATGAATCAGGAATTGAATCATGAATTGAATCATGAGTCATGAATTAAAATATGAATCATGAATTGAATCATGATTTAAAACATGAATTATAAATTGAATCATGAATCATGAATTATGAATTGAATCTTGAATCATGAATCGAATCATGAATCATGAATCGAATCATGAATCATGAATCATGAATTGAATCATGAATTGAATCATGAATCATGAATCATGAATTATTGAATTATGAATCATAAATTGAATCATGGATTGAATCATGAATTGAATCATGAATCATGATTCATGAAATAAATCATGAATCATGAATTGAATCATGAATCATGAATCATGGATTGAATCATGAATCATGAATTGAATCATGAATCATGAATCGAATCATGAATCGAATCATGAATCATGAATCATGAATTGAATCATGAATCATGAATCATGAATTGAATCATGAATTGAATCATGAATCATGAATTGAATCATGAATTATGAATTATAAATTGAATCATGAATTGAATCATTAATTGAATCATGAATCATGAATCATGAAGTGAATCATGAATCATGAATTGAATCATGAATCATGAATCATGAATTGAATCTTGAATCATGAATCGAATCATGAATCATGAATTGAATCTTGAATCATGAATCGAATCGTGAATCATGAATCATGAATTGAATCATGAATCATGAATCGAATCATGAATCATGAATCATGAATTGAATCATGAATCATGAATCATGAATCATGAAATGAATCATGAATCATGAATTGAATCATGAATCACAAATCATGAATCGAATCATGAATCATGAATCGAATCATGAATTGAATCACAAATCATGATTCATGAAATTAATCATGAATCATGAATTGAATCATGAATCATGAATCACGATTTGAATCATGAATCATGAATCGAATCATGAATCATGAATAATGAATCATGAATTGAATCATGAATCATAAATTGAATCATGAATTGAATCATGAATCAAGAATCATGAAATAAATCATGAATTGAATCAAGATTCATGAACCATGAATTGAATCATGAAATAAATCATGAATCATGAATTGAATCATAAAACATGAATCAAGAATTGAATCATAAAACATGAATCATGAATTGAATGATGAATCATGAATCATGAATTGAATCATGAATCATGAATCAAGAATTGAATCATGAATCATGAATCGAATCATGAATCATGAATTGAATCATGAATCATGAATCATGAATTGAATCATGAATAAAATCATGAATCATGAATCGAATCATGAATGATGAATCGAATCATGAATCATGAATTGAATCATGAATTAGGAATCATGGATCATGAATTAAGAATCATGAATCATGAATTGAATCATGAATTGATTCATAAATCATGAATTAAAATATGAATCATGAATTGAATCATGATTTAAAACATGAATTATGAATTGAATCATGAATCATGAGTCATGAATTGAATCTTGAATCATGAATCGAATCATGAATCATGAATCTAATCATGAATCATGAATTATAAATCGAATCATGAATCATGATTCGAATCAAGAATCATGAATCGAATCATGAATCATGAATCGAATCATGAATCACAAATCATGAATTAAATTATGAATCATGAATTATGAATCGAATCATGAATCACAAATCATGAATTAAATCATGAATCATGAATCATAAAATGAATCATGAAGGAAATCATGAATCATGAATCATGAATTGAATCATAAATCATAAAATGAATCATGAAATGAATCATGAATCATGAATTGAATCATGAATCATGAATTGAATCATGAATCATGAATTGAATCATGAATCATGAATCATGGATTGAATCATGAATCATGAATCATGAATTGAATCATGAATTGAATCATGAATCATGAATCATGAATTGAATCATGAATTGAATCATGAATCATGAATTGAATCATGAATTATGAATTATAAATTGAATCATGATTGAATCATTAATTGAATCATGAATCCTGAATCATGAAATGAATCATGAATCATGAATTGAATCATGAATCATGAATCATGAATTGAATCTTGAATCATGAATCGAATAATGATTCATGAATTGAATCTTGAATCATGAATCGAATCGTGAAACATGAATCATGAATTGAATCATGAATCATGAATCGAATCATGAATCATGAATCATGAATTGAATCATGAATCAAGAATCATGAATCGAATCATGAATCACAAATCATGAATCGAATCATGAATCATGAATCGAATCATGAATTGAATCACAAATCATGATTCATGAAATGAATCATGAATCATGAATTGAATCATGAATCATGAATCACGATTTGAATCATGAATCATGAATCGAATCATGAATCATGAATAATGAATCATGAATTGAATCATGAATCATAAATTGAATCATGAATTGAATCATGAATCAAGAATCATGAAATAAATCATGAATTGAATCAAGATTCATGAACCATGAATTGAATCATGAAATAAATCATGAATCATGAATTGAATCATAAAACATGAATCAAGAATTGAATCATAATACATGAATCATGAATTGAATCATGAATCATGAATCATGAATTGAATCATGAATCATGAATAAAGAATTGAATCATGAATCATGAATCGAATCATGAATCATGAATTGAATCATGAATCATGAATCATGAATTGAATCATGAATAAAATCATGAATCATGAATCGAATCATGAATGATGAATCGAATCATGAATCATGAATTGAATCATGAATTAGGAATCATGGATCATGAATTAAGAATCATGAATCATGAATTGAATCATGAATCAGGAATTGAATCATGAATTGAATCATAAATCATGAATTAAAATATGAATCATGAATTGAATCATGATTTAAAACATGAATTATGAATTGAATCATGAATCATGAATCATGAATTGAATCTTGAATCATGAATCGAATCATGAATCATGAATCTAATCATGAATCATGAATTATAAATTGAATCATGAATCATGATTCGAATCAAGAATCATGAATCGAATCATGAATCATGAATCGAATCATGAATCATGAATAGAATCATGAATCACAAATCATGAATTAAATTATGAATCATGAATTATGAATCGAATCATGAATCACAAATCATGAATTAAATTAATGAATCATGAATCATAAAATGAATCATGAATCATGAAGGAAATCATAAATCATGAATCATGAATTGAATCATGAATCATGAATTAAATCATGAATCATGAATTGAATCATGAATCATGAATTGAATCATTAATCATGAATCAAATCATGAATCATGCATTGAATCATGAATCATGAATCATGAATCATGAATTGAATCATGAATCATGAAGCGAATCATGAATCATGAATCATGAATTGAATCATTAATCATGAATCAAATCATGAATTATGAATTAAATCATGAATCATGAATCATGAAATGAATCATGAATCATGAAGCGAATCATGAATCATGAATTGAATCATGAATCATGACCCATGAATTGAATCATGAATTATGAATCATAAATTGAATCATGTTTTGAATCATTAATTGAATCATGAATCATGAATCATGAATTAAATCATGAATCATGAATTGAATCATGAATCATGAATCATGAATCATGAATCATGAATTGAATCATGAATCATAAATTGAAGCATGAATCATGAAATGAATCATGAAATAAATCACGAATCATGTTTTGAATCGTGAATCATGAATCACGATTTGAATTATGAATCATGAATCGAATCATGAATCATGAATCATGAAATAAATCATCAATCATGAATTGAATCATAAAACATGAATCATGAATTGAATCATGAATTGAATCATGAATCATAAATTGAATCATGAATTGAATCATGAATCAAGAATCATGAAATAAATCATGAATTGAATCAAGATTCATGAACCATGAATTGAATCATGAAATAAATCATGAATCATGAATTGAATCATAAAACATGAATCATGAATTGAATCATGAATCATGAATCATGAATTGAATCATGAATCATGAATCAAGAATTGAATCATGAATCATGAATCGAATCATGAATCATGAATTGAATCATGAATCATGAATCATGAATTGAATCATGAATAAAATCTTGAATCATGAATCGAATCATGAATGATGAATCAAATCATGAATCATGAATTGAATCATGAATTAGGAATCATGGATCATGAATCATGAATCATGAATCATGAATTGAATCATGAATCAGGAATTGAATCATGAATTGAATCATGAGTCATGAATTAAAATATGAATCATGAATTGAATCATGATTCAAAACATGAATTATGAATTGAATCATGAATCATGAATTATGAATTGAATCTTGAATCATGAATCGAATCATGAATCATGAATCGAATCATGAATCATGAATCATGAATTGAATCATGAATTGAATCATGAATCATGAATCATGAATTATTGAATTATGAATCATAAATTGAATCATGGATTGAATCATGAATTGAATCATGAATCATGATTCATGAAATAAATCATGAATCATGAATTGAATCATGAATCATGAATCATGGATTGAATCATGAATCATGAATTGAATCATGAATCATGAATCGAATCATGAATCATGAATCATGAATTGAATCATGAATCATGAATCATGAATTGAATCATGAATTGAATCATGAATCATGAATTGAATCATGAATCATGAATTGAATCATGAATTATGAATTATAAATTGAATCATGAATTGAATCATTAATTGAATCATGAATCATGAATCATGAAGTGAATCATGAATAATGAATTGAATCATGAATCATGAATCATGAATTGAATCTTGAATCATGAATCGAATCTTGAATCATGAATCGAATCGTGAATCATGAATCATGAATTGAATCATGAATCATGAATCGAATCATGAATCATGAATCATGAATTGAATCATGAATCAAGAATCATGAATCGAATCATGAATCACAAATCATGAATCGAATCATGAATCATGAATCGAATCATGAATTGAATCACAAATCATGATTCATGAAATTAATCATGAATCATGAATTGAATCATGAATCATGAATCACGATTTGAATCATGAATCATGAATCGAATCATGAATCATGAATAATGAATCATGAATTGAATCATGAATCATAAATTGAATCATGAATTGAATCATGAATCAAGAATCATGAAATAACTCATGAATTGAATCAAGATTCATGAACCATGAATTGAATCATGAAATAAATCAAATCATGAATTGAATCATAAAACATGAATCAAGAATTGAATCATAAAACATGAATCATGAATTGAATCATGAATCATGAATCATGAATTGAATCATGAATCATGAATCAAGAATTGAATCATGAATCGAATCATGAATCATGAATCGAATCATGAATCATGAATTGAATCATGAATCATGAATCATGAATTGAATCATGAATAAAATCATGAATCATGAATCGAATCATGAATGATGAATCGAATCATGAATCATAAATTGAATCATGAATTAGGAATCATGGATCATGAATTAAGAATCATGAATCATGAATTGAATCATGAATAAAATCATGAATCATGAATCGAATCATGAATGATGAATCGAATCATGAATCATAAATTGAATCATGAATTAGGAATCATGGATCATGAATTAAGAATCATGAATCATGAATTGAATCATGAACCAGGAATTGAATCATGAATTGAATCATAAATCATGAATTAAAATATGAATCATGAATTGAATCATGATTTAAAACATGAATTATGAATTGAATCATGAATCATGAATCATGAATTGAATCTTGAATCATGAATTGAATCTTGAATCATGAATCGAATCATGAATCATGAATCTAATCATGAATCATGAATTATAAATCGAATCATGAATCATGATTCGAATCAAGAATCATGAATCGAATCATGAATCATGAATCGAATCATGAATCACAAATCATGAATTAAATTATGAATCATGAATTATGAATCGAATCATGAATCACAAATCATGAATTAAATCATGAATCATGAATCATAAAATGAATCATGAATCATGAAGGAAATCATGAATCATGAATCATGAATTGAATCATAAATCATAAAATGAATCATGAAATGAATCATAAATCATGAATTGAATCATGAATCATGAATTGAATCATGAATCATGAATTGAATCATGAATCATGAATTAAATCATGAATCATGAATTGAATCATGAATCATGAATTGAATCATTAATCATGAATCAAATCATGAATCATGCATTGAATCATGAATCATGAATCATGAATCATGAATTGAATCATGAATCATGAAGCGAATCATGAATCATGAATCATGAATTGAATCATTAATCATGAATCAAATCATGAATTATGAATTAAATCATGAATCATGAATCATGAAATGAATCATGAATCATGAAGCGAATCATGAATCATGAATCATGAATTGAATCATGAATCATGACCCATGAATTGAATCATGAATTATGAATCATAAATTGAATCATGTTTTGAATCATTAATTGAATCATGAATCATGAATCATGAATTAAATCATGAATCATGAATTGAATCATGAATCATAAATTGAAGCATGAATCATGAAATGAATCATGAAATAAATCACGAATCATGTTTTGAATCGTGAATCATGAATCACGATTTGAATTATGAATCATGAATCGAATCATGAATCATGAATCATGAAATAAATCATGAATCATGAAATGAATCATAAAACATGAATCATGAATTGAATCATGAATTGAATCATGAATCATAAATTGAATCATGAATTGAATCATGAATCAAGAATCATGAAATAAATCATGAATTGAATCAAGATTCATGAACCATGAATTGAATCATGAAATAAATCATGAATCATGAATTGAATCATAAAACATGAATCATGAATTGAATCATGAATCATGAATCATGAATTGAATCATGAATCATGAATCAAGAATTGAATCATGAATCATGAATCGAATCATGAATCATGAATTGAATCATGAATCATGAATCATGAATTGAATCATGAATAAAATCTTGAATCATGAATCGAATCATGAATGATGAATCAAATCATGAATCATGAATTGAATCATGAATTAGGAATCATGGATCATGAATCATGAATCATGAATCATGAATTGAATCAGGAATCAGGAATTGAATCATGAATTGAATCATGAGTCATGAATTAAAATATGAATCATGAATTGAATCATGATTTAAAACATTAATTATGAATTGAATCATGAATCATGAATTATGAATTGAATCTTGAATCATGAATCGAATCATGAATCATGAATCGAATCATGAATCATGAATCATGAATTGAATCATGAATTGAATCATGAATCATGATTCATGAAATAAATCATGAATCATGAATTGAATCATGAATCATGAATCATGGATTGAATCATGAATCATGAATTGAATCATGAATCATGAATCGAATCATGAATCGAATCATGAATCATGAATCATGAATTGAATCATGAATCATGAATCATGAATTGAATCATGAATCATGAATTGAATCATGAATTATGAATTATAAATTGAATCATGAATTGAATCATTAATTGAATCATGAATCATGAATCATGAAGTGAATCATGAATCATGAATTGAATCATGAATCATGAATCATGAATTGAATCTTGAATCATGAATCGAATCATGAATCATGAATTGAATCTTGAATCATGAATCGAATCGTGAATAATGAATCATGAATTGAATCATGAATCATGAATCGAATCATGAATCATGAATCATGAATTGAATCATGAATCATGAATCATGAATCATGAAATGAATCATGAATCATGAATTGAATCATGAATCAAGAATCATGAATCGAATCATGAATCACAAATCATGAATCGAATCATGAATCATGAATCGAATCATGAATTGAATCACAAATCATGATTCATGAAATTAATCATGAATCATGAATTGAATCATGAATCATGAATCACGATTTGAATCATGAATCATGAATCGAATCATGAATCATGAATAATGAATCATGAATTGAATCATGAATCATAAATTGAATCATGAATCAAGAATCATGAAATAAATCATGAATTGAATCAAGATTCATGAACCATGAATTGAATCATGAAATAAATCATGAATCATGAATTGAATCATAAAACATGAATCAAGAATTGAATCATAAAACATGAATCATGAATTGAATGATGAATCATGAATCATGAATTGAATCATGAATCATAAATCAAGAATTGAATCATGAATCATGAATCGAATCATGAATCATGAATTGAATCATGAATCATGAATCATGAATTGAATCATGAATAAAATCATGAATCATGAATCGAATCATGAATGATGAATCGAATCATGAATCATGAATTGAATCATGAATTAGGAATCATGGATCATGAATTAAGAATCATGAATCATGAATTGAATCATGAATTGATTCATAAATCATGAATTAAAATATGAATCATGAATTGAATCATGATTTAAAACATGAATTATGAATTGAATCATGAATCATGAATCATGAATTGAATCTTGAATCATGAATCGAATCATGAATCATGAATCTAATCATGAATCATGAATTATAAATCGAATCATGAATCATGATTCGAATCAAGAATCATGAATCGAATCATGAATCATGAATCGAATCATGAATCACAAATCATGAATTAAATTATGAATCATGAATTATGAATAGAATCATGAATCACAAATCATGAATTAAATCATGAATCATGAATCATAAAATGAATCATGAATCATGAAGGAAATCATGAATCATGAATCATGAATTGAATCATAAATCATAAAATGAATCATGAAATGAATCATGAATCATGAATTGAATCATGAATCATGAATTGAATCATGAATCATGAATTGAATCATGAATCATGAATCATGGATTGAATCATGAATCATGAATTGAAACATGAATCATGAATCGAATCATGAATCATGAATCATGAATTGAATCATGAATCATGAATCATGAATTGAATCATGAATTAAATCATGAATCATGAATTGAATCATGAATTATGAATTATAAATTGAATCATGATTGAATCATTAATTGAATCATGAATCCTGAATCATGAAATGAATCATGAATCATGAATTGAATCATGAATCATGAATCATGAATTGAATCTTGAATCATGAATCGAATAATGATTCATGAATTGAATCTTGAATCATGAATCGAATCGTGAAACATGAATCATGAATTGAATCATGAATCATGAATCGAATCATGAATCATGAATCATGAATTGAATCATAAATCATGAATCATGAATCATGAAATGAATCATGAATCATGAATTGAATCATGAATCAAGAATCATGAATCGAATCATGAATCACAAATCATGAATCGAATCATGAATCATGAATCGAATCATGAATTGAATCACAAATCATGATTCATGAAATGAATCATGAATCATGAATTGAATCATGAATCATGAATCACGATTTGAATCATGAATCATGAATCGAATCATGAATCATGAATAATGAATCATGAATTGAATCATGAATCATAAATTGAATCATGAATTGAATCATGAATCAAGAATCATGAAATAAATCATGAATTGAATCAAGATTCATGAACCATGAATTGAATCATGAAATAAATCATGAATCATGAATTGAATCATAAAACATGAATCAAGAATTGAATCATAAAACATGAATCATGAATTGAATCATGAATCATGAATCATGAATTGAATCATGAATCATGAATAAAGAATTGAATCATGAATCATGAATCGAATCATGAATCATGAATCATGAATTGAATCATGAATAAAATCATGAATCATGAATCGAATCATGAATGATGAATCGAATCATGAATCATGAATTGAATCATGAATTAGGAATCATGGATCATGAATTAAGAATCATGAATCATGAATTGAATCATGAATCAGGAATTGAATCATGAATTGAATCATAAATCATGAATTAAAATATGAATCATGAATTGAATCATGATTTAAAACATGAATTATGAATTGAATCATGAATCATGAATCATGAATTGAATCTTGAATCATGAATCGAATCATGAATCATGAATCTAATCATGAATCATGAATTATAAATTGAATCATGAATCATGATTCGAATCAAGAATCATGAATCGAATCATGAATCATGAATCGAATCATGAATCATGAATCGAATCATGAATCACAAATCATGAATTAAATTATGAATCATGAATTATGAATCGAATCATGAATCACAAATCATGAATTAAATCATGAATCATGAATCATAAAATGAATCATGAATCATGAAGGAAATCATAAATCATGAATCATGAATTGAATCATGAATCATGAATTAAATCATGAATCATGAATTGAATCATGAATCATGAATTGAATCATTAATCATGAATCAAATCATGAATCATGCATTGAATCATGAATCATGAATCATGAATCATGAATTGAATCATGAATCATGAAGCGAATCATGAATCATGAATCATGAATTGAATCATTAATCATGAATCAAATCATGAATTATGAATTAAATCATGAATCATGAATCATGAAATGAATCATGAATCATGAAGCGAATCATGAATCATGAATCATGAATTGAATCATGAATCATGACCCATGAATTGAATCATGAATTATGAATCATAAATTGAATCATGTTTTGAATCATTAATTGAATCATGAATCATGAATCATGAATTAAATCATGAATCATGAATTGAATCATGAATCATGAATCATGAATCATGAATTGAATCATGAATCATAAATTGAAGCATGAATCATGAAATGAATCATGAAATAAATCACGAATCATGTTTTGAATCGTGAATCATGAATCACGATTTGAATTATGAATCATGAATCGAATCATGAATCATGAATCATGAAATAAATCATGAATCATGAATTGAATCATAAAACATGAATCATGAATTGAATCATGAATCGAATCATGAATCATGAATCGAATCATGAATCATGAATCGAATCATGAATCACAAATCATGAATTAAATTATGAATCATGAATTATGAATCGAATCATGAATCACAAATCATGAATTAAATCATGAATCATGAATCATAAAATGAATCATGAATCATGAAGGAAATCATAAATCATGAATCATGAATTGAATCATGAATCATGAATTAAATCATGAATCATGAATTGAATCATGAATCATGAATTGAATCATTAATCATGAATCAAATCATGAATCATGCATTGAATCATGAATCATGAATCATGAATCATGAATTGAATCATGAATCATGAAGCGAATCATGAATCATGAATCATGAATTGAATCATTAATCATGAATCAAATCATGAATTATGAATTAAATCATGAATCATGAATCATGAAATGAATCATGAATCATGAAGCGAATCATGAATCATGAATCATGAATTGAATCATGAATCATGACCCATGAATTGAATCATGAATTATGAATCATAAATTGAATCATGTTTTGAATCATTAATTGAATCATGAATCATGAATCATGAATTAAATCATGAATCATGAATTGAATCATGAATCATGAATCATGAATCATGAATTGAATCATGAATCATAAATTGAAGCATGAATCATGAAATGAATCATGAAATAAATCACGAATCATGTTTTGAATCGTGAATCATGAATCACGATTTGAATTATGAATCATGAATCGAATCATGAATCATGAATCATGAAATAAATCATGAATCATGAATTGAATCATAAAACATGAATCATGAATTGAATCATGAATTGAATCATGAATCATAAATTGAATCATGAATTGAATCATGAATCAAGAATCATGAAATAAATCATGAATTGAATCAAGATTCATGAACCATGAATTGAATCATGAAATAAATCATGAATCATGAATTGAATCATAAAACATGAATCATGAATTGAATCATGAATCATGAATCATGAATTGAATCATGAATCATGAATCAAGAATTGAATCATGAATCATGAATCGAATCATGAATCATGAATTGAATCATGAATCATGAATCATGAATTGAATCATGAATAAAATCTTGAATCATGAATCGAATCATGAATGATGAATCAAATCATGAATCATTAATTGAATCATGAATTAGGAATCATGGATCATGAATCATGAATCATGAATCATGAATTGAATCATGAATCAGGAATTGAATCATGAATTGAATCATAAATCATGAATTAAAATATGAATCATGAATTGAATCATGATTTAAAACATGAATTATGAATTGAATCATGAATCATGAATCATGAATTGAATCTTGAATCATGAATCGAATCATGAATCATGAATCTAATCATGAATCATGAATTATAAATTGAATCATGAATCATGATTCGAATCAAGAATCATGAATCGAATCATGAATCATGAATCGAATCATGAATCATGAATCGAATCATGAATCACAAATCATGAATTAAATTATGAATCATGAATTATGAATCGAATCATGAATCACAAATCATGAATTAAATCATGAACCATGAATCATAAAATGAATCATGAATCATGAAGGAAATCATAAATCATGAATCATGAATTGAATCATGAATCATGAATTAAATCATGAATCATGAATTGAATCATGAATCATGAATTGAATCATTAATCATGAATCAAATCATGAATCATGCATTGAATCATGAATCATGAATCATGAATCATGAATTGAATCATGAATCATGAAGCGAATCATGAATTATGAATCATGAATTGAATCATTAATCATGAATCAAATCATGAATTATGAATTAAATCATGAATCATGAATCATGAAATGAATCATGAATCATGAAGCGAATCATGAATCATGAATCATGAATTGAATCATGAATCATGACCCATGAATTGAATCATGAATTATGAATCATAAATTGAATCATGTTTTGAATCATTAATTGAATCATGAATCATGAATCATGAATTACATCATGAATCATGAATTGAATCATGAATCATGAATCATGAATCATGAATTGAATCATGAATCATAAATTGAAGCATGAATCATGAAATGAATCATGAAATAAATCACGAATCATGTTTTGAATCGTGAATCATAAATCACGATTTGAATTATGAATCATGAATCGAATCATGAATCATGAATCATGAAATAAATCATGAATCATGAATTGAATCATAAAACATGAATCATGAATTGAATCATAAAACATGAATCATGAATTGAATCATGAATTGAATCATGAATCATAAATTGAATCATGAATTGAATCATGAATCAAGAATCATGAAATAAATCATGAATTGAATCAAGATTCATGAACCATGAATTGAATCATGAAATAAATCATGAATCATGAATTGAATCATAAAACATGAATCATGAATTGAATCATGAATCATGAATCATGAATTGAATCATGAATCATGAATCAAGAATTGAATCATGAATCATGAATCGAATCATGAATCATGAATTGAATCAAGATTCATGAACCATGAATTGAATCATGAAATAAATCATGAATCATGAATTGAATCATAAAACATGAATCATGAATTGAATCATGAATCATGAATCATGAATTGAATCATGAATCATGAATCAAGAATTGAATCATGAATCATGAATCGAATCATGAATCATGAATTGAATCATGAATCATGAATCATGAATTGAATCATGAATAAAATCTTGAATCATGAATCGAATCATGAATGATGAATCAAATCATGAATCATGAATTGAATCATGAATTAGGAATCATGGATCATGAATCATGAATCATGAATCATTAATTGAATCATGAATCAGGAATTGAATCATGAATTGAATCATGAGTCATGAATTAAAATATGAATCATGAATTGAATCATGATTTAAAACATGAATTATGAATTGAATCATGAATCATGAATTATGAATTGAATCTTGAATCATGAATCGAATCATGAATCATGAATCGAATCATGAATCATGAATCATGAATTGAATCATGAATTGAATCATGAATCATGAATCATGAATTATTGAATTATGAATCATAAATTGAATCATGGATTGAATCATGAATCATGATTCATGAAATAAATCATGAATCATGAATTGAATCATGAATCATGAATCATGGATTGAATCATGAATCATGAATTGAATCATGAATCATGAATCGAATCATGAATCATGAATCATGAATTGAATCATGAATCATGAATCATGAATTGAATCATGAATTGAATCATGAATCATGAATTGAATCATGAATCATGAATTGAATCATGAATTATGAATTATAAATTGAATCATGAATTGAATCATTAATTGAATCATGAATCATGAATCATGAAGTGAATCATGAATAATGAATTGAATCATGAATCATGAATCATGAATTGAATCTTGAATCATGAATCGAATCTTGAATCATGAATCGAATCGTGAATCATGAATCATGAATTGAATCATGAATCATGAATCGAATCATGAATCATGAATCATGAATTGAATCATGAATCATGAATCATGAATCATGAAATGAATCATGAATCATGAATTGAATCATGAATCAAGAATCATGAATCGAATCATGAATCACAAATCATGAATCGAATCATGAATCATGAATCGAATCATGAATTGAATCACAAATCATGATTCATGAAATTAATCATGAATCATGAATTGAATCATGAATCATGAATCACGATTTGAATCATGAATCATGAATCGAATCATGAATCATGAATAATGAATCATGAATTGAATCATGAATCATAAATTGAATCATGAATTGAATCATGAATCAAGAATCATGAAATAAATCATGAATTGAATCAAGATTCATGAACCATGAATTGAATCATGAAATAAATCAAATCATGAATTGAATCATAAAACATGAATCAAGAATTGAATCATAAAACATGAATCATGAATTGAATCATGAATCATGAATCATGAATTGAATCATGAATCATGAATCAAGAATTGAATCATGAATCATGAATCGAATCATGAATCATGAATCGAATCATGAATCATGAATTGAATCATGAATCATGAATCATGAATTGAATCATGAATAAAATCATGAATCATGAATCGAATCATGAATGATGAATCGAATCATGAATCATAAATTGAATCATGAATTAGGAATCATGGATCATGAATTAAGAATCATGAATCATGAATTGAATCATGAACCAGGAATTGAATCATGAATTGAATCATAAATCATGAATTAAAATATGAATCATGAATTGAATCATGATTTAAAACATGAATTATGAATTGAATCATGAATCATGAATCATGAATTGAATCTTGAATCATGAATTGAATCTTGAATCATGAATCGAATCATGAATCATGAATCTAATCATGAATCATGAATTATAAATCGAATCATGAATCATGATTCGAATCAAGAATCATGAATCGAATCATGAATCATGAATCGAATCATGAATCACAAATCATGAATTAAATAATGAATCATGAATTATGAATCGAATCATGAATCACAAATCATGAATTAAATCATGAATCATGAATCATAAAATGAATCATGAATCATGAAGGAAATCATGAATCATGAATCATGAATTGAATCATAAATCATAAAATGAATCATGAAATGAATCATAAACCATGAATTGAATCATGAATCATGAATTGAATCATGAATCATGAATTGAATCATGAATCATGAATTAAATCATGAATCATGAATTGAATCATGAATCATGAATTGAATCATTAATCATGAATCAAATCATGAATCATGCATTGAATCATGAATCATGAATCATGAATCATGAATTGAATCATGAATCATGAAGCGAATCATAATTCATGAATCATGAATTGAATCATTAATCATGAATCAAATCATGAATTATGAATTAAATCATGAATCATGAATCATGAAATGAATCATGAATCATGAAGCGAATCATGAATCATGAATCATGAATTGAATCATGAATTATGAATCATAAATTGAATCATAAATTGAATCATTAATTGAATCATGAATCATGAATTAAATCATGAATCATGAATTGAATCATGAATCATAAATTGAAGCATGAATCATGAAATGAATCATGAAATAAATCACGAATCATGTTTTGAATCGTGAATCATGAATCACGATTTGAATTATGAATCATGAATCGAATCATGAATCATGAATCATGAAATAAATCATGAATCATGAATTGAATCATAAAACATGAATCATGAATTGAATCATGAATTGAATCATGAATCATAAATTGAATCATGAATTGAATCATGAATCAAGAATCATGAAATAAATCATGAATTGAATCAAGATTCATGAACCATGAATTGAATCATGAAATAAATCATGAATCATGAATTGAATCATAAAACATGAATCATGAATTGAATCATGAATCATGAATCATGAATTGAATCATGAATCATGAATCAAGAATTGAATCATGAATCATGAATCGAATCATGAATCATGAATTGAATCATGAATCATGAATCATGAATTGAATCATGAATAAAATCTTGAATCATGAATCGAATCATGAATGATGAATCAAATCATGAATCATGAATTGAATCATGAATTAGGAATCATGGATCATGAATCATGAATCATGAATCAGGAATTGAATCATGAATCAGGAATTGAATCATGAATTGAATCATGTGTCATGAATTAAAATATGAATCATGAATTTAATCATGATTTAAAACATTAATTATGAATTGAATCATGAATCATGAATTATGAATTAAATCTTGAATCATGAATCGAATCATGAATCATGAATCGAATCATGAATCATGAATCATGAATTGAATCATGAATTGAATCATGAATCATGAATCATGAATTATTGAATTATGAATCATAAATTGAATCATGGATTGAATCATGAATTGAATCATGAATCATGATTCATGAAATAAATCATGAATCATGAATTGAATCATGAATCATGAATCATGGATTGAATCATGAATCATGAATTGAATCATGAATCATGAATCGAATCATGAATCATGAATCATGAATTGAATCATGAATCATGAATCATGAATTGAATCATGAATTGAATCATGAATCATGAATTGAATCATGAATTATGAATTATAAATTGAATCATGAATTGAATCATTAATTGAATCATGAATTGAATCTTGAATCATGAATCGAATCATGAATCATGAATTGAATCTTGAATCATGAATCGAATCGTGAATAATGAATCATGAATTGAATCATGAATCATGAATCGAATCATGAATCATGAATCATGAATTGAATCATGAATCATGAATCATGAATCATGAAATGAATCATGAATCATGAATTAAATCATGAATCAAGAATCATGAATCGAATCATGAATCACAAATCATGAATCGAATCATGAATCATGAATCGAATCATGAATTGAATCACAAATCATGATTCATGAAATTAATCATGGATCATGAATTGAATCATGAATCATGAATCACGATTTGAATCATGAATCATGAATCGAATCATGAATCATGAATAATGAATCATGAATTGAATCATGAATCATAAATTGAATCATGAATTGAATCATGAATCAAGAATCATGAAAAAAATCATGAATTGAATCAAGATTCATGAACCATGAATTGAATCATGAAATAAATTATGAATCATGAATTGAATCATAAAACATGAATCAAGAATTGAATCATAAAACATGAATCATGAATTGAATGATGAATCATGAATCATGAATTGAATCATGAATCATGAATCAAGAATTGAATCATGAATATTGAAACGAATCATGAATCATGAATTGAATCATGAATCATGAATCATGAATTGAATCATGAATAAAATCATGAATCATGAATCGAATCATGAATGATGAATCGAATCATGAATCATGAATTGAATCATGAATTAGGAATCATGGATCATGAATTAAGAATCATGAATCATGAATTGAATCATGAATTGATTCATAAATCATGAATTAAAATATGAATCATGAATTGAATCATGATTTAAAACATGAATTATGAATTGAATCATGAATCATGAATCATGAATTGAATCTTGAATCATGAATCGAATCATGAATCATGAATCTAATCATGAATCATGAATTATAAATCGAATCATGAATCATGATTCGAATCAAGAATCATGAATCGAATCATGAATCATGAATCGAATCATGAATCACAAATCATGAATTAAATTTTGAATCATGAATTATGAATCGAATCATGAATCACAAATCATGAATTAAATCATGAATCATGAATCATAAAATGAATCATGAATCATGAAGGAAATCATGAATCATGAATAATGAATTGAATCATAAATCATAAAATGAATCATGAAATGAATCATGAATCATGAATTGAATCATGAATCATGAATTGAATCATGAATCATGAATTGAATCATGAATCATGAATCATGGATTGAATCATGAATCATGAATTGAAACATGAATCATGAATCGAATCATGAATCATGAATCATGAATTGAATCATGAATCATGAATCATGAATTGAATCATGAATTAAATCATGAATCATGAATTGAATCATGAATTATGAATTATAAATTGAATCATGAATTGAATCATTAATTGAATCATGAATCCTGAATCATGAAATGAATCATGAATCATGAATTGAATCATGAATCATGAATCATGAATTGAATCTTGAATCATGAATCGAATAATGATTCATGAATTGAATCTTGAATCATGAATCGAATCGTGAAACATGAATCATGAATTAAATCATGAATCATGAATCGAATCATGAATCATGAATCATGAATTGAATCATAAATCATGAATCATGAATCATGAAATGAATCATGAATCATGAATTGAATCATGAATCAAGAATCATGAATCGAATCATGAATCACAAATCATGAATCGAATCATGAATCATGAATCGAATCATGAATTGAATCACAAATCATGATTCATGAAATGAATCATGAATCATGAATTGAATCATGAATCATGAATCACGATTTGAATCATGAATCATGAATCGAATCATGAATCATGAATAATGAATCATGAATTGAATCATGAATCATAAATTGAATCATGAATTGAATCATGAATCAAGAATCATGAAATAAATCATGAATTGAATCAAGATTCATGAACCATGAATTGAATCATGAAATAAATCATGAATCATGAATTGAATCATAAAACATGAATCAAGAATTGAATCATAAAACATGAATCATGAATTGAATCATGAATCATGAATCATGAATTGAATCATGAATCATGAATAAAGAATTGAATCATGAATCATGAATCGAATCATGAATCATGAATTGAATCATGAATCATGAATCATGAATTGATACATGAATAAAATCATGAATCATGAATCGAATCATGAATGATGAATCGAATCATGAATCATGAATTGAATCATGAATTAGGAATCATGGATCATGAATTAAGAATCATGAATCATGAATTGAATCATGAATCAGGAATTGAATCATGAATTGAATCATAAATCATGAATTAAAATATGAATCATGAATTGAATCATGATTTAAAACATGAATTATGAATTGAATCATGAATCATGAATCATGAATTGAATCTTGAATCATGAATCGAATCATGAATCATGAATCTAATCATGAATCATGAATTATAAATTGAATCATGAATCATGATTCGAATCAAGAATCATGAATCGAATCATGAATCATGAATCGAATCATGAATCACAAATCATGAATTAAATTATGAATCATGAATTATGAATCGAATCATTAATCACAAATCATGAATTAAATCATGAATCATGAATCATAAAATGAATCATGAATCATGAAGGAAATCATAAATCATGAATCATGAATTGAATCATAAATCATAAAATGAATAATGAAATGAATCATGAATTTAATCATGAATCATGAATTGAATCATGAATCATGAATTGAATCATGAATCAAGAATCATGAAATAAATCATGAATTGAATCAAGATTCATGAACCATGAATTGAATCATGAAATAAATCATGAATCATGAATTGAATCATAAAACATGAATCAAGAATTGAATCATAAAACATGAATCATGAATTGAATCATGAATCATGAATCATGAATTGAATCATGAATCATGAATCAAGAATTGAATCATGAATCATGAATCGAATCATGAATCATGAATTGAATCATGAATCATGAATCATGAATTGAATCATGAATAAAATCATGAATCAGGGATCGAATCATGAATGATGAATCGAATCAAGAATCATGAATTGAATCATGAATTAGGAATCATGGATCATGAATTAGGAATCATGAATCATGAATTGAATCATGAATCATGAATTGAATCATGAATCATGAATTGAATCATGAATCAGGAATTGAATCATGAATTGATTCATAAATCATGAATTAAAATATGAATCATGAATTGAATCATGATTTAAAACATGAATTATGAATTGAATCATGAATCATGAATTGAATCTTGAATCATGAATCGAATCATGAATCATGAATCTAATCATGAATCATGAATTATAAATCGAATCATGAATCATGATTCGAATCATGAATCATGATTTGAATCAAGAATCATGAATCGAATCATGAATCATGAATCGAATCATGAATCACAAATCATGAATTAAATTATGAATCATGAATTATGAATCGAATCATGAATCACAAATCATGAATTAAATCATGAATCATGAATCATAAAATGAATCATGAATCATGAAGAAAATCATGAATCATGAATCATGAATTGAATCATAAATCATAAAATGAATCATAAAATGAATCATGAATCATGAATTGAATCATGAATCATGAATTGAATCATGAATCATGAATTGAATCATGAATCATGAATCATCGATTGAATCATGAATCATGAATTGAATCATGAATCATGAATCGAATCATGAATCATGAATCATGAATTGAATCATGAATCATGAATCATGAATTGAATCATGAATTGAATCATGAATCATGAATTGAATCATGAATTATGAATTATAAATTGAATCATGAATTGAATCATTAATTGAATCATGAATCATAAATCATGAAATGAATCATGAATCATGAATTGAATCATGAATCATGAATCATGAATTGAATCTTGAATCATGAATCGAATAATGATTCATGAATTGAATCTTGAATCATGAATCGAATCGTGAAACATGAATCATGAATTGAATCATGAATCATGAATCGAATCATGAATCATGAATCATGAATTGAATCATAAATCATGAATCATGAATCACGAAATGAATCATGAATCATGAATTGAATCATGAATCAAGAATCATGAATCGAATCATGAATCACAAATCATGAATCGAATCATGAATCATGAATCGAATCATGAATTGAATCACAAATCATGATTCATGAATTGAATCATGAATCATGAATCATGAAGTGAATCATGAATCATAAATTGAATCATGAATTGAATCATGAATCAAGCATCATGAAATAAATCATGAATTGAATCAAGATTCATGAACCATGAATTGAATCATGAAATAAATCATGAATCATGAATTGAATCATAAAACATGAATCAAGAATTGAATCATAAAACATGAATCATGAATTGAATCATGAATCATGAATCAAGAATTGAATCATGAATCATGAATCGAATCATGAATCATGAATTGAATCATGAATCATGAATCATGAATTGAATCATGAATTGAATCATGAATCATGAATCATGAATTGAATCATGAATCATGAATTGAATCATGAATAAAATCATGAATCATGAATCGAATCATGAATCATGAATCGAATCATGAATTGAATCATGAATTGAATCATTAATTAAAACATGAATCATGAATTGAATCATGATTTAAAACATGAATTATTAATTGAATCATGAATCATGAATTGAATCATGAATCAAGAATCATGAAATAAATCATGAATTGAATCAAGATTCATGAACCATGAATTGAATCATAAAATAAATCATGAATCATGAATTAAATCATAAAACATGAATCATGAATTCAATCATAAATCATGAATCATGAATTGAATCATGTATCATGAATTAAGAATTGAATCATGAATAATGAATCGAATCATGAATCATGAATTGAATCATGAATCATGAATCATGAATTGAATCATGAATAAAATCATGAATCATGAATCGAATCATGAATGATGAATCGAATCATGAATCATGAATTGAATCATGAATTAGGAATCATGGATCATGAATTAAGAATCATGAATCATGAATTGAATCATGAATCAGGAATTGAATCATGAATTGAATCATAAATCATGAATTAAAATATGAATCATGAATTGAATCATGATTTAATACATGAATTATGAATTGAATCATGAATCATGATTTATGAATTGAATCTTGAATCATGAATCGAATCATGAATCATGAATCTAATCATGAATCATGAATTATAAATCGAATCATGAATCATGATTCGAATCAAGAATCATGAATCGAATCATGAATCATGAATCGAATCATGAATCATGAATCAAATCATGAATCACAAATCATGAATTAAATTATGAATCATGAATTATGAATCGAATCATGAATCACAAAACATGAATTAAATCATGAATCATGAATCATAAAATGAATCATGAATCATGAACGAAATCATGAATCATGAATCATGAATTGAATCATAAATCATAAAATGAATCATGAAATGAATCATGAATCATGAATTGAATCATGAATCATAAATTGAATCATGAATCATGAATTGAATCATTAATCATGAATCATTAATCATGAATCAAATCATGAATCATGAATTGATTCATGAATCATGAATTGAATCATGAATCATGAATTGAATCATGAATCATGAATTGAATCATTAATCATGAATAAAATCATGAATCATGAATTGAATCATGAATCATGAATCATGAATTGAATCATTAATCATGAATCAAATCATGAATTATGAATTGAATCATGAATCATGAATCATGAATTGAATCATGAATCATGAAGCGAATCATGAATCATGAATTGAATCATGAATCATGACCCATGAATTGAATCATGAATCATGAATCATGAATTGAATCATGAATTATGAATCATAAATTGAATCATGAATTGAATCATTAATTGAATCATGAATCATGAATCATGAATTAAATCATGAATCATGAATTGAATCATGAATCATGAATCATGAATTGAATCATGAATCATGAATCATGAATCATGAATCATGAATTGAATCATGAATCATAAATTGAAGCATGAATCATGAAATGAATCATGAAATAAATCATGAATCATGTTTTCAATCGAGAATTGAATCATAAATCATGAAATGAATCATGAAATGAATCATGAATCACAAATTGAATCATAAATCATTAATCGAATCATGAATCATAAATAATGAATCATGAATTGAATCATGAATCATGAATTGAATCATGAATCATGAATCAAGAATTGAATCATGAATCATGAATCAAATCATAAATCATGAATTGAATCATGAATCGAATCATGAATCATGAATCGAATCATGAATCATGAATCGAATCATGAATCATGAATTGAATCATGAATTGAATCATGAATTAAAACATGAATCATGAATTGAATCATGATTTAAAACATGAATTATTAATTGAATCATGAATCATGAATTGAATCATGAATTGAATCATGAATCAAGAATCATGAAATAAATCATGAATTGAATCAAGATTCATGAACCATGAATTGAATCATGAAATAAATCATGAATCATGAATTAAATCATAAAACATGAATCATGAATTGAATCATAAATCATGAATCATGAATTGAATCATGAATCATGTATTAAGAATTGAATCATGAATAATGAATCGAATCATGAATCATGAATTGAATCATGAATCATGAATCATGAATTGAATCATGAATAAAATCATGAATCATGAATCGAATCATGAATGATGAATCGAATCATGAATCATGAATTGAATCATGAATTAGGAATCATGAATCATGAATTAAGAATCATGAATCATGAATTGAATCATGAATCAGGAATTGAATCATGAATTGAATCATGAATCATGAATTAAAATATGAATCATGAATTGAATCATGATTTAAAACATGAATCATGAATTGAATCTTGAATCATGAATCGAATCATGAATCATGAATCGAAACATGAATCATGAATTATAAATCGAATCATGAATCATGAATTGAATCATTAATCATGAATCAAATCATGAATCATGAATTGAATCATGAATCATGAATTGAATCATGAATCATGAAGCGAATCATGAATCATGAATTGAATCATGAATCATGACCCATGAATTGAATCATGAATCATGAATCATGAATTGAATCATAAATTATGAATCATATATTGAATCATGAATTGAATCATTAATTGAATCATGAATCATGAATCATGAATTAATTCATGAATCATGAATTGAATCATGAATCATGAATCATGAATTGAATCATGAATCATAAATTGAAGCATGAATCATGAAATGAATCATAAAATAAATCATGAATCATGATTTGAATCAAGAATTGAATCATAAATCATGAAATGAATCATGAAATGAATCATGAATCACAAATTGAATCATGAATCATGAATCGAATCATGAATCATTAATAATGAATCATGAATTGAATCATGAATCATGAATTGAATCATGAATCATGAATCAAGAATTGAATCATGAATCATGAATCAAATCATGAATCATGAATTGAATCATGAATCGAATCATGAATCATGAATCGAATCATGAATCATGAATCGAATCATGAATCATGAATTGAATCATGAATTAAGAATCATGAATCATGAATCGAATCATGAATCATGAATTGAATCATGAATTGAATCATGAATTATGAATTAAAACATGAATCATGAATTGAATCATGATTTAAAACATGAATCATGAATTGTATCATGAATCATAAATTGAATCATGAATTGAATCATGAATCAAGAATCATGAAATAAATCATGAATTGAATCAAGATTCATGAACCATGAATTGAATCATGAAATAAATCATGAATCATGAATTGAATCATAAAACATGAATCAAGAATTGAATCATAAAACATGAATCATGAATTAAATCATGAATCATGAATCATGAATAGAATCATGAATCATGAATCAAGAATTGAATCATGAATCATGAATCGAATCATGAATCATGAATTGAATCATGAATAAAATCATGAATCATGAATCGAATCATGAATGATGAATCGAATCATGAATCATGAATTGAATCATGAATTAGGAATCATGGATCATGAATTAAGAATCATGAATCATGAATTGAATCATGAATCGAATCATTAATCATGAATCGAATCATGAATCATGAATCGAATCATGAATCATGAATCGAATCATGAATCATGAATTGAATCATGAATTAAAACATGAATCATGAATTGAATCATGATTTAAAACATGAATTATTAATTGAATCATGAATCATGAATTGAATCATGAATTGAATCATGAATCAAGAATCATGAAATAAATCATGAATCATGAATTAAATCATAAAACATGAATCATGAATTGAATCATAAATCATGAATCATGAATTGAATCATGAATCATGAATTAAGAATTGAATCATGAATAATGAATCGAATCATGAATCATGAATTGAATCATGAATCATGAATCATGAATTGAATCATGAATAAAATCATGAATCATGAATCGAATCATGAATGATGAATCGAATCATGAATCATGAATTGAATCATGAATTAGGAATCATGAATCATGAATTAAGAATCATAATTCATGAATTGAATCATGAATCAGGAATTGAATCATGAATTGAATCATGAATCATGAATTAAAATATGAATCATGAATTGAATCATGATTTAAAACATGAATTATGAATTGAATCAGGAATCATGAATCATGAATTGAATCTTGAATCATGAATCGAATCATGAATCATGAATCGAAACATGAATCATGAATTATAAATCGAATCATGAATCATGAATTTAATCATTAATCATGAATCAAATCATGAATCATGAATTGAATCGTGAATCATGAATCATGAATTGAATCATGAATCATGAAGCGAATCATGAATCATGAATCATGAATTGAATCATTAATCATGAATCAAATCATGAATCATGAATTGAATCATGAATCATGAATTGAATCATGAATCATGAAGCGAAACATGAATCATGAATTGAATCATGAATCATGACCCTTGAATTGAATCATGAATCATGAATCATGAATTGAATCATAAATTATGAATCATAAATTGAATCATGAATTGAATCATTAATTGAATCATGAATCATGAATCATGAATTAAATCATGAATCATGAATTGAATCATGATTTATGAATAATGAATTGAATCATGAATCATGAATCATGAATCATGAATCATGAATAATGAATTGAATCATGAATCATGAATCATGAATCATGAATTGAATCATGAATCATAAATTGAAGCATGAATCATAAAATAAATCATGAATCATGATTTGAATCAAGAATTGAATCATAAATCATGAAATGAATCATGAAATGAATCATGAATCACAAATTGAATCATGAATCATGAATCGAATCATGAATCATTAATAATGAATCATGAATTGAATCATGAATCATGAATTGAATCATGAATCATGAATCAAGAATTGAATCATGAATCGAATCATGAATCATGAATCGAATCATGAATCATGAATCGAATCATGAATTGAATCATGAATCAAGAATCATGAAATAAATCATGAATTGAATCAAGATTCATGAACCATGAATTGAATCATGAAATAAATCATGAATCATGAATTGAATCATAAAACATGAATCAAGAATTGAATCATAAAACATGAATCATGAATTGAATCATGAATCATGAATCATGAATTGAATCATGAATCATGAATCAAGAATTGAATCATGAATCATGAATCGAATCATGAATCATGAATTGAATCATGAATAAAATCATGAATCATGAATCGAATCATGAATGATGAATCGAATCATGAATCATGAATTGAATCATGAATTAGGAATCATGGATCACGAATTAAGAATCATGAATCATGAATTGAATCATGAATCATGAATTGAATCATGAATTGAATCATAAATCATGAATTAAAATATGAATCATGAATTGAATCATGATTTAAAACATGAATTATGAATTGAATCATGAATCATGAATCATGAATTGAATCTTGAATCATGAATCGAATCATGAATCATGAATCTAATCATGAATCATGAATTATAAATCGAATCATGAATCATGATTCAAATCAAGAATCATGAATCGAATCATGAATCATGAATCGAATCATGAATCATGAATCGAATCATGAATCAGAAATCATGAATTAAATTATGAATCATGAATTATGAATCAAATCATGAATCACAAATCATGAATTAAATCATGAATCATGAATCATAAAACGAATCATGAATCATGAAGGAAATCATGAATCATGAATTGAATCATAAATCATAAAATGAATCATGAAATGAATCATGAATCATGAATTGAATCATGAATCATGAATTGAATCATGAATCATGAATTGAATCATGAATCATGAATTAAATCATGAATCATGAATTGAATCATGAATCATGAATTGAATCATTAATCATGAATCAAATCATGAGTCATGAATTGAATCATGAATCATGAATCATGAATCATGAATTGAATCATGAATCATGAAGTGAATCATGAATCATGAATTGAATCATTAATCATGAATCAAATCATGAATTATGAATTAAATCATGAATCATGAATCATGAATTGAATCATGAATCATGAAGCGAAACATGAATCATGAATTGAATCATGAATCATGACCCTTGAATTGAATCATGAATCATGAATCATGAATTGAATCATAAATTATGAATCATAAATTGAATCATGAATTGAATCATTAATTGAATCATAAATCATGAATCATGAATTAAATCATGAATCATGAATTGAATCATGATTTATGAATAATGAATTGAATCATGAATCATGAATCATGAATCATGAATCATGAATAATGAATTGAATCATGAATCATGAATCATGAATCATGAATTGAATCATGAATCATAAATTGAAGCATGAATCATGAAATGAATCATAAAATAAATCATGAATCATGATTTGAATCAAGAATTGAATCATAAATCATGAAATGAATCATGAAATGAATCATGAATCACAAATTGAATCATGAATCATGAATCGAATCATGAATCATTAATAATGAATCATGAATTGAATCATGAATCATGAATTGAATCATGAATCATGAATCAAGAATTGAATCATGTATCGAATCATGAATCATGAATCGAATCATGAATCATGAATCGAATCATGAATTGAATCATGAATCAAGAATCATGAAATAAATCATGAATTGAATCAAGATTCATGAACCATGAATTGAATCATGAAATAAATCATGAATTATGAATTGAATCATAAAACATGAATCAAGAATTGAATCATAAAACATGAATCATGAATTGAATCATGAATCATGAATCATGAATTGAATCATGAATCATGAATCAAGAATTGAATCATGAATCATGAATCGAATCATGAATCATGAATTGAATCATGAATAAAATCATGAATCATGAATCGAATCATGAATGATGAATCGAATCATGAATCATGAATTGAATCATGAATTAGGAATCATGGATCATGAATTAAGAATCATGAATCATGAATTGAATCATGAATCATGAATTGAATCATGAATTGAATCATAAATCATGAATTAAAATATGAATCATGAATTGAATCATGATTTAAAACATGAATTATGAATTGAATCATGAATCATGAATCATGAATTGAATCTTGAATCATGAATCGAATCATGAATCATGAATCTAATCATGAATCATGAATTATAAATCGAATCATGAATCATGATTCAAATCAAGAATCATGAATCGAATCATGAATCATGAATCGAATCATGAATCATGAATCGAATCATGAATCAGAAATCATGAATTAAATTATGAATCATGAATTATGAATCAAATCATGAATCACAAATCATGAATTAAATCATGAAGCATGAATCATAAAACGAATCATGAATCATGAAGGAAATCATGAATCATGAATTGAATCATAAATCATAAAATGAATCATGAAATGAATCATGAATCATGAATTGAATCATGAATCATGAATTGAATCATGAATCATGAATTAAATCATGAATCATGAATTGAATCATGAATCATGAATTGAATCATGAATCATGAATCATGAATTGAATCATGAATCATGAATCATGAATTGAATCATGAATCATGAAGCGAATCATGAATCATGAATCATGAATTGAATCATTAATCATGAATCAAATCATGAATTATGAATTAAATCATGAATCATGAATCATGAATTGAATCATGAATCATGAAGCGAATCATGAATCATGAATCATGAATTGAATCATGAATTATGAATCATAAATTGAATCATTAATTGAATCATGAATCATGAATCATGAATTAAATCATGAATCATGAATTGAATCATGAATCATGAATCATGAATCATGAATCATGAATTGAATCATGAATCATAAATTGAAGCATGAATCATGAAATGAATCATGAAATAAATCATGAATCATGTTTTGAATCGTGAATCATGAATCACGATTTGAATCATGAATCATGAATCGAATCATGAAATAAATCATGAATCATGAATTGAATCATAAAACATGAATCATGAATAGAATCATGAATCATGAATCATGAATTGAATCATGAATCATGAATCAAGAATTGAATCATGAATCATGAATCGAATCATGAATCATGAATCGAATCATGAATCATGAATTGAAACATGAATCATGAATCATGAATTTAATCATGAATAAAATCATGAATCATGAATCGAATCATGAATGATGAATCAAATCATGAATCATGAATTGAATCATAAAACATGAATCATGAATTGAATCATGAATTGAATCATGAATCATAAATTGAATCATGAATTGAATCATGAATCAAGAATCATGAAATAAATCATGAATTGAATCAAGATTCATGAACCATGAATTGAATCATGAAATAAATCATGAATCATGAATTGAATCATAAAACATGAATCATGAATAGAATCATGAATCATGAATCATGAATTGAATCATGAATCATGAATCAAGAATTGAATCATGAATCATGAATCGAATCATGAATCATGAATCGAATCATGAATCATGAATTGAAACATGAATCATGAATCATGAATTTAATCATGAATAAAATCATGAATCATGAATCGAATCATGAATGATGAATCAAATCATGAATCAGGAATTGAATCATGAATTAGGAATCATGGATCATGAATTAAGAATCATGAATCATGAATTGAATCATGAATCAGGAATTGAATCATGAATTAAATCATAAATCATGAATTAAAATATGAATCATGAATTGAATCATGATTTAAAACATGACTTATGAATTGAATCATGAATCATGAATCATGAATTTAATCTTGAATCATGAATCGAATCATGAATCATGAATCTAATCATGAATCATGAATTATAAATCGAATCATGAATCATGATTCGAATCAAGAATCATGATTCGAATCAAGAATCATGAATCGAATCATGAATCATGAATCAAATCATGAATCACAAATCATGAATTAAATTATGAATCATGAATTATGAATCGAATCATGAATCACAAATCATGAATTAAATCATGAATCATGAATCATAAAATTAATCATGAATCATGAAGGAAATCATGAATCATGAATCATGAATTGAATCATAAATCATAAAATGAATCATGAAATTAATCATGAATCATGAATTGAATCATGAATCATAAATTGAATCATGAATCATGAATTGAATCATTAATCATGAATCATTAATCATGAATCAAATCATGAATCATGAATTGAATCATGAATCATGAATTGAATCATGAATCATGCATTGAATCATGAATCATGAATTGAATCATTAATCATGAATCAAATCATGAATCATGAATTGAATCATGAATCATGAATCATGAATCATGAATTGAATCATGAATCATGAAGCGAATCATGAATCATGAATCATGAATTGAATCATTAATCATGAATCAAATCATGAATTATGAATTGAATCATGAATCATGAATCATGAATTGAATCATGAATCATGAAGCGAATCATGAATCATGAATCATGAATTGAATCATGAATCATGACCCATGAATTGAATCATGAATCATGAATCATGAATTGAATCATGAATTATGAATCATAAATTGAATCATGAATTGAATCATTAATTGAATCATGAATCATGAATCATGAATTAAATCATGAATCATGAATTAAATCATGAATCATGAATCATGAATTGAATCATGAATCATGAATCATGAATCATGAATCATGAATTGAATCATGAATCATAAATTGAAGCATGAATCATGAAATGAATCATGAAATAAATCATGAATCATGTTTTGAATCGAGAATTGAATCATAAATCATGAAATGAATCATGAAATGAATCATGAATCACAAATTGAATCATGAATCATGAATCGAATCATGAATCATGAATAATGAATCATGAATTGAATCATGAATCATGAATTGAATCATGAATCATGAATCAAGAATTGAATCATGAATCATGAATCAAATCATAAATCATGAATTGAATCATGAATCGAATCATGAATCATGAATCGAATCATGAATCATGAATCGAATCATGAATCATGAATTGAATCATGAATTGAATCATGAATTAAAACATGAATCATGAATTGAATCATGATTTAAAACATGAATTATTAATTGAATCATGAATCATGAATTGAATCATGAATTGAATCATGAATCAAGAATCATGAAATAAATCATGAATTGAATCAAGATTCATGAACCATGAATTGAATCATGAAATAAATCATGAATCATGAATTAAATCATAAAACATGAATCATGAATTGAATCATAAATCATGAATCATGAATTGAATCATGAATCTAGAATTAAGAATTGAATCATGAATAATGAATCGAATCATGAATCATGAATTGAATCATGAATCATGAATCATGAATTGAATCATGAATAAAATCATGAATCATGAATCGAATTATGAATGATGAATCGAATCATGAATCATGAATTGAATCATGAATTAGGAATCATGAATCATGAATTAAGAATCATGAATCATGAATTGAATCATGAATCAGGAATTGAATCATGAATTGAATCATGAATCATGAATTAAAATATGAATCATGAATTGAATCATGATTTAAAACATGAATTATGAATTGAATCAGGAATCATGAATCATGAATTGAATCTTAAATCATGAATCGAATCATGAATCATGAATCGAAACATGAATCATGAATCATGAAGCGAATCATGAATCATGAATCATGAATTGAATCATTAATCATGAATCAAATCATGAATCATGAATTGAATCATGAATCATGAATCATGAAGCGAATCATGAATCATGAATTGAATCATTAATCATGAATCAAATCATGAATCATGAATTGAATCATGAATCATGAATTGAATCATGAATCATGAATCAAATCATGAATCATGAATTGAATCATGAATCATGAATTGAATCATGAATCATGAAGCGAATCATGAATCATGAATTGAATCATGAATCATGAATCATGAATTGAATCATAAATTATGAATCATAAATTGAATCATGAATTGAATCATTAATTGAATCATGAATCATGAATCATGAATTAAATCATGAATCATGAATTGAATCATGAATCATGAATAATGAATTGAATTATGAATCATGAATCATGAATCATGAATCATGAATTGAATCATGAATCATAAATTGAAGCATGAATCATGAAATGAATCATAAAATAAATCATGAATGATGATTTGAATCAAGAATTGAATCATAAATCATGAAATGAATCATGAAATGAATCATGAATCACAAATTGAATCATGAATCATGAATCGAATCATGAATCATTAATAATGAATCATGAATTGAATCATTAATCATGAATCAAATCATGAATCATGAATTGAATCATGAATCATGAATTGAATCATGAATCATGAAGCGAATCATGAATCATGAATTGAATCATGAATCATGACCCTTGAATTGAATCATGAATCATGAATCATGAATTGAATCATAAATTATGAATCATAAATTGAATCATGAATTGAATCATTAATTGAATCATGAATCATGAATTAAATCATGAATCATGAATTGAATCATGATTTATGAATAATGAATTGAATCATGAATCATGAATCATGAATCATGAATCATGAATCATGAATCATGAATTGAATCATGAATCATAAATTGAAGCATGAATCATGAAATAAATCATAAAATAAATCATGAATCATGATTTGAATCAAGAATTGAATCATAAATCATGAAATGAATCATGAAATGAATCATGAATCACAAATTGAATCATGAATCATGAATCGAATCATGAATCATTAATAATGAATCATGAATTGAATCATTAATCATGAATCAAATCATGAATCATGAATTGAATCATTAATCATGAATCAAATCATGAATCATGAATTGAATCATGAATCATGAATTGAATCATGAATCATGAAGCGAATCATGAATCATGAATTGAATCATGAATCATGACCCTTGAATTGAATCATGAATCATGAATCATGAATTGAATCATAAATTATGAATCATAAATTGAATCATGAATTGAATCATTAATTGAATCATGAATCATGAATCATGAATTAAATCATGAATCATGAATTGAATCATGATTTATGAATAATGAATTGAATCATTAATAATGAATCATGAATTGAATCATGAATCATGAATTGAATCATGAATCATGAATCAAGAATTGAATCATGAATCATGAATCAAATCATGAATCATGAATTGAATCATGAATCGAATCATGAATCATGAATCGAATCATGAATTGAATCATGAATCATCATCATCATCATTTATTTATATAGCGCCAACATATTCCATAGCGCTTTACAATTGGGGACAAACGTAATAAACTAATAAACAAACTGGGTAAAACAGACAAAGAGGTGAGAAGGCCCTGCTCGCAAGCTTACAATCTATGGGACAATGGGAGATTGACACATGAGGTTAAGTATACATTTTGCATCTTGGCCCAGCCAGACTGCAAAGGTAGGGTGACTCATAAGCTAAATGATCCTGTCACACAACAATGTTGGTCCGGGGGTAGTTGTCTTGTGTGAAATTGTGTAACAGGCTAAAGGTAGTGAGGTTAAGATAGTGGTTGAGGAATATTATAAGCTTGTCTGAATAGGTAGGTTTTCAGAGAACGCTTGAAAGTTTGTAGAACAGAGGAGAGTCTTATTGTGCGAGGGAGAGCGTTCCATAGAGTGGGTGCAGCCCGAAAAAAGTCCTGTAACCGGGAATGGGAGGATGTAATAAGGGGGGATGAGAGACGCAGATCTTTTGCAGAACGGAGTTGCCGAGTTGGGAGATATTTTGAGACAAGAGAGGAGATGTATGTTGGTGCAGCTTTGTTGATGGCCTTGTAGGTTAGTAAAAGTATTTTATATTGGATTCGGTAGAAGACAGGCAGCCAGTGTAGAGACATACAGAGTGATTCAACAGAGGAATAGCTATTTGCAAGGAAAATCAGTCTTGCCGAAGCATGCAAAATAGATTTTAGGGGTTTGAGTCTGTTTTTGGGAAGACCAGTAAGGAGGGAATTGCAATAGTCAATGCGGGAGATGATTAGTGCATGAATTAAGGTTTTAGCGGTGTCTTGTGTGAGATATGTGCGGATTCTGGAAATGTTCTTTAGATGTATGTAACATGATTTAGATATAGAGTCAATGTGGGGAACAAAGGATAGGCGTGAATCAAGGATTACACCTAGGCAGCGAGCTTGTGGGGTGGGATTTATGGTCATGTTATCAACAGAGATAGAAATGTCAGGTATGCTCTTGTTGGCGGGTGGGAATATTATTAACTCTGTTTTAGAAAGATTAAGTTTGAGTTGACGAGAGGACATCCAAGATGAAATGGCAGAAAGACAGTCAGTTACACGGGACAACACAGATGTCGAGATATCAGGAGAGGATAGATAGATTTGGGTATCATCCGCATAGAGATGATACTGAAAGCGAAAGGAACTTATTAGATTTCCAAGAGAAGCGGTATAGATAGAGAACAGCAGAGGACCTAGCACCGAGCCTTGTGGTACTCCAACTGATAGGGGAAGCGGAGCAGAGGTGGCTCCAGAGAAATTAACAGTGAAAGAGCGATTAGAGAGGTAAGATGAGAACCAGGATAGAACTGTGTCTTGAAGACCTAGGGATTGCAGCGTTTGTATGAGAAGAGAGTGGTCAACGGTGTCAAATGCAGCCGAGAGATCAAGGAGAATTAGGAGAGAGTAATGGCGTTCAGTCTTAGCAGTGATCAGATCATTAACAACCTTGGTCAGCGCAGTCTCTGTGGAGTGTTGAGAACGAAAGCCAGACTGAAGAGGATCCAACAGGTTGTTTGCGGAAAGAAAGCGTGTGAGGCGAGTGTAGGCAAGTCTCTCTAGAAGCTTGGAGGGGCAAGGGAGCTGAGAGATGGGACGGTAATTTGAGAGAGAGTTTGGGTCGGAGTTTTGTTTTTTTAGAATAGGAGTAATCACTGCATGCTTGTTGTCACGGGCACTAGGAGTCTTTACCCAGGGATCACCAGGTGGTAGGCTTACCAGAGCAATGTAGATGGTAATAGGGTACTCTGGTAGCTGGGTGATCACGGAACAGGAAATGGTAGATGATGAGATGCTCGGAAAAGTCTATGACTAGCAGCACTGGTAATATGGAGGTAATAATACACGAGGAACTGTATGGACAAGGGCACGTGAAGGTAGTCAGTGGTCTGCGATAGCAAGTTGTACCACTGCTATAGTGAGGAGGAATGTCCAACAGAAACAAGGAGGTGATGAGAGTCAGCGGTCTGCGGATAGCAAGTTGTACCGCTGTCTGAGTGAAGGAATGGAATCCAAGTGGAGGTATCCGGGTAGTCAGTGGTCTGCGGTAGCAAGTTGTACCACTGCTATGTGAGAGGATACTGGAACAGGTGATACAGGAAACAGGGATCAGTGGTCTGTCATCAGCAAGTTGTACCACTGAATATATATGTGAGGAGGTGCACGGGGAGAGACTGCAACACAGGATATACACGGGCACCTTATACACGATCCACAGTAATATGCACTATATATAAATGACTGAACAGGTCTGCAAATATAGAAAGTCTCTTGAAGTAATCCAGCACAAGATAACACAGTCAATGATGGCAATAGACTCAGCGGATAGCAGACTCCAGAGGAGAACCAACACAGTCCAGCAAGATATGCAATACACCAGCACAGTCAATGAGAAGTATGCATACCGTGGTTCAGAAGCAGGCAGTCAGATAGGAGTGCAGCGATACCTGAGCGGCAGGAGGCCGGCTGGATGAGAAGTCCCTGGATGGATGAGGCAGCGGTCTAGTAGGTGCAGCGCACAGGTAAGTAGACCAACAGGGACACGAATCCACAGGAATCAGTAACACGTGGAACTGGACTCACGGAGGACCCAGGAGAATGGAGATGATCCAGCAGAGGAGTAGTTGATGAGATACGAATCCAATGCTGACAGGAGGGTAGAGACCAGCGGGACACGTGAAGGCGTGAAGAGCGGATCAGCAGTAGATGGACGATAGCGCTGGCAGCAGCAGCAGGACTCTGCGGGCACACGGAGGTAACCAGTAGCAACCAACAGGTGCCAACAGCTATGGAACACGGGAGAGCAGAGTAGACCAGGAGCTGTTGATCACGAAGAGTAGCGGATGGCAATGAGAGAAGCAGTCTCGAGGAAACACAGGAGAGCTGAGATGAGACTGCAGTGCACAGGGCAGCGGATAGGAATCAGCTAACAGTCACGATGATGAACACAGGCGAGTTGGAAGCTGGAGACTGTAGTGCACGGAGGCAGCGGATAGGAATCAGCTCACAGTCACGATGATGAACACAGGCGAGTTGCAAGCTGGAGACTGTAGTGCACGGAGGCAGCGGATAGGAATCAGCTCACAGACTTGATGATGAACAGGTGAGTGGATGTGAAGTAACGGCTGGAGTGCCCGGAGGCAGGCGGATAGAAATTAGCAAACAGTCACAATGATATATAATAGCGTTGATGTGATTTAGAAGACTGTAGTGCACGGAGGCAGCGGATGGGAATCAGCAAACAGTCACAATGATATATAATAGCGTTGAAGTGGTTTAGAAGACTGTAGTGCACGGAGGCAGCGGATAGGAATCAGCAAACAGTCACGATGATACAGTTGATGGTAGAAGTGGTATGGGAACCACAGCAGTAGAAGTGGTTGGGAAACCACAGAGATAGAAGTGGTTTGGAAACCACAGGAATCAGCAGCGCTGAATACACGAGGAATACAGGAACACCTTCAGAGACTCATGGGGAATGAGACTCCAAGATCAGGCAACGTGGTGTTGACCACAGGTGCTTAATATAGGGAGTGTTGCCTGATCTGCCAATTGAGTTAAAGGGACATACACTGAAGTATAGGAAAGGGCTGCGCATGCGCAGACCCTCAGGATGGAGGACGACCACGGTTCCTAAATGTCCGGGAAGAAGCACTCACGGTCCGGTTATTGACACTTGTATAGTGATGGAAAGATGCCAGTAGAGAGTGAGAGATTACAGATTTGAGTTAGAGGTGAAATGAGCACAGAAGACAGGGATCTACCAATTTGCGAGGGAATAGGATCAAGAGGACAGGAGGTAGAGTAGGAAGATAAGAAGAGCGTAGAAATTTCCTCTTCATTTGTGGGGTCAAATGAAGAAAGGGTGTCAGAGGGTAGTGGGAAGGAAATGAGCTGATGGCTTGTTGAGGAAGAGGATACCATTTCTAGTCTGATCTTGTCAATCTTGTCCTTGAAGTAGGAAGCAAGATCCTGAGCACTGATAGTAGATGGAGGGTTCGGGGTGGGAGGATTGAGAAGATGATTAAATGTATTGAAAAGGCGTTTGGGGTTAGAAGCCTGAGCATAGATAAGAGATTGAAAGTATGTTTGTTTTGCAGTGTCCAGAGCATTTCGATAGGAGTGGTAGACAGAAGTATATGTGAAGAAGTCATTAGAGCTTCGAGATTTACGCCAGTGACGTTCTGCTTTACGGGACAGTTTTTGAAGATTTCGTGTTGCTTTGGTGTGCCACGGTTGACATCGAAGTCGACGTGTAGTATGAAGTGTCGCTGGAGCCACTTGATCAAGGGCCGTTGCTAAGGTTAGGTGAAAATGAGGTACTGCCATCTCAGGGGATGAGAATGTAGAGATAGGGGAGAGAAGGTGTTGGAGAGAGGTGGAAAATTGTTGAAGATTAATAGAATTAAGATTTCTACGAGTATGAGGAGGCTTGGTTGAGTTAGACAGTAGAGAGGTTAGAGCAGTGGGGGTGAGAGTGTAGCTGATAAGGTGATGATCCGAGAGGGGGAAGGGTGTATTAATAAAATTAGAAACTGAGCATAGTCTAGAGAAAACAAGATCAAGGCAGTGGCCATCCTTATGAGTAGATGATTCAATCCACTGGGAGAGGTCAAGTGAGGATGTTAGAGAGAGTAGTTTGGAAGCAGCTTTGGAAGGTGGGTTATCAATGGGGATGTTGAAGTCACCCATGATGATGGTGGGGATGTCTGAAGATAAGAAGTGAGGGAGCCATGCAGAGAAATCCTCAATAAATTGTTGGTGTGCTCCAGGGGGACGATAGATCACCGCAACACGTAGGGAGAATGGATTAAAAATGCGAATAGCATGTACTTCAAAAGATGTGAACGTGAGTGATGGGACATTTGGTAGAACTGTGTATGTGCACTGTGGGGAGAGAAGTAGTCCAACCCCACCTCCTTGTCTGCCTTCAGGTCTGGAGGTGTGGGTGAGATGGAGGCCACCATGTGAAAGTGCTGCAGGTGAGGCAGTGTCTGATTGCATGAGCCATGTTTCTGTTATTGCCAGAAGGTTGAGGTTTTTTGAGAGGAAGAGATCATGAACGGAGGTAAGTTTGTTACAAACAGAGCGTGCATTCCAAAGGGCACATTTAAAGGACTTGGGAAGAGAGGGGAGACAGGTGATGTGTTTGAGGTTTGCTATAGAACGGTAGTGTTCTGATGTATGTGTGTGTGAGGAGTGTGGGGGACCTGGATTAGGTGATATATCACCAGCTAATAGAAGCAGAGTGAGCGAAAGATAGGCAAGGGGATTGTAAGATGTGTGGCCTTTTATTTGCTGGCGACAGGTGGAGGCTGTACTTGTTAGAGATAATAAATAGGATAACAGTTCATGGGTGTTAAATAGAGGTGAGTGGAGTAATGCAGGTGCAATATGAACAAATTTGTGTGTTGGTGGAGGGGTGAAAGATGACACAGTCCTAAAGATCATGTCATGAAATGAGACTAAGAAAAGCAATTTGTGAAACATTGTGATAAAAGGGGTAAAAGCAAAAAGCAAGGGTATTTTAAGAATTACCTCTTAGCAGTATTCCATATAAATAGACAAGTAGTGCAGAAATAGGCTGTGGCAGATGTTGCTTATTGCTGGGAGTAAAATCAAGTCAAATGTAGTCCAATGTTTGTCCAACTGTGTTGTCTAACTGTGCATTTTCGTCCACTTTGTGAGAAAATCCCACTTAGTGTAGAAATCACACACGTCTAACCCCACATACGTCTCCCCATAGAATGAAGCTAAGATGTAGTCAGTCTAATTTAGGAATACACTACAGATGTGCTAATTGGTCAGCTAATCAAAGGAAAAGAAAACATTTGTGGGAAAGGATAGAGGAGGCCAGATACCTATCATAAATTAGGCAGCAATAAAAGACTGTGCCAACCTAAGTTTAAACAGATAACAGTTTCCTATAACATACTTAAACACAGATTGCAGGGATGAAATTCACAGAACAATGATCAGAGTAGCAGTAGCAGCATGGATGAACATACTTAAACACAGATTGCAGGGATGAAATTCACAGAATAATGATCAGAGTAGTAGTAGCAGCATGGATGAACATACTTAAACACAGATTGCAGGGATGAAATTTACAGAATAATGATCAGAGTAGTAGTAGCAGCATGGATGAACATACTTAAACACAGATTGCAGGGATGAAATTCACAGAATAATGATCAGAGTAGTAGTAGCAGCATGGATGAACATACTTAAACACAGATTGCAGGGATGAAATTCACAGAATAATGATCAGAGTAGTAGTAGCAGCATGGATGAACATACTTAAACACAGATTGCAGGGATGAAATTCACAGAATAATGATCAGAGTAGTAGTAGCAGCATGGATGAACATACTTAAACACAGATTGCAGGGATGAAATTCACAGAATAATGATCAGAGTAGTAGTAGCAGCATGGATGAACATACTTAAACACAGATTGCAGGGATGAAATTCACAGAATAATGATCAGAGTAGTAGTAGCAGCATGGATGAACATACTTAAACACAGATTGCAGGGATGAAATTCACAGAATAATGATCAGAGTAGTAGTAGCAGCATGGATGAACATACTTAAACACAGATTGCAGGGATGAAATTCACAGAATAATGATCAGAGTAGTAGTAGCAGCATGGATGAACATACTTAAACACAGATTGCAGGGATGAAATTCACAGAATAATGATCAGAGTAGTAGTAGCAGCATGGATGAACATACTTAAACACAGATTGCAGGGATGAAATTCACAGAATAATGATCAGAGTAGTAGTAGCAGCATGGATGAACATACTTAAACACAGATTGCAGGGATGAAATTCACAGAATAATGATCAGAGTAGTAGTAGCAGCATGGATGAACATACCTGAAGATGAAAAGAGAAGAGAAAGATGAGGATTAGTTGCTGTGTTGTCTAACTGTGCATTTTCGTCCACTTTGTGAGAAAATCCCACTTAGTGCAGAAATCACACACGTCTAACCCCACATACGTCTCCCCATAGAATGAATCAAGAATCATGAAATAAATCATGAATTAAATCAAGATTCATGAACCATGAATTGAATCATGAAATAAATCATGAATCATGAATTGAATCATAAAACATGAATCAAGAATTGAATCATAAAACATGAATCATGAATTGAATCATGAATCATGAATCATGAAATGAATCATGAATCATGAATCAAGAATTGAATCATGAATCATGAATCGAATCATGAATCATGAATTGAATCATGAATAAAATCATGAATCATGAATCGAATCATGAATGATGAATCGAATCATGAATCATGAATTGAATCATGAATTAGGAATCATGGATCACGAATTAAGAATCATGAATCATGAATTGAATCATGAATCATGAATTGAATCATGAATTGAATCATAAATCATGAATTAAAATATGAATCATGAATTGAATCATGATTTAAAACATGAATTATGAATTGAATCATGAATCATGAATCATGAATTGAATCTTGAATCATGAATCGAATCATGAATCATGAATCTAATCATGAATCATGAATTATAAATCGAATCATGAATCATGATTCAAATCAAGAATCATGAATCGAATCATGAATCATGAATCGAATCATGAATCATGAATCGAATCATGAATCACAAATCATGAATTAAATTATGAATCATGAATTATGAATTGAATCATGAATCACAAATCATGAATTAAATCATGAATCATGAATCATAAAATGAATCATGAATCATGAAGGAAATCATGAATCATGAATCATGAATTGAATCATAAATCATAAAATGAATCATGAAATGAATCATGAATCATGAATTGAATCATGAATCATGAATTGAATCATGAATCATGAATTAAATCATGAATCATGAATTGAATCATGAATTGAATCATTAATCATGAATCAAATCATGAATCATGAATTGAATCATGAATCATGAATCATGAATCATGAATTGAATCATGAATCATGAAGCGAATCATGAATCATGAATCATGAATTGAATCATTAATCATGAATCAAATCATGAATCATGAATTAAATCATGAATCATGAATTGAATCATGAATTGAATCATTAATCATGAATCAAATCATGAATCATGAATTGAATCATGAATCATGAATCATGAATCATGAATTGAATCATGAATCATGAATCATGAAGCGAATCATGAATCATGAATCATGAATTGAATCATTAATCATGAATCAAATCATGAATTATGAATTAAATCATGAATCATGAATCATGAATTGAATCATGAATCATGAAGCGAATCATGAATCATGAATCATGAATTGAATCATGAATCATGACCCATGAATTGAATCATGAATCATGAATCATGAATTGAATCATGAATTATGAATCATAAATTGAATCATGAATTGAATCATTAATTGAATCATGAATCATGAATCATGAATTAAATCATGAATCAAGAATTGAATCATGAATCATGAATCATGAATCATGAATCATGAATTGAATCATGAATCATAAATTGAAGCATGAATCATGAAATGAATCATGAAATAAATCATGAATCATGTTTTGAATCGTGAATCATGAATCACGATTTGAATCATGAATCATGAATCGAATCATGAATCATGAATCATGAAATAAATCATGAATTGAATCAAGATTCATGAACCATAAATTGAATCATGAAATAAATCATGAATCATGAATTGAATCATAAAACATGAATCATGAATTGAATCATGAATTGAATCATGAATCATAAATTGAATCATGAATTGAATCATGAATCAAGAATCATGAAATAAATCATGAATTGAATCAAGATTCATGAACCATGAATTGAATCATGAAATAAATCATGAATCATGAATTGAATCATAAAACATGAATCATGAATAGAATCATGAATCATGAATCATGAATTGAATCATGAATCATGAATCAAGAATTGAATCATGAATCATGAATCGAATCATGAATCATGAATCGAATCATGAATCATGAATTGAAACATGAATCATGAATCATGAATTTAATCATGAATAAAATCATGAATCATGATTCGAATCATGAATGATGAATCAAATCATGAATCATGAATTGAATCATGAATTAGGAATCATGGATCATGAATTAAGAATCATGAATCATGAATTGAATCATGAATCAGGAATTGAATCATGAATTGAATCATAAATCATGAATTAAAATATGAATCATGAATTGAATCATAATTTAAAACATGACTTATGAATTGAATCATGAATCATGAATCATGAATTGAATCTTGAATCATGAATCGAATCATGAATCATGAATCTAATCATGAATCATGAATTATAAATCGAATCATGAATCATGATTCGAATCAAGAATCATGATTCGAATCAAGAATCATGAATCGAATCATGAATCATGAATCAAATCATGAATCACAAATCATGAATTAAATTATGAATCATAAATTATGAATCGAATCATGAATCACAAATCATGAATTAAATCATGAATCATGAATCATAAAATGAATCATGAATCATGAAGGAAATCATGAATCATGAATCATGAATTCAATCATAAATCATAAAATGAATCATGAAATTAATCATGAATCATGAATTGAATCATGAATCATAAATTGAATCATGAATCATGAATTGAATCATTAATCATGAATCATTAATCATGAATCAAATCATGAATCATGAATTGAATCTTGAATCATGAATTGAATCATGAATCATGCATTGAATCATGAATCATGAATTGAATCATTAATCATGAATCAAATCATGAATCATGAATTGAATCATGAATCATGAATCATGAATTGAATCATGAATCATGAAGCGAATCATGAATCATGAATCATGAATTGAATCATTAATCATGAATCAAATCATGAATTATGAATTGAATCATGAATCATGAATCATGAATTGAATCATGAATCATGAAGCGAATCATGAATCATGAATCATGAATTGAATCATGAATCATGACCCATGAATTGAATCATGAATCATGAATCATGAATTGAATCATGAATTATGAATCATAAATTGAATCATGAATTGAATCATTAATTGAATCATGAATCATGAATCATGAATTAAATCATGAATCATGAATTAAATCATGAATCATGAATCATGAATTGAATCATGAATCATGAATCATGAATCATGAATCATGAATTGAATCATGAATCATAAATTGAAGCATGAATCATGAAATGAATCATGAAATAAATCATGAATCATGTTTTGAATCGAGAATTGAATCATAAATCATGAAATGAATCATGAATCACAAATTGAATCATGAATCATGAATCGAATCATGAATCATGAATAATGAATCATGAATTGAATCATGAATGATGAATTGAATCATGAATCATGAATCAAGAATTGAATCATGAATCATGAATCAAATCATAAATCATGAATTGAATCATGAATCGAATCATGAATCATGAATCGAATCATGAATCATGAATCAAATCATGAATCATGAATTGAATCATGAATTGAATCATGAATTAAAACATGAATCATGAATTGAATCATGATTTAAAACATGAATTATTAATTGAATCATGAATCATGAATTGAATCATGAATTGAATCATGAATCAAGAATCATGAAATAAATCATGAATTGAATCAAGATTCATGAACCATGAATTGAATCATGAAATAAATCATGAATCATGAATTAAATCATAAAACATGAATCATGAATTGAATCATAAATCATGAATCATGAATTGAATCATGAATCATGAATTAAGAATTGAATCATGAATAATGAATCGAATCATGAATCATGAATTGAATCATGAATCATGAATTGAATCATGAATAAAATCATGAATCATGAATCGAATTATGAATGATGAATCGAATCATGAATCATGAATTGAATCATGAATTAGGAATCATGAATCATGAATTAAGAATCATGAATCATGAATTGAATCATGAATCAGGAATTGAATCATGAATTGAATCATGAATCATGAATTAAAATATGAATCATGAATTGAATCATGATTTAAAACATGAATTATGAATTGAATCAGGAATCATGAATCATGAATTGAATCTTAAAACATGAATCGAATCATGAATCATGAATCGAAACATGAATCATGAATTATAAATCGAATCATTAATCATGAATCAAATCATGAATCATGAATTGAATCATGAATCATGAATCATGAATTGAATCATGAATCATGAAGCGAATCATGAATCATGAATCATGAATTGAATCATTAATCATGAATCAAATCATGAATCATGAATTGAATCATGAATCATGAATTGAATCATGAATCATGAAGCGAATCATGAATCATGAATTGAATCATGAATCATGAATCATGAATTGAATCATAAATTATGAATCATAAATTGAATCATGAATTGAATCATTAATTGAATCATGAATCATGAATCATGAATTAAATCATGAATCATGAATTGAATCATGAATCATGAATAATGAATTGAATTATGAATCATGAATCATGAATTATGAATTGAATCATGAATCATAAATTGAAGCATGAATCATGAAATGAATCTTAAAATAAATCATGAATCATGATTTGAATCAAGAATTGAATCATAAATCATGAAATGAATCATGAAATGAATCATGAATCACAAATTGAATCATGAATCATGAATCGAATCATGAATCATTAATAATGAATCATGAATTGAATCATGAATCATGAATTGAATCATGAATCATGAATCAAGAATTGAATCATGAATCATGAATCAAATCATGAATCATGAATTGAATCATGAATCGAATCATGAATCATGAATCGAATCATGAATCATGAATCGAATCATGAATCATGAATCGAATCATGAATCATGAATTGAATCATGAATTAAGAATCATGAATCATGAATCGAATCATGAATCATGAATTGAATCATGAATTGAATCATGAATCATGAATTAAAACATGAATCATGAATTGAATCATGATTTAAAACATGAATTATTAATTGAATCATGAATCATGAATTGAATCATGAATTGAATCATGAATCAAGAATCATGAAATAAATCATGAATTGAATCAAGATTCATGAACCATTAATTGAATCATGAAATAAATCATGAATCATGAATTAAATCATAAAACATGAATCATGAATTGAATCATGAATCATGAATTGATTCATGAATCAAGAATTAAGAATTGAATCATGAATAATGAATCGAATCATGAATCATGAATTGAATCATGAATCATGAATTGAATCATGAATAAAATCATGAATCATGAATCGAATCATGAATGATGAATCGAATCATGAATCATGAATTGAATCATGAATCAGGAATCATGAATCATGAATTAAGAATCATGAATCATGAATTGAATCATGAATCAGGAATTTAATCATGAATAGAATCATGAATCATGAATTAAAATATGAATCATGAATTGAATAATGATTTAAAACATGAATTATGAATTGAATCATGAATCAAGAATCATGAATTGAATCTTGAATCATGAATCGAATCATGAATCATGAATCGAATCATGAATCATGAATTATAAATCGAATCATGAATCATGATTCGAATCAAGAATCATGAATCGAATCATGAATCATGAATCGAATCATGAATCACAAATCATGAATTAAATTATGAATCATGAATTATGAATCGAATCATGAATCACAAATCATGAATTAAATCATGAATCATGAATCAAAAATGAATCATGAATCATGAATCATGAATTGAATCATGAATTGAATCATAAATCATGAAATGAATCATGAAATGAATCATGAATCATGAATTGAATCATGAATCATGAATTGAATCATGAATCATGAATCATGAATTGAATCATGAATCATGAATTGAATCATTAATCATGAATCAAATCATGAATCATGAATTGAATCATGAATCATGAATCATGAATTGAATCATGAATCCTGAATTGAATCATGAATCATGAATTGAATTATGAATCAAGAATTGAATCATTAATCATGAATCAAATCATGAATCATGAATTGAATCATGAATCATGACCCATGAATTGAATCATGAATCATGAATCATGAATTGAATCATAAATTATGAATCATAAATTGAATCATGAATTGAATCATTAATTGAATCATGAATCATGAATCATGAATTAAATCATGAATCATGAATTGAATCATGAATCATGAATAATGAATTGAATTATGAATCATGAATCATGAATCATGAATCATGAATTGAATCATGAATCATAAATTGAAGCATGAATCATGAAATGAATCATAAAATAAATCATGAATCATGATTTGAATCAAGAATTGAATCATAAATCATGAAATGAATCATGAAATGAATCATGAATCACAAATTGAATCATGAATCATGAATCGAATCATGAATCATTAATAATGAATCATGAATTGAATCATGAATCATGAATTGAATCATGAATCATGAATCAAGAATTGAATCATGAATCATGAATCAAATCATGAATCATGAATTGAATCATGAATCGAATCATGAATCATGAATCGAATCATGAATCATGAATCGAATCATGAATCATGAATCGAATCATGAATCATGAATTGAATCATGAATTAAGAATCATGAATCATGAATCGAATCATGAATCATGAATTGAATCATGAATTGAATCATGAATCATGAATTAAAACATGAATTATGAATTGAATCATGATTTAAAACATGAATTATTAATTGAATCATGAATCATGAATTGAATCATGAATTGAATCATGAATCAAGAATCATGAAATAAATCATGAATTGAATCAAGATTCATGAACCATTAATTGAATCATGAAATAAATCATGAATCATGAATTAAATCATAAAACATGAATCATGAATTGAATCATGAATCATGAATCATGAATTGAATCATGAATCAAGAATTAAGAATTGAATCATGAATAATGAATCGAATCATGAATCATGAATTGAATCATGAATCATGAATTGAATCATGAATAAAATCATGAATCATGAATCGAATCATGAATGATGAATCGAATCATGAATCATGAATTGAATCATGAATCAGGAATCATGAATCATGAATTAAGAATCATGAATCATGAATTGAATCATGAATCAGGAATTTAAACATGAATAGAATCATGAATCATGAATTAAAATATGAATCATGAATTGAATCATGATTTAAAACATGAATTATGAATTGAATCATGAATCATGAATCATGAATTGAATCTTGAATCATGAATCGAATCATGAATCATGAATCGAATCATGAATCATGAATTATAAATCGAATCATGAATCATGATTCGAATCAAGAATCATGAATCGAATCATGAATCATGAATCGAATCATGAATCACAAATCATGAATTAAATTATGAATCATGAATTATGAATCGAATCATGAATCACAAATCATGAATTAAATCATGAATCATGAATCAAAAATGAATCATGAATCATGAAGGAAATCATGAATCATGAATCATGAATTGAATCATAAATCATGAAATGAATCATGAAATGAATCATGAATCATGAATCATGAATTGAATCATGAATCATGAATTGAATCATGAATCATGAATCATGAATTGAATCATGAATCATGAATTGAATCATTAATCATGAATCAAATCATGAATCATGAATTGAATCATGAATCATGAATCATGAATTGAATCATGAATCATGAATTGAATCATGAATCATGAATTGAATCATGAATCAAGAATTGAATCATTAATCATGAATCAAATCATGAATCATGAATTGAATCATGAATCATGAATCATGAATCATGAATTGAATCATGAATCATGAAGCGAATCATGAATCATGAATTATGAATTGAATCATTAATCATGAATCAAATCATGAATCATGAATTAAATCATGAATCATGAATTAAATCATGATCATGAATCATGAATCATGAATTGAATCATGAATCATGAAGCGAATCATGAATCATGAAGCGAATCCTGAATCATGAATCATGAATTGAATCATGAATCATGACCCATGAATTGAATCATGAATCATGAATCATGAATTGGATCATGAATTATGAATCATAAATTGAATCATGAATTGAATCATTAATTGAATCATGAATCATGAATCATGAATTGAATCATGAATCATGAATTGAATCATGAATCATGAATCATGAATTGAATCATGAATCATGAATCATGAATCATGAATTGAATCATGAATCATGAATCATGAATTGAATCATGAATCATAAATTGAAGCAGGAATCATGAAATGAATCATGAAATAAATCATGAATCATGATTTGAATCAAGAATTGAATCATAAATCATGAAATGAATCATGAAATGAATCATGAAACACAAATTGAATCATGAATCATGAATCGAATCATGAATCATGAATAATGAATCATGAATTGAATCATGAATCATGAATTGAATCATGAATCATGAATTGAATCATGAATCATGAATCAAGAATTGAATCATGAATGATAAATCGAATCATGAAACATGAATTGAATCATTAATCGTATCATGAATCATGAATCGAATCATGAATCATGAATCGAATCATGAATCATGAATTGAATCATGAATTAAGAATCATGAATCATGAATCGAATCATGAATCATGAATTGAATCATAAATTGAATCATGAATCATGAATTAAAACATGAATCATGAATTGAATCATGATTTAAAACATGAATTATTAATTGAATCATGAATCATGAATTGCATCATAAATTGAATCATGAATCGATAATCATGAAATAAATCATGAATTGAATCAAGATTCAAGAACCATGAATTGAATCATAAAATAAATCATGAATCATGAATTAAATCATAAAACATGAATCATGAATTGAATCATGAATCATGAATTAAGAATTGAATCATGAATCATGAATCGAATCATGAATCATGAATTGAATCATGAATCATGAATTGAATCATGAATCGTATCATGAATGATGAATCGAATCATGAATCATGAATTGAATCATGAATTAAGAATCATGATTAATGAATTAAATCATGAATCAAGAATTGAATCATGAATCATTAATCGAATCATGAATCATTGATTGAATCATGAATTGTATCATGAATCATGAATTGAATCATGAATCATGAATTATATCATGAATCATGCATTGAATCATGAATCATGAATCATGAATTGAATCATGATTTGAATCATGAATCATGAATCATGAATTGAATCATTAATCATGAATCAAATCATGAATCATGAATTGAATCATGAATCATGAATCATGAATCATGAATTGAATCATGAATCATGAAGCGAATCATGAATCATGAATCATGAATTGAATCATTAATCATGAATCAAATCATGAATCATGAATTAAATCATGAATCATGAATCATGAATCATGAATCATGAATCATGAAGCGAATCATGAATCATGAATCATGAATTGAATCATGAATTGAATCATGAATCATGAATCATGAATTGAATCATGAATCATGAATTGAATCATGAATCATGAATCATGAATTGAATCATGAATCATGAATCATGAATCATGAATTGAATCATGAATCATGAATCATGAATTGAATCATAAATCGAATCATGAATGATGAATCGAATCATGAATCATGAATCGAATCATGAATCATGAATTGAATCATGAATTAAGAATCATGAATCATGAATTGAATCATGAATCAAGAATTGAATCATGAATCATTAATCGAATCATGAATCATGGATTGAATCATGAATCATGAATTGTATCATGAATCATGAATTGAATCATGAATCATGAATCGAATCATGAATCATGAATTGAATCATAAATCGAATCATGAATCGAATCATGAATCATAAATCGAATCATGAATCATGAATTGTATCATGAATCATGAATTGAATCATGAATCATGAATCATGAATCATGAATTGAATCATGAATCATGAATTGAATCATGAATCATAAAATGAATCATGAATTGAATCATGATTTCAAACATGAATCATGAATCATGCATTGAATCATGAATCATGAATCATGCATTGAATCATGAATCATGAATCATGAATTGAATCATGAATCATGAATCATGAATTGAATTATGAATTGAATCAAGAATTGAATCATGAATTGAAACATGAATCATGAATCGAATCATGATTCATGAATCATGAATTGAATCATGAATCATGAATCATGAATTGAATCATGAATCATGAATTGAATCATAAATCATGAATCGTGAATTGAATCATGAATCATGAATCATGAATCATGAATCATGAATTGAATCTTGAATCATGAATCGAATCATGAATTATGAATCGAATCATGAATCATGATTTGAATCAAGAATCATGAATCGAATCATGAATCATGAATCGAATCATAAATCACAAATCATGAATTGAATTATGAATCATGAATTATGATTCGAATCATGAATCACAAATCATGAATTGAATCATGAATCATGAATCATAAAATGAATCATGAATCATGAATGGAATCATGAATCATGAATCATGAATTGAATCATAAATCATGAAATGAATCATGAAATGAATCATGAATCATGAATTAAAACATGAATCATGAATCATGAATCGAATCATGAATCATGAATTGAATCATGAATCATGAATCATGAATCATGAATTAAATCATGAATCATGAATCATTAATCATGAATCGAATCATGAATCATGAATTGAATCATGAATCATGAATCATGAATCATGAATTGAATCATGAATCATGAATTGAATCATGAATCATGAAATGAATCATGAAATAAATCATGAATCGTGATTTGAATCAAGAATTTAATCATGAATTGAAACATGAATCATGAATCGAATCATGATTCATTAATCATGAAATAAATCATGAATTGAATCAAAATTATTGAACCATGAATTGAATCATGAATCATGAATTGAATCATAAATTGAATCATGAATCATGAATTGAATCATGAATCAAGAATTGAATCATGAATCATTAATCGAATCATGAATCATGGATTGAATCATGAATCATTAATCGAATCATGAATCATGGATTGAATCATGAATCATGAATCATGAATTGAATCATGAATCGAATCATGAATCATGAATCGAATCATGAATCATAAATCGAATCATTAATCATGAATTCTATCATGAATCATGAATCATGAATTGAATCATGAATCATAAAATGAATCATGAATATAATCATGAATTCAAACATGAATCATGAATCATGCATTGAATCATGAATCATGCATTGAATCATGAATCATAAATCATGCATTGAATCATGAATCATGAATCATGAATTGAATCATGAATCATGAATCATGAATTGAATTATGAATTGAATCATGAATTGAATTATGAATTGAATCATGAATTGAAACATGAATCATGAATCGAATCATGATTCATGAATCATGAATTGAATCATGAATCATGAATCATGAATTGAATCATGAATCATAAATCATGAATCATGAATTGAATCATGAATCATGAATTGAATCATGAATCATGAATCATGAATTGAATCATGAATCATGAATTGAATCATGAATCATAAATCGAATCTTGAATCATGAATCATGAATTGAATCGTGAATCATGAATCATGAATCATGAATTGAATCACGAATTATGAATCATAATTTGAATCATGATTTGAATCATGAATTGAATCATGAATCATGAATCATGAAATGAATCATGAATCATGAATCATGAATCATGAATCATGAATTGAATCTTGAATCATGAATCGAATCATGAATTATGAATCGAATCATGAATCATGATTTGAATCAAGAATCATGAATCGAATAATGAATCATGAATCGAATCATGGATCACAAATCATGAATTGAATTATGAATCATGAATTATGAATCGAATCATGAATCACAAATCATGAATTGAATCATGAATCATAAAATGAATCATGAATCATGAATGGAATCATGAATCATGAATCATGAATTGAATCATAAATCATGAAATGAATCATGAATCATGAATCACGATTTGAATCATGAATCATGAATCGAATCATGAATCATGAATCATGAATCATGAATCATGAATCGAATCATGAATCACAAATCATGAATCGAATCATGAATCGAATCATGAATTGAATCATAATTCGAATCATGAATTGAATCATGAATCATGAATTGAATCATGAATCATGAATTAAAATTTGAATCATGAATCATGAATCGAATCATGAATCATGAATAATGAATCATGAATTGAATCATGAATCATAAATTGAATCATGAATTGAATCATGAATCAAGAATCATGAAATAAATCATGAATTGAATCAAGATTCATGAACCATGAATTGAATAAAGAAATAAATCATGAATCATGAATTGAATCATAAAACATGAATCATGAATTGAATCATGAATCATGAATCATGAATTGAATAATGAATCATGAATCAAGAATTGAATCATAAAACATGAATCATGAATTGAATCATGAATCATGAATCATGAATTGAATCATGAATCAAGAATTAAGAATTGAATCATGAATAATGAATCGAATCATGAATCATGAATTGAATCATGAATCATGAATTGAATCATGAATAAAATCATGAATCATGAATCGAATCATGAATGATGAATCGAATCATGAATCATGAATTGAATCATGAATCAGGAATCATGAATCATGAATTAAGAATCATGAATCATGAATTGAATCATGAATCAGGAATTTAATCATGAATAGAATCATGAATCATGAATTAAAATATGAATCATGAATTGAATCATGATTTAAAACATGAATTATGAATTGAATCATGAATCATGAATCATGAATTGAATCTTGAATCATGAATCGAATCATGAATCATGAATTGAATCATGAATCATGAATTATAAATCGAATCATGAATCATGATTCGAATCAAGAATCATGAATCGAATCATGAATCATGAATCGAATCATGAATCACAAATCATGAATTAAATTATGAATCATGAATTATGAATCGAATCATGAATCACAAATCATGAATTAAATCATGAATCATGAATCAAAAATGAATCATGAATCATGAATCATGAATTGAATCATAAATCATGAAATGAATCATGAAATGAATCATGAATCATGAATTGAATCATGAATCATGAATTGAATCATGAATCATGAATTGAATCATTAATCATGAATCAAATCATGAATCATGAATTGAATCATGAATCATGAATTGAATCATGAATCATGAATTGAATCATGAATCATGAATTGAATCATGAATCAAGAATTGAATCATTAATCATAAATCAAATCATGAATCATGAATTGAATCATGAATCATGAATCATGAATTATGAATTGAATCATTAATCATGAATCAAATCATGAATCATGAATTGAATCATGAATCATGAATTAAATCATGATCATGAATCATGAATCATGAATTGAATCATGAATCATGAAGCGAATCCTGAATCATGAATCATGAATTGAATCATGAATCATGACCCATGAATTGAATCATGAATCATGAATTGGATCATGAATTATGAATCATAAATTGAATTGAGAATTGAATCATTAATTGAATCATGAATCATGAATCATGAATTGAATCATGAATCATGAATTGAATCATGAATCATGAATCATGAATTGAATCATGAATCATGAATCATGAATCATGAATTGAATCATGAATCATAAATTGAAGCAGGAATCATGAAATGAATCATGAAATAAATCATGAATCATGATTTGAATCAAGAATTGAATCATAAATCATGAAATGAATCATGTAATGAATCATGAAACACAAATTGAATCATGAATCATGAATCGAATCATGAATCATGAATAATGAATCATGAATTTAATCATGAATCATGAATTGAATCATGAATCATGAATCAAGAATTGAATCATGAATCAAGAATTGAATCATGAATGATAAATCGAATCATGAAACATGAATTGAATCATGAATCGTATCATGAATCATGAATCGAATCATGAATCATGAATCGAATCATGAATCATGAATTGAATCATGAATTAAGAATCATGAATCATGAATCGAATCATGAATCATGAATTGAATCATAAATTGAATCATGAATCATGAATTAAAACATGAATCATGAATTGAATCATGATTTAAAACATGAATTATTAATTGAATCATGAATCATGAATTGAATCATAAATTGAATCATGAATCGATAATCATGAAATAAATCATGAATTGAATCAAGATTCATGAACCATGAATTGAATCATAAAATAAATCATGAATCATGAATTAAATCATAAAACATGAATCATGAATTGAATCATGAATCATGAATTAAGAATTGAATCATGAATCATGAATCGAATCATGAATCATGAATTGAATCATGAATCATGAATCATGAATTGAATCATGAATCGTATCATGAATGATGAATCGAATCATGAATCATGAATCGAATCATGAATCATGAATTGAATCATGAATTAAGAATCATGATTAATGAATTAAATCATGAATCAAGAATTGAATCATGAATCATTAATCGAATCATGAATCATTGATTGAATCATGAATCATGAATTGTATCATGAATCATGAATTGAATCATGAATCATGAATTGTATCATGAATCATGCATTGAATCATGAATCATGAATCATGAATTGAATCATGAATCATGATTTGAATCATGAATCATGAATTGAATCATGAATCATGAATTGAATCATTAATCATGAATCGAATCATGAATTGAATCATGAATCATGAATCATGAATCATGAATTGAATCATGAATCATGAAGCGAATCATGAATCATGAATCATGAATTGAATCATTAATCATGAATCAAATCATGAATCATGAATTAAATCATGAATCATGAATCATGAATCATGAATCATGAATCATGAAGCGAATCATGAATCATGAATCATGAATTGAATCATGAATTGAATCATGAATCATGAATCATGAATTGAATCATGAATCATGAATTGAATCATGAATCATGAATCATGAATTGAATCATGAATCATGAATCATGAATCATGAATTGAATCATGAATCATGAATCATGAATTGAATCATGAATCGAATCATGAATGATGAATCGAATCATGAATCATGAATCGAATCATGAATCATGAATTGAATCATGAATTAAGAATCATGAATCATGAATTGAATCATGAATCAAGAATTGAATCATGAATCATTAATCGAATCATGAATCATGGATTGAATCATGAATCATGAATTGTATCATGAATCATGAATTGAATCATGAATCATGAATCGAATCATGAATCATGAATTGAATCATAAATCGAATCATGAATCATGAATCGAATCATGAATCATAAATCGAATCATGAATCATGAATTGTATCATGAATCATGAATTGAATCATGAATCATGAATCATGAATCATGAATTGAATCATGAATCATGAATTGAATCATGAATCATAAAATGAATCATGAATTGATTCATGATTTCAAGCATGAATCATGAATCATGCATTGAATCATGAATCATGAATCATGCATTGAATCATGAATCATGAATCATGAATTGAATCATGAATCATGAATCATGAATTGAATTATGAATTGAATCAAGAATTGAATCATGAATTGAAACATGAATCATGAATCGAATCATGATTCATGAATCGTGAATTGAATCATGAATCATGAATCATGAATTGAATCATGAATCATGAATTGAATCATAAATCATGAATCGTGAATTGAATCATGAATCATGAATCATGAATCATGAATCATGAATCATGAATCATGAATCATGAATTGAATCTTGAATCATGAATCGAATCATGAATTATGAATCGAATCATGAATCATGATTTGAATCAAGAATCATGAATCGAATCATGAATCATGAATCGAATCATAAATCACAAATCATGAATTGAATTATGAATCATGAATTATGATTCGAATCATGAATCACAAATCATGAATTGAATCATGAATCATGAATCATAAAATGAATCATGAATCATGAATATAATCATGAATCATGAATCATGAATTGAATCATAAATCATGAAATGAATCATGAAATGAATCATGAATCATGAATTAAAACATGAATCATGAATCATGAATTGAATCATGAATCATGAATTGAATCATGAATCATTAATCATGAATCATGAATCATGAATCGAATCATGAATCATGAATTGAATCATGAATCATGAATCATGAATCATGAATTAAATCATGAATCATGAATCATTAATCATGAATCATGAATCATGAATCATGAATCATTAATTGAATCATGAATCATGAAATGAATCATGAAATAAATCATGAATCGTGATTTGAATCAAGAATTTAATCATGAATTGAAACATGAATCATGAATCGAATCATGATTCATTAATCATGAAATAAATCATGAATTGTATCAAAATTAATGAACCATGAATTGAATCATGAATCATGAATTGAATCATAAATTGAATCATGAATCATGAATTGAATCATGAATCAAGAATTGAATCATGAATCATTAATCGAATCATGAATCATGTATTGAATCATGAATCATGAATCATGAATCGAATCATGAATCATGAATTGAATCATGAATTAAGAATCATGAATCATGAATTGAATCATGAATCAAGAATTGAATCATGAATCATTAATCGAATCATGAATCATGGATTGAATCATGAATCATGAATTGTATCATGAATCATGAATTGAATCATGAATCATGAATCGAATCATGAATCATGAATTGAATCATAAATCGAATCATGAATCATGAATCGAATCATGAATCATAAATCGAATCATGAATCATGAATTGTATCATGAATCATGAATTGAATCATGAATCATGAATCATGAATCATGAATTGAATCATGAATCATGAATTGAATCATGAATCATAAAATGAATCATGAATTGATTCATGATTTCAAACATGAATCATGAATCATGCATTGAATCATGAATCATGAATCATGCATTGAATCATGAATCATGAATCATGAATTGAATCATGAATCATGAATCATGAATTGAATTATGAATTGAATCAAGAATTGAATCATGAATTGAAACATGAATCATGAATCGAATCATGATTCATGAATCGTGAATTGAATCATGAATCATGAATCATGAATTGAATCATGAATCATGAATTGAATCATAAATCATGAATCGTGAATTGAATCATGAATCATGAATCATGAATCATGAATCATGAATCATGAATTGAATCTTGAATCATGAATCGAATCATGAATTATGAATCGAATCATGAATCATGATTTGAATCAAGAATCATGAATCGAATCATGAATCATGAATCGAATCATAAATCACAAATCATGAATTGAATTATGAATCATGAATTATGATTCGAATCATGAATCACAAATCATGAATTGAATCATGAATCATGAATCATAAAATGAATCATGAATCATGAATATAATCATGAATCATGAATCATGAATTGAATCATAAATCATGAAATGAATCATGAAATGAATCATGAATCATGAATTAAAACATGAATCATGAATCATGAATTGAATCATGAATCATGAATTGAATCATGAATCATTAATCATGAATCATGAATCATGAATCGAATCATGAATCATGAATTGAATCATGAATCATGAATCATGAATCATGAATTAAATCATGAATCATGAATCATTAATCATGAATCGAATCATGAATCATGAATTGAATCATGAATCATGAATCATGAATCATGAATCATGAATCATTAATTGAATCATGAATCATGAAATGAATCATGAAATAAATCATGAATCGTGATTTGAATCAAGAATTTAATCATGAATTGAAACATGAATCATGAATCGAATCATGATTCATTAATCATGAAATAAATCATGAATTGTATCAAAATTAATGAACCATGAATTGAATCATGAATCATGAATTGAATCATAAATTGAATCATGAATCATGAATTGAATCATGAATCAAGAATTGAATCATGAATCATTAATCGAATCATGAATCATGTATTGAATCATGAATCATGAATCATGAATTGAATCATGAATCGAATCATGAATCATGAATCGAATCATGAATCATAAATCGAATCATGAATCATGAATTCTATCATGAATCATGAATCATGAATCATGAATCATGAATTGAATCATGAATCATAAAATGAATCATGAATATAATCATGAATTCAAACATGAATCATGAATCATGCATTGAATCATGAATCATGAATCATGCATTGAATCATGAATCATGAATCATGCATTGAATCATGAATCATGAATTGAATCATGAATCATGAATTGTATCATGAATCATGAATTGAATCATGAATCATGAATCGAATCATGAATCATGAATTGAATCATAAATCGAATCATGAATCATGAATCGAATCATGAATCATAAATCGAATCATGAATCATGAATTGTATCATGAATCATGAATTGAATCATGAATCATGAATCATGAATCATGAATTGAATCATGAATCATGAATTGAATCATGAATCATGAATCATGAATCATGAATTGAATCATGAATCATGAATTGAATCATGAATCATAAAATGAATCATGAATTGATTCATGATTTCAAACATGAATCATGAATCATGCATTGAATCATGAATCATGAATCATGCATTGAATCATGAATCATGAATCATGAATTGAATCATGAATCATGAATCATGAATTGAATTATGAATTGAATCAAGAATTGAATCATGAATTGAAACATGAATCATGAATCGAATCATGATTCATGAATCGTGAATTGAATCATGAATCATGAATCATGAATTGAATCATGAATTTTAATTGAATCATAAATCATGAATCGTGAATTGAATCATGAATCATGAATCATGAATCATGAATCATGAATCATGAATTGAATCTTGAATCATGAATCGAATCATGAATTATGAATCGAATCATGAATCATGATTTGAATCAAGAATCATGAATCGAATCATGAATCATGAATCGAATCATAAATCACAAATCATGAATTGAATTATGAATCATGAATTATGATTCGAATCATGAATCACAAATCATGAATTGAATCATGAATCATGAATCATAAAATGAATCATGAATCATGAATATAATCATGAATCATGAATCATGAATTGAATCATAAATCATGAAATGAATCATGAAATGAATCATGAATCATGAATTAAAACATGAATCATGAATCATGAATTGAATCATGAATCATGAATTGAATCATGAATCATTAATCATGAATCATGAATCATGAATCGAATCATGAATCATGAATTGAATCATGAATCATGAATCATGAATCATGAATTAAATCATGAATCATGAATCATTAATCATGAATCGAATCATGAATCATGAATTGAATCATGAATCATGAATCATGAATCATGAATCATGAATCATTAATTGAATCATGAATCATGAAATGAATCATGAAATAAATCATGAATCGTGATTTGAATCAAGAATTTAATCATGAATTGAAACATGAATCATGAATCGAATCATGATTCATTAATCATGAAATAAATCATGAATATTATCAAAATTAATGAACCATGAATTGAATCATGAATCATGAATTGAATCATAAATTGAATCATGAATCATGAATTGAATCATGAATCAAGAATTGAATCATGAATCATTAATCGAATCATGAATCATGTATTGAATCATGAATCATGAATCATGAATTGAATCATGAATCGAATCATGAATCATGAATCGAATCATGAATCATAAATCGAATCATGAATCATGAATTCTATCATGAATCATGAATCATGAATCATGAATCATGAATTGAATCATGAATCATAAAATGAATCATGAATATAATCATGAATTCAAACATGAATCATGAATCATGCATTGAATCATGAATCATGAATCATGCATTGAATCATGAATCATGAATCATGCATTGAATCATGAATCATGAATCATGAATTGAATCATGAATCATGAATCATGAATTGAATTATGAATTGAATCATGAATTGAAACATGAACCATGAATCGAATCATGATTCATGAATCATGAATTGAATCATGAATCATGAATCATGAATTGAATCATGAATCATAAATCATGAATCATGAATTGAATCATGAATCATGAATTGAATCATGAATCATGAATCATGAATTGAATCATGAATCATGAATTGAATCATGAATCATAAATCGAATCTTGAATCATGAATCATGAATTGAATCGTGAATCATGAATCATGAATCATGAATTGAATCACGAATTATGAATCATAATTTGAATCATGATTTGAATCATGAATTGAATCATGAATCATGAATCATGAAATGAATCATGAATCATGAATCATGAATTGAATCTTGAATCATGAATCGAATCATGAATTATGAATCGAATCATGAATCATGATTTGAATCAAGAATCATGAATCGAATAATGAATCATGAATCGAATCATGGATCACAAATCATGAATTGAATTATGAATCATGAATTATGAATCGAATCATGAATCACAAATCATGAATTGAATCATGAATCGAATCATGAATTGAATCATGAATCGAATCATGAATCGAATCATGAATCATGAATAATGAATCATGAATTGAATCATGAATCATAAATTGAATCATGAATTGAATCATGAATCAAGAATCATGAAATAAATCATGAATTGAATCAAGATTCATGAACCATGAATTGAATAAAGAAATAAATCATGAATCATGAATTGAATCATAAAACATGAATCATGAATTGAATCATGAATCATGAATCATGAATTGAATCATGAATCATGAATCAAGAATTGAATCATAAAACATGAATCATGAATTGAATCATGAATCATGAATCATGAATTGAATCATGAATCATGAATCAAGAATTGAATCATGAATCATGAATCGAATCATGAATCATGAATTGAATCATGAATCATGAATCATGAATTGAATCATGAATAAAATCATGAATCATGAATCGAATCATGAATGATGAATCGAATCATGAATCATGAATTGAATCATGAATTAGGAATCATGGATCATGAATTAAGAATCATGAATCATGAATTGAATCATGAATCAGGAATTGAATCATGAATTCAATCATAAATCATGATTTAAAATATGAATCTTGAATTGAATCATGATTTAAAACATGAATTATGAATTGAATCATGAATCATGAATTGAATCTTGAATCATGAATCGAATCATGAATCATGAATCTAATCATGAATCATGAATTATAAATCGAATCATGAATCATGATTCGAATCAAGAATCATGAATCGAATCATGAATCATGAATCGAATCATGAATCACAAATCATGAATTAAATTATGAATCATGAATTATGAATCGAATCATGAATCACAAATCATGAATTAAATCATGAATCATGAATCATAAAATGAATCATGAATCATGAAGGAAATCATGAATCATGAATCATGAATTGAATCATAAATCATAAAATGAATCATGAAATGAATCATGAATCATGAATTGAATCATGAATCATGAATTGAATCATGAATCATGAATTGAATCATTAATCATGAATCAAATCATGAATCATGAATTGAATCATAAATCATGAATCATGAATTGAATCATGAATCATGAATTGAATCATGAATCATGAATTGAATCATTAATCATGAATCAAATCATTAATCATGAATTGAATCATGAATCATGAATCATGAATCATGAATTGAATCATGAATCATGAAGCGAATCATGAATCATGAATCATGAATTGAATCATAAATCATGAATCAAATCATGAATTATGAATTGAATCATGAATCATGAATCATGAATCATGAATTGAATCATGAATCATGAAGCGAATCATGAATCATGAATCATGAATTGAATCATGAATCATGAATCATGAATTGAATCATGAATTATGAATCATAAATTGAATCATGAATTGAATCATTAATTGAATCATGAATCATGAATCATGAATTAAATCATGAATCATGAATTGAATCATGAATCATGAATCATGAATCATGAATCATGAATTGAATCATGAATCATAAATTGAAGCATGAATCATGAAATGAATCATGAAATAAATCATGAATCATGTTTTGAATCGTGAATCATGAATCACGATTTGAATAATGAATCATGAATCGAATCATGAATCATGAATAATGAATCATGAATTGAATCATGAATCATAAATTGAATCATGAATTGAATCATGAATCAAGAATCATGAAATAAATCATGAATTGAATCAAGATTCATGAACCATAAATTGAATCATGAAATAAATCATGAATCATGAATTGAATCATAAAACATGAATCATGAATTGAATCATGAATCATGAATCATGAATTGAATCATGAATCATGAATCAAGAATTGAATCATGAATCATGAATCGAATCATGAATCATGAATTGAATCATGAATCATGAATCATAAATAAAATCATTAATCATGAATCGAATCATGAATGATGAATCAAATCATGAATCATGAATTGAATCATGAATTAGGAATCATGGATCATGAATTAAGAATCATGAATCATGAATTGAATCATGAATCAGGAATTGAATCATGAATTGAATCATAAATCATGAATTAAAATATGAATCATGAATTGAATCATGATTTAAAACATGAATTATGAATTGAATCATGAATCATGAATCATGAATTGAATCTTGAATCATGAATTGAATCATGAATCATGAATCAAGAATTGAATCATGAATCATGAATCAAATCATGAATCATGAATTGAATCATGAATCGAATCATGAATCATGAATCGAATCATGAATTAAGAATCATGAATCATGAATCGAATCATGAATCATGAATTGAATCATGAATTGAATCATGAATCATGAATTAAAACATGAATCATGAATTGAATCATGATTTAAAACATGAATTATTAATTGAATCATGAATCATGAATTGAATCATGAATTGAATCAAGATTCATGAACCATGAATTGAATTATGAAATAAATCATGAATCATGAATTAAATCATAAAACATGAATCATGAATTGAATCATGAATCAAGAATTAAGAATTGAATCATGAATAATGAATTGAATCATGAATAAAATCATGAATCATGAATCGAATCATGAATGATGAATCGAATCATGAATCATGAATTGAATCATGAATCAGGAATCATGAATCATGAATTATGAATCATGAATCATGAATTTAATCATGAATCAGGAATTGAATTATGAATTGAATCATGAATCATGAATTAAAATATGAATCATGATTTAAATCATGATTTAAAATATGAATTATGAATTGAATCATTAATCATGAATCATGAATTGAATCTTGAATCATGAATCGAATCATGAATCATGAATCGAATCATGAATCATGAATTATAAATCGAATCATGAATCATGATTCGAATCAAGAATCATGAATCGAATCATGAATCATGAATCGAATTAATGAATCACAAATCATGAATTAAATTATGAATCATGAATTATGAATCGAATCATGAATCACAAATCATGAATTAAATCATGAATCATTAATCAAAAATGAATCATGAATCATGATGGAAATCATGAATCATGAATCATGAATTGAATCATAAATCATGAAATGAATCATGAAATGAATCATGAATCATGAATTGAATCATGAATCATGAATTGAATCATGAATCATGAATCATGAATTGAATCCTGAATCATGAATTGAATCATTAATCATGAATCAAATCATGAATCATGAATTGAATCATGAATCATGAATCATGAATTGAATCATGAATCATGAATTGAATCATGAATCATGAATTGAATCATGAATCATGAATTGAATCATGAATCATGAATTGAATCATTAATCATGAATCAAATCATGAATCATGAATTGAATCATGAATCATGAATCATGAATCATGAATTGAATCATGAATCATGAAACGAATCATGAATCATGAATTCAATCATTAATCATGAATCATGAATTAAATCATGAATCATGAATCATGAATTGAATCATGAATCATGAAGCGAATCATGAATCATGAATTGAATCATGAATCATGACCCATGAATTGAATCATGAATCATGATTAATGAATTAAATCATGAATCATGAATCATGAATTGAATCATGAATCATGATTAATGAATCATGAATCATGATTAATGAATCATGAATCATGAATTGAATCATGAATCATAAATTGAAGCATAAATCATGAAATGAATCATGAAATAAATCATGAATCATGATTTGAATCAAGAATTGAATCATAAATCATGAAATGAATCATGAAATGAATCATGAAACACAAATTGAATCATGAATCATGAATCGAATCATGAATCATGAATCATGAATTGAATCATGAATCGAATCATGAATGATGAATCGAATCATGAATCATGAATCGAATCATGAATCATGAATTGATTTATGAATTAAGAATCATGAATCATGAATTGAATCATGAATCAAGAATTGAATCATGAATCATTAATCGAATCATGAATCATGGATTGAATCATGAATCATGAATTGTATCATGAATCATGAATTGAATCATGAATCATGAATTGAATCATGAATCATGAATCGAATCATGAATCATGAATTGAATCATGAATTAAGAATCATTAATCATGAATCGAATCATGAATCATGAATTGAATCATAAATTGAATCATTAATCATGAATTAAAACATGAATCATGAATTGAATCATGATTTAAAACATGAATTATTAATTGAATCATGAATCATAAATTGAATCATAAATTGAATCAGGAATCGAGAATCATGAAATAAATAATGAATTGAATCAAGATTCATGAACCATGAATTGAATCATAAAATAAATCATGAATCATGAATTAAATCATAAAACATGAATCATGAATTGAATCATGAATCATGAATCATGAATTGAATCATGAATCATGAATTAAGAATTGAATCATGAATCATGAATCGAATCATGAATCATGAATTGAATCATGAATCATGAATCATGAATTGAATCATGAATCGAATCATGAATGATGAATCAAATCATGAATCGAATCATGAATCATGAATTGATTTATGAATTAAGAATCATGAATCATGAATTGAATCATGAATCAAGAATTGAATCATGAATCATTAATCGAATCATGAATCATGGATTGAATCATGAATCATGAATTGTATCATGAATCATGAATTGAATCATGAATCATGAATTGAATCATAAATCGAATCATGAATCATGAATCGAATCATGAATCATAAATTGAATCATGAATCATGAATTGTATCATGAATCATGAATTGAATCATGAATCATGAATCATGAATTGAATCATGAATCATGAATTGAATCATGAATCATAAAATGAATCATGAATTGAATCATGAATCACGAATTGAATCATGAAATAAATCATGAATCGTCATTTGAATCAAGAATTGAATCATAAATCATGAAATGAATCATGAAATGAATCATGAATCACGAATTGAATCATGAAATAAATCATGAATCGTCATTTGAATCAAGAATTGAATCATAAATCATGAAATGAATCATGAAATAAATCATGAATCACGAATTGAATCATGAATCATGAATCGAATCATGAATCATGAATCATGAATTGAATTATGAATTGAATCATGAATTGAAACATGAATTATGAATCGAATCATGATTCATGAATCATGAATTGAATTATGAATTGAATCATGAATCGAATCATGAATCATGAATCATGAATTGAATTATGAATTGAATCATGAATTGAAACATGAATCATGAATCGAATCATGATTCATGAATCATGAATTGAATTATGAATTGAATCATGAATTGAATCATGAATCAAGTATCATGAAATAAATCATGAATTGAATCAAAATTAATGAACCATGTATTGAATCATGAATCATGAATCGAATCATGAATCATAAATCGAATCATGAATCATGAATTCTATCATGAATTATGAATCGAATCATGAATCATGAATCGAATCATGAATCATAAATCGAATCATGAATCATGAATTCTATCATGAATCATGAATCGAATCATGAATCATGAATTGAATCATGAATCATGAATCATGAATCATGAATTGAATCATGAATCATGAATTGAATCATGAATCATAAAATGAATCATGAATTGAATCATGAATTCAAACATAATTCATGAATCATGAATCATGCATTGAATCATGAATCATGAATCATGCATTGAATCATGAATCATGAATCATGAATTGAATCATGAATCATGAATCATGAATTGAATTATGAATTGAATCATGAATTGAAACATGAATCATGAATCGAATCATGATTCATGAATCATGAATTGAATCATGAATCATGAATCATGAATTGAATCATGAATCATAAATCATGAATCATGAATTGAATCATGAATCATAAATTGAATCATGAATCATGAATCGAATCATGAATCATGAATTGAATCATGAATCATAAATCGAATCTTGAATCATGAATCATGAATTGAATCATGAATCATGAATCATGAATCATGAATCATGAATTGAATCACGAATTATGAATCATAATTAAAATCATGATTTGAATCATGAATTGAATCATGAATCATGAATCATGAATCATGAATTATGAATTGAATCTTGAATCATGAATCGAATCATGAATTATGAATCGAATCATAATTCATGATTTGAATCAAGAATCATAAAATTAATCATGAATCATGAATGGAATCATGAATCATGAATCATGAATTGAATCATAAATCATGAAATGAATCATGAATTGAATCATGAATCATGAATCAAGAATTGAATCATGAATCATGAATCGAATCATGAATCATGAATTGAATCATGAATCATGAATTGAATCATGAATCGAATCATGAATTATGAATCGAATCATGAATCATGAATCGAATCATGAATCATGAATCGAATCATGAATCATGAATTGAATCATGAATTAAGAATCATGAATCAAGAATTGAATCATGAATCATGAATTGAATCATGAATTGAATCATGAATCATGAATTGAATCATGATTTAAAACATGAATTATGAATTGAATCATGAATCATGAATCATGAATTGAATCTTGAATTATGAATCGACTCATGAATAATGAATTATGAATCGAATCATGAATCATGATTTGAATCAAGAATCATGAATCATGAATTGAATCATAAATCATGAAATGAATCATGAATTGAATCATGAATCATGAATCAAGAATTGAATCATGAATCATGAATCGAATCATGAATCATGAATTGAATCACGAATCATGAATTGAATCATGAATCATAAAATGAATCATGAATGGAATCATGAATCATGAATCATGAATTGAATCATAAATCATGAAATGAATCATGAATTGAATCATGAATCATGAATCAAGAATTTAATCATGAATCATGAATCGAATCATGAATCATGAATTGAATCATGAATCATGAATCGAATCATGAATTATGAATCGAATCATGAATCATGAATGGAATCATGAATCATAAATCGAATCATGAATCATGAATTCTATCATGAATCATGAATCGAATCATGAATCATGAATGGAATCATGAATCATAAATCGAATCATGAATCATGAATTCTATCATGAATCATGAATCGAATCATGAATCATGAATTGAATCATGAATCATGAATCATGAATCATGAATTGAATCATGAATCATGAATTGAATCATGAATCATAAAATGAATCATGAATTGAATCATGAATTAAAACATAATTCATGAATCATGAATCATGAATTGAATCATGAATCATGAATCATGAATTGAATTATGAATTGAATCATGAATTGAAACATGAATCATGAATCAAATCATGATTCATGAATCATGAATTGAATCATGAATCATGAATCATGAATTGAATCATGAATCATAAATCATGAATCATGAATTGAATCATGAATCATGAATTGAATCATGAATCATGAATCATGAATTGAATCATGAATCATGAATTGAATCATGAATCATAAATCGAATCTTGAATCATGAATCATGAATTGAATCATGAATCATGAATCATGAATCATGAATCATGAATTGAATCACGAATTATGAATCATAATTTAAATCATGATTTGAATCATGAATTGAATCATGAATCATGAATCATGAAATGAATCATGAATCATGAATCATGAATCATGAATTATGAATTGAATCTTGAATCATGAATCGAATCATGAATTATGAATCGAATCATAATTCATGATTTGAATCAAGAATCATAAAATTAATCATGAATCATGAATGGAATCATGAATCATGAATCATGAAATGAATCATAAATCATGAAATGAATCATGAATTGAATCATGAATCATGAATCAAGAATTGAATCATGAATCATGAATCGAATCATGAATCATGAATTGAATCATGAATCATGAATTGAATCATGAATCGAATCATGAATTATGAATCGAATCATGAATCATGAATCGAATCATGAATCATGAATCGAATCATGAATCATGAATTGAATCATGAATTAAGAATCATGAATCAAGAATTGAATCATGAATCATGAATTGAATCATGAATCATGAATTGAATCATGATTTAAAACATGAATTATGAATTGAATCATGAATCATGAATCATGAATTGAATCTTGAATTATGAATCGACTCATGAATAATGAATTATGAATCGAATCATGAATCATGATTTGAATCAAGAATCATGTATCATGAATTGAATCATAAATCATGAAATGAATCATGAATTGAATCATGAATCATGAATCAAGAATTGAATCATGAATCATGAATCGAATCATGAATCATGAATTGAATCACGAATCATGAATTGAATCATGAATTGTAAAATGAATCATGAATGGAATCATGAATCATGAATCATGAATTGAATCATAAATCATGAAATGAATCATGAATTGAATCATGAATCAAGAATTGAATCATGAATCATGAATCGAATCATGAATCATGAATTGAATCATGAATCATGAATCGAATCATGAATTATGAATCGAATCATGAATCATGAATCGAATCATGAATCATGAATCGAATCATGAATCATGAATTGAATCATGAATTAAGAATCATAAATCAAGAATTGAATCATGAATCATGAATTGAATCATGAATTGAATCATGAATCATGAATTAAAACATGAATCATGAATTGAATCATGATTTAAAACATGAATTATGAATTGAATCATGAATCATGAATCATGAATTGAATCTTGAATTATGAATCGACTCATGAATAATGAATTATGAATCGAATCATGAATCATGATTCGAATCAAGAATCATGAATCGAATCATGAATCATGAATCGAATCATGAATCACAAATAATGCATTGAATCATGAATCATAAATCATGCATTGAATCATGAATCATGAATTGAATCATGAATCATGAATTGAATTATGAATTGAATCAAGAATTGAATCATGAATTGAAACATGAATCATGAATCGAATCATGATTCATGAATCATGAATTTAATCATGAAACATGAATTGAATTATGAATTCAATCAAGAATTGAATCATGAATTGAAACATGAAACATGAATTGAATCATGAATCATGAATCATGAATTGAACCATGAATCATGAATCATGAATTGAATCATGAATCATGAATCATGAATTGAATCTTGATTTAAAACATGAATTATGAATTGAATCATAAATCATGAATCATGAATTGAATCTTGAATTATGAATCGACTCATGAATAATGAATTATAAATCGAATCATGAATCACAAATAATGAATTGAATTATGAATCATGAATCATGAATTGAATCATGAATCATGAATTGAATCATGAATCATGAATTGAATCATTAATCATGAATCAAATCATGAATCATGAATTGAATCATAAATCATGAATCATGAATTGAATCATGAATCATGAATTGAATCATGAATCATGAATTGAATCATTAATCATGAATCAAATCATTAATCATGAATTGAATCATGAATCATGAATCATGAATCATGAATTGAATCATGAATCATGAAGCGAATCATGAATCATGAATCATGAATTGAATCATAAATCATGAATCAAATCATGAATTATGAATTGAATCATGAATCATGAATCATGAATCATGAATTGAATCATGAATCATGAAGCGAATCATGAATCATGAATCATGAATTGAATCATGAATCATGAATCATGAATTGAATCATGAATTATGAATCATAAATTGAATCATGAATTGAATCATTAATTGAATCATGAATCATGAATCATGAATTAAATCATGAATCATGAATTGAATCATGAATCATGAATCATGAATCATGAATCATGAATTGAATCATGAATCATGAATCATGAATCATGAATCATGAATTGAATCATGAATCATAAATTGAAGCATGAATCATGAAATGAATCATGAAATAAATCATGAATCATGTTTTGAATCGTGAATCATGAATCACGATTTGAATAATGAATCATGAATCGAATCATGAATCATGAATAATGAATCATGAATTGAATCATGAATCATAAATTGAATCATGAATTGAATCATGAATCAAGAATCATGAAATAAATCATGAATTGAATCAAGATTCATGAACCATAAATTGAATCATGAAATAAATCATGAATCATGAATTGAATCATAAAACATGAATCATGAATTGAATCATGAATCATGAATCATGAATTGAATCATGAATCATGAATCAAGAATTGAATCATGAATCATGAATCGAATCATGAATCATGAATTGAATCATGAATCATGAATCATAAATAAAATCATTAATCATGAATCGAATCATGAATGATGAATCAAATCATGAATCATGAATTGAATCATGAATTAGGAATCATGGATCATGAATTAAGAATCATGAATCATGAATTGAATCATGAATCAGGAATTGAATCATGAATTGAATCATAAATCATGAATTAAAATATGAATCATGAATTGAATCATGATTTAAAACATGAATTATGAATTGAATCATGAATCATGAATCATGAATTGAATCTTGAATCATGAATTGAATCATGAATCATGAATCAAGAATTGAATCATGAATCATGAATCAAATCATGAATCATGAATTGAATCATGAATCGAATCATGAATCATGAATCGAATCATGAATTAAGAATCATGAATCATGAATCGAATCATGAATCATGAATTGAATCATGAATTGAATCATGAATCATGAATTAAAACATGAATCATGAATTGAATCATGATTTAAAACATGAATTATTAATTGAATCATGAATCATGAATTGAATCATGAATTGAATCAAGATTCATGAACCATGAATTGAATTATGAAATAAATCATGAATCATGAATTAAATCATAAAACATGAATCATGAATTGAATCATGAATCAAGAATTAAGAATTGAATCATGAATAATGAATTGAATCATGAATAAAATCATGAATCATGAATCGAATCATGAATGATGAATCGAATCATGAATCATGAATTGAATCATGAATCAGGAATCATGAATCATGAATTATGAATCATGAATCATGAATTTAATCATGAATCAGGAATTGAATTATGAATTGAATCATGAATCATGAATTAAAATATGAATCATGATTTAAATCATGATTTAAAATATGAATTATGAATTGAATCATTAATCATGAATCATGAATTGAATCTTGAATCATGAATCGAATCATGAATCATGAATCGAATCATGAATCATGAATTATAAATCGAATCATGAATCATGATTCGAATCAAGAATCATGAATCGAATCATGAATCATGAATCGAATTAATGAATCACAAATCATGAATTAAATTATGAATCATGAATTATGAATCGAATCATGAATCACAAATCATGAATTAAATCATGAATCATTAATCAAAAATGAATCATGAATCATGATGGAAATCATGAATCATGAATCATGAATTGAATCATAAATCATGAAATGAATCATGAAATGAATCATGAATCATGAATTGAATCATGAATCATGAATTGAATCATGAATCATGAATCATGAATTGAATCCTGAATCATGAATTGAATCATTAATCATGAATCAAATCATGAATCATGAATTGAATCATGAATCATGAATCATGAATTGAATCATGAATCATGAATTGAATCATGAATCATGAATTGAATCATGAATCATGAATTGAATCATGAATCATGAATTGAATCATTAATCATGAATCAAATCATGAATCATGAATTGAATCATGAATCATGAATCATGAATCATGAATTGAATCATGAATCATGAAACGAATCATGAATCATGAATTCAATCATTAATCATGAATCATGAATTAAATCATGAATCATGAATCATGAATTGAATCATGAATCATGAAGCGAATCATGAATCATGAATTGAATCATGAATCATGACCCATGAATTGAATCATGAATCATGATTAATGAATTAAATCATGAATCATGAATCATGAATTGAATCATGAATCATGATTAATGAATCATGAATCATGATTAATGAATCATGAATCATGAATTGAATCATGAATCATAAATTGAAGCATAAATCATGAAATGAATCATGAAATAAATCATGAATCATGATTTGAATCAAGAATTGAATCATAAATCATGAAATGAATCATGAAATGAATCATGAAACACAAATTGAATCATGAATCATGAATCGAATCATGAATCATGAATCATGAATTGAATCATGAATCGAATCATGAATGATGAATCGAATCATGAATCATGAATCGAATCATGAATCATGAATTGATTTATGAATTAAGAATCATGAATCATGAATTGAATCATGAATCAAGAATTGAATCATGAATCATTAATCGAATCATGAATCATGGATTGAATCATGAATCATGAATTGTATCATGAATCATGAATTGAATCATGAATCATGAATTGAATCATGAATCATGAATCGAATCATGAATCATGAATTGAATCATGAATTAAGAATCATTAATCATGAATCGAATCATGAATCATGAATTGAATCATAAATTGAATCATTAATCATGAATTAAAACATGAATCATGAATTGAATCATGATTTAAAACATGAATTATTAATTGAATCATGAATCATAAATTGAATCATAAATTGAATCAGGAATCGAGAATCATGAAATAAATAATGAATTGAATCAAGATTCATGAACCATGAATTGAATCATAAAATAAATCATGAATCATGAATTAAATCATAAAACATGAATCATGAATTGAATCATGAATCATGAATCATGAATTGAATCATGAATCATGAATTAAGAATTGAATCATGAATCATGAATCGAATCATGAATCATGAATTGAATCATGAATCATGAATCATGAATTGAATCATGAATCGAATCATGAATGATGAATCAAATCATGAATCGAATCATGAATCATGAATTGATTTATGAATTAAGAATCATGAATCATGAATTGAATCATGAATCAAGAATTGAATCATGAATCATTAATCGAATCATGAATCATGGATTGAATCATGAATCATGAATTGTATCATGAATCATGAATTGAATCATGAATCATGAATTGAATCATAAATCGAATCATGAATCATGAATCGAATCATGAATCATAAATTGAATCATGAATCATGAATTGTATCATGAATCATGAATTGAATCATGAATCATGAATCATGAATTGAATCATGAATCATGAATTGAATCATGAATCATAAAATGAATCATGAATTGAATCATGAATCACGAATTGAATCATGAAATAAATCATGAATCGTCATTTGAATCAAGAATTGAATCATAAATCATGAAATGAATCATGAAATGAATCATGAATCACGAATTGAATCATGAAATAAATCATGAATCGTCATTTGAATCAAGAATTGAATCATAAATCATGAAATGAATCATGAAATAAATCATGAATCACGAATTGAATCATGAATCATGAATCGAATCATGAATCATGAATCATGAATTGAATTATGAATTGAATCATGAATTGAAACATGAATTATGAATCGAATCATGATTCATGAATCATGAATTGAATTATGAATTGAATCATGAATCGAATCATGAATCATGAATCATGAATTGAATTATGAATTGAATCATGAATTGAAACATGAATCATGAATCGAATCATGATTCATGAATCATGAATTGAATTATGAATTGAATCATGAATTGAATCATGAATCAAGTATCATGAAATAAATCATGAATTGAATCAAAATTAATGAACCATGTATTGAATCATGAATCATGAATCGAATCATGAATCATAAATCGAATCATGAATCATGAATTCTATCATGAATTATGAATCGAATCATGAATCATGAATCGAATCATGAATCATAAATCGAATCATGAATCATGAATTCTATCATGAATCATGAATCGAATCATGAATCATGAATTGAATCATGAATCATGAATCATGAATCATGAATTGAATCATGAATCATGAATTGAATCATGAATCATAAAATGAATCATGAATTGAATCATGAATTCAAACATAATTCATGAATCATGAATCATGCATTGAATCATGAATCATGAATCATGCATTGAATCATGAATCATGAATCATGAATTGAATCATGAATCATGAATCATGAATTGAATTATGAATTGAATCATGAATTGAAACATGAATCATGAATCGAATCATGATTCATGAATCATGAATTGAATCATGAATCATGAATCATGAATTGAATCATGAATCATAAATCATGAATCATGAATTGAATCATGAATCATAAATTGAATCATGAATCATGAATCGAATCATGAATCATGAATTGAATCATGAATCATAAATCGAATCTTGAATCATGAATCATGAATTGAATCATGAATCATGAATCATGAATCATGAATCATGAATTGAATCACGAATTATGAATCATAATTAAAATCATGATTTGAATCATGAATTGAATCATGAATCATGAATCATGAATCATGAATTATGAATTGAATCTTGAATCATGAATCGAATCATGAATTATGAATCGAATCATAATTCATGATTTGAATCAAGAATCATAAAATTAATCATGAATCATGAATGGAATCATGAATCATGAATCATGAATTGAATCATAAATCATGAAATGAATCATGAATTGAATCATGAATCATGAATCAAGAATTGAATCATGAATCATGAATCGAATCATGAATCATGAATTGAATCATGAATCATGAATTGAATCATGAATCGAATCATGAATTATGAATCGAATCATGAATCATGAATCGAATCATGAATCATGAATCGAATCATGAATCATGAATTGAATCATGAATTAAGAATCATGAATCAAGAATTGAATCATGAATCATGAATTGAATCATGAATTGAATCATGAATCATGAATTGAATCATGATTTAAAACATGAATTATGAATTGAATCATGAATCATGAATCATGAATTGAATCTTGAATTATGAATCGACTCATGAATAATGAATTATGAATCGAATCATGAATCATGATTTGAATCAAGAATCATGAATCATGAATTGAATCATAAATCATGAAATGAATCATGAATTGAATCATGAATCATGAATCAAGAATTGAATCATGAATCATGAATCGAATCATGAATCATGAATTGAATCACGAATCATGAATTGAATCATGAATCATAAAATGAATCATGAATGGAATCATGAATCATGAATCATGAATTGAATCATAAATCATGAAATGAATCATGAATTGAATCATGAATCATGAATCAAGAATTTAATCATGAATCATGAATCGAATCATGAATCATGAATTGAATCATGAATCATGAATCGAATCATGAATTATGAATCGAATCATGAATCATGAATGGAATCATGAATCATAAATCGAATCATGAATCATGAATTCTATCATGAATCATGAATCGAATCATGAATCATGAATGGAATCATGAATCATAAATCGAATCATGAATCATGAATTCTATCATGAATCATGAATCGAATCATGAATCATGAATTGAATCATGAATCATGAATCATGAATCATGAATTGAATCATGAATCATGAATTGAATCATGAATCATAAAATGAATCATGAATTGAATCATGAATTAAAACATAATTCATGAATCATGAATCATGAATTGAATCATGAATCATGAATCATGAATTGAATTATGAATTGAATCATGAATTGAAACATGAATCATGAATCAAATCATGATTCATGAATCATGAATTGAATCATGAATCATGAATCATGAATTGAATCATGAATCATAAATCATGAATCATGAATTGAATCATGAATCATGAATTGAATCATGAATCATGAATCATGAATTGAATCATGAATCATGAATTGAATCATGAATCATAAATCGAATCTTGAATCATGAATCATGAATTGAATCATGAATCATGAATCATGAATCATGAATCATGAATTGAATCACGAATTATGAATCATAATTTAAATCATGATTTGAATCATGAATTGAATCATGAATCATGAATCATGAAATGAATCATGAATCATGAATCATGAATCATGAATTATGAATTGAATCTTGAATCATGAATCGAATCATGAATTATGAATCGAATCATAATTCATGATTTGAATCAAGAATCATAAAATTAATCATGAATCATGAATGGAATCATGAATCATGAATCATGAAATGAATCATAAATCATGAAATGAATCATGAATTGAATCATGAATCATGAATCAAGAATTGAATCATGAATCATGAATCGAATCATGAATCATGAATTGAATCATGAATCATGAATTGAATCATGAATCGAATCATGAATTATGAATCGAATCATGAATCATGAATCGAATCATGAATCATGAATCGAATCATGAATCATGAATTGAATCATGAATTAAGAATCATGAATCAAGAATTGAATCATGAATCATGAATTGAATCATGAATCATGAATTGAATCATGATTTAAAACATGAATTATGAATTGAATCATGAATCATGAATCATGAATTGAATCTTGAATTATGAATCGACTCATGAATAATGAATTATGAATCGAATCATGAATCATGATTTGAATCAAGAATCATGAATTGAATCATGAATTGTAAAATGAATCATGAATGGAATCATGAATCATGAATCATGAATTGAATCATAAATCATGAAATGAATCATGAATTGAATCATGAATCATGAATCAAGAATTGAATCATGAATCATGAATCGAATCATGAATCATGAATTGAATCACGAATCATGAATTGAATCATGAATTGTAAAATGAATCATGAATGGAATCATGAATCATGAATCATGAATTGAATCATAAATCATGAAATGAATCATGAATTGAATCATGAATCAAGAATTGAATCATGAATCATGAATCGAATCATGAATCATGAATTGAATCATGAATCATGAATCGAATCATGAATTATGAATCGAATCATGAATCATGAATCGAATCATGAATCATGAATCGAATCATGAATCATGAATTGAATCATGAATTAAGAATCATAAATCAAGAATTGAATCATGAATCATGAATTGAATCATGAATTGAATCATGAATCATGAATTAAAACATGAATCATGAATTGAATCATGATTTAAAACATGAATTATGAATTGAATCATGAATCATGATTCATGAATTGAATCTTGAATTATGAATCGACTCATGAATAATGAATTATGAATCGAATCATGAATCATGATTCGAATCAAGAATCATGAATCGAATCATGAATCATGAATCGAATCATGAATCACAAATAATGCATTGAATCATGAATCATAAATCATGCATTGAATCATGAATCATGAATTGAATCATGAATCATGAATTGAATTATGAATTGAATCAAGAATTGAATCATGAATTGAAACATGAATCATGAATCGAATCATGATTCATGAATCATGAATTTAATCATGAAACATGAATTGAATTATGAATTCAATCAAGAATTGAATCATGAATTGAAACATGAAACATGAATTGAATCATGAATCATGAATCATGAATTGAACCATGAATCATGAATCATGAATTGAATCATGAATCATGAATCATGAATTGAATCTTGATTTAAAACATGAATTATGAATTGAATCATAAATCATGAATCATGAATTGAATCTTGAATTATGAATCGACTCATGAATAATGAATTATAAATCGAATCATGAATCACAAATAATGAATTGAATTATGAATCATGAATTATGAATCGAATCATGATTCACAAATCATGAATGAAATCATGAATCATGAATCATAAAATGAATCATAAATCATGAATGAAATCATGATTCATGAATCATGAATTGAATCATAAATCATGAAATGAATCATGAATTGAATCATGAATCATTAATTGAATCATGAATCATGAATCATGAATTGAATCTTGAATTATGAATCGACTCATGAATAATGAATTATGAATCGAATCATGAATCATGATTTGAATCAAGAATCATGTATCATGAATTGAATCATAAATCATGAAATGAATCATGAATTGAATCATGAATCATGAATCAAGAATTGAATCATGAATCATGAATCGAATCATGAATCATGAATTGAATCACGAATCATGAATTGAATCATGAATTGTAAAATGAATCATGAATGGAATCATGAATCATGAATCATGAATTGAATCATAAATCATGAAATGAATCATGAATTGAATCATGAATCAAGAATTGAATCATGAATCATGAATCGAATCATGAATCATGAATTGAATCATGAATCATGAATCGAATCATGAATTATGAATCGAATCATGAATCATGAATCGAATCATGAATCATGAATCGAATCATGAATCATGAATTGAATCATGAATTAAGAATCATAAATCAAGAATTGAATCATGAATCATGAATTGAATCATGAATTGAATCATGAATCATGAATTAAAACATGAATCATGAATTGAATCATGATTTAAAACATGAATTATGAATTGAATCATGAATCATGAATCATGAATTGAATCTTGAATTATGAATCGACTCATGAATAATGAATTATGAATCGAATCATGAATCATGATTCGAATCAAGAATCATGAATCGAATCATGAATCATGAATCGAATCATGAATCACAAATAATGCATTGAATCATGAATCATAAATCATGCATTGAATCATGAATCATGAATTGAATCATGAATCATGAATTGAATTATGAATTGAATCAAGAATTGAATCATGAATTGAAACATGAATCATGAATCGAATCATGATTCATGAATCATGAATTTAATCATGAAACATGAATTGAATTATGAATTCAATCAAGAATTGAATCATGAATTGAAACATGAAACATGAATTGAATCATGAATCATGAATCATGAATTGAACCATGAATCATGAATCATGAATTGAATCATGAATCATGAATCATGAATTGAATCTTGATTTAAAACATGAATTATGAATTGAATCATAAATCATGAATCATGAATTGAATCTTGAATTATGAATCGACTCATGAATAATGAATTATAAATCGAATCATGAATCACAAATAATGAATTGAATTATGAATCATGAATTATGAATCGAATCATGATTCACAAATCATGAATGAAATCATGAATCATGAATCATAAAATGAATCATAAATCATGAATGAAATCATGATTCATGAATCATGAATTGAATCATAAATCATGAAATGAATCATGAATTGAATCATGAATCATTAATTGAATCATGAATCATGAATCGAATCATGAATCATGAATTGAATCATGAATCATGAATTGAATCATGAATCATGAATCATGAATCATGAATCATGAATTGAATCATGAATCATGAATTTAATCATGAATTCAAACATGAATCATGAATCGAATCATGATTCATGAATCATGAATTGAATCATGAAACATGAATTGAATTATGAATTGAATCAAGAATTGAATCATGAATTGAAACATGAAACATGAATCGAATCATGATTCATGAATCATGAATTGAATCATGAATCATGAATCATGAATTGAATCATGAATCATGAATCATGAATTTAATCATGAAACATGAATTGAATTATGAATTGAATCAAGAATTGAATCATGAATTGAAACATGAAACATGAATTGAATCATGAATCATGAATCATGAATTGAACCATGAATCATGAATCATGAATTGAATCATGAAACATGAATTAAATTATGAATTGAATCAAGAATTGAATAATGAATTGAAACATGAAACATGAATCGAATCATGATTCATGAATCATGAATTGAACCATGAATCATGAATCATGAATTGAATCATGAATAATGAATCATGAATTGAATCATGAATTATGAATCATAAATTGAATCATGAATTGAATCATGAATTGAATCATGAATCACGAATCATGAAATGAATCATGAATCATGAATCATGCATTGAATCATGAATCATGAATCATGAATCGAATCATGATTCATGAATCATGAATTGAATCATGAATCATGAATCATGAATTGAATCATGAATCATGCATTGAATCATGAATCATAAATCATGAATCAAATCATGATTCATGAATCATGAATTGAATCATGAAACATGAATTGAATTATGAATTGAATCAAGAATTGAATCATGAATTGAAACATGAAACATGAATCGAATCATGATTCATGAATCATGAATTGAATCATGAATCATGAATCATTAATTGAACCATGAATCATGAATCATGAATTGAATCATGAATCATGATTTAAATCATGAATTATGAATCATAAATTGAATCATGAATTGAATCATGAATTGAATCATGAATCACGAATCATGAATCGAATCATGATTCATGAATCATGAATTAAATCATGAATCATGAATCATGAATTTAATCATGAATCATGAATCATGAATTGAATCATGAATCATGAATTGAATCATGAATCATGAATTGAATCATGAATCATGAATCATGAATTGAATCATGAATCATGAATCATGAATTGAATCATGAATCACGAATCATGAAATGAATCATGAATAATGAATTGAATCATGAATCATGAATTATGAACTGAATCTTGAATCATGAATTGAATCATGAATCATGAATCGAATCATGAATCACAAATCTTGAATGGAATCATGAATCATGAATTGAATCATAAATCATGAAATGAATCATGAAATGAATCATGAATCATGAATTGAATCATGAATCATGAATTGAATCATGAATCATGAATTGAATCATGAATCATGAATCATGAATCGAATCATGAATCATGAATTGAATCATGAATCATGAATTATGAATCATGAATCATAAATCATGAATTGAATCATGAATCATAAATTGAATCATGAATCATGAAATGAATCATGAATCATGAAATGAATCATGAAATAAATCATGAATCATGATTTGAATCAAGAATTGAATCATAAATCATGAAATGAATCATGAAATGAATCATGAATCATGAATTGAATCATGAATTGAATCATGAATCAAGAATCATGAATCATTATTTGAATCATGAATCATGAATCATGAATTGAATCATAAATCATGAATTGAATAATGAATTGAATCATGAAATATGAATCATAAAATGAATCATTATCTGAATCATGAATTGAATCATCAATCATGAATCATGAAATGAATCATGAAATAAATCATAAATCATGAATTGAATCAAGAATTGAATCATGAATCACGAATTGAATCATGAATCATGAATCGAATCATGAATCATGAATAATGAATCATGAATTGAATCATGAATCAAGAATCATGAAATAAATCATGAATTAAATCAAGATTCATGAACCATTAATTGAATCATGAAATAAATCATGAATCATGAATTGAATCATAAATCATGAATCATGAACTGAATCATGAATCATGAATCATGAATTGAATCATGAATCATGAATCAAGAATTGAATAATGAATCATGAATCGAATCATGAATCATGAATTGAATCATGAATCGAATCATGAATCATGAATCGAATCATGAATCATGAATCAAATCATGAATTATGAATCGAATCATGAATCATGAATTGAATCATGAATTAAGAATCATGAATCATGAATCACAAATAATGAATTGAATTATGAATCATAAATTATGAATCGAATCATGAATCACAAATCATGAATGAAATCATGAATCATGAATCATAAAATGAATCATGAATCATGAATGAAATCATGATTCATGAATCATGAATTGAATCATAAATCATGAAATGAATCATGAATTGAATCATGAATCATTAATTGAATCATGAATCATGAATTGAATCATGAATCATGAATCATGAATCATGAATCATGAATTGAATCATGAATCATGAATTGAATCATGAATTCAAACATGAATCATGAATCGAATCATGATTCATGAATCATGAATTGAATCATGAAACATTAATTGAATTATGAATTGAATCAAGAATTGAATCATGAATTGAAACATGAAACATGAATCGAATCATGATTCATGAATCATGAATTGAATCATGAATCATGAATCATGAATTGAACCATGAATCATGAATCATGAATTGAATCATGAATGATGAATCATGAATTGAATCATGAATTATGAATCATAAATTGAATCATGAATTGAATCATGAATTGAATCATGAATCACGAATCATGAAATGAATCATGAATCATGAATCATGCATTGAATCATGAATCATGAATCATGAATCGAATCATGATTCATGAATCATGAATTGAATCATGAATCATGAAACATGAATTGAATTATGAATTGAATCAAGAATTGAATCATGAATTGAAACATGAAACATGAATCGAATCATGATTCATGAATCATGAATTGAATCATGAATCATGAAACATGAATTGAACCATGAATCATGAATCATGAATTGAATCATGAATCATGAATCATGAATTGAATCTTGATTTAAAACATGAATTATGAATTGAATCATAAATCATGAATCATGAATTGAATCTTGAATTATGAATCGACTCATGAATAATGAATTATGAATCGAATCATGAATCATGATTCAAATCAAGAATCATGAATCGAATCATGAATCATGAATCGAATCATGAATCACAAATAATGAATTGAATTATGAATCATGAATTATGAATCGAATCATGATTCACAAATCATGAATGAAATCATGAATCATGAATCATAAAATGAATCATAAATCATGAATGAAATCATGATTCATGAATCATGAATTGAATCATAAATCATGAAATGAATCATGAATTGAATCATGAATCATTAATTGAATCATGAATCGAATCATGAATCATGAATTGAATCATGAATCATGAATCATGAATCATGAATTGAATCATGAATCATGAATTGAATCATGAATTCAAACATGAATCATGAATCGAATCATGATTCATGAATCATGAATTGAATCATGAAACATGAATTGAATTATGAATTGAATCAAGAATTGAATCATGAATTGAAACATGAAACATGAATCGAATCATGATTCATGAATCATGAATTGAATCATGAATCATGAATCATGAATTGAGTCATGAATCATGAATCATGAATTTAATCATGAAACATGAATTGAATTATGAATTGAATCAAGAATTAAATCATGAATTGAAACATGAAACATGAATCGAATCATGATTCATGAATCATGAATTGAACCATGAATCATGAATCATGAATTGAATCATGAATAATGAATCATGAATTGAATCATGAATTATGAATCATAAATTGAATCATGAATTGAATCATGAATTGAATCATGAATCACGAATCATGAAATGAATCATGAATCATGCATTGAATCATGAATCATGAATCATGAATCGAATCATGATTCATGAATCATGAATTGAATCATGAATCATGAATCATGAATTGAATCATGAATCATGCATTGAATCATGAATCATAAATCATGAATCAAATCATGATTCATGAATCATGAATTGAATCATGAAACATGAATTGAATTATGAATTGAATCAAGAATTGAATCATGAATTGAAACATGAAACATGAATCGAATCATGATTCATGAATCATGAATTGAATCATGAATCATTAATTGAACCATGAATCATGAATCATGAATTGAATCATGAATCATGATTTGAATCATGAATTATGAATCATAAATTGAATCATGAATTGAATCATGAATTGAATCATGAATCACGAATCATGAATCGAATCATGATTCATGAATCATGAATTAAATCAAGAATCATGAATCATGAATTGAATCATAAATCATGAATCATGCAATGAATCATGAATCATAAATCATGAATCGAATCAGGATTCATGAATCATGAATTGAATAATGAATCATAAATCATGAATTGAATCATGAATCATGAATTTAATCATAAATCATGAATTGAATCATGAATCATGAATTTAATCATGAATCATGAATCATGAATTTAATCATGAATCATGAATTGAATCATGAATCAGGAATCGAATCATGAATCATGAATCATGAATTGAATCATGAATCATGAATCATGAATTGAATCATGAATCATGAATCATGAATTGAATCATGAATTATGAATCATAAATTGAATCATGAATTGAATCATGAATTGAATCATGAATCACGAATCATGAAATGAATCATGAATAATGAATTGAATCATGAATCATGAATTATGAACTGAATCTTGAATCATGAATTGAATCATGAATCATGAATCGAATCATGAATCACAAATCATGAATCGAATCATGAATCATGAATTGAATCATAAATCATGAAATGAATCATGAAATGAATCATGAATCATGAATTGAATCATGAATCATGAATTGAATCATGAATCATGAATCATGAATCGAATCATGAATCATGAATTGAATCATGAATCATGAATTATGAATCATGAATCATAAATCATGAATTGAATCATGAATCATGAATTGAATCATGAATCATGAAATGAATCATGAATCATGAAATGAATCATGAAATAAATCATGAATCATGATTTGAATCAAGAATTGAATCATAAATCATGAAATGAATCATGAAATGAATCATGATTCATGAATTGAATCATGAATTGAATCATGAATCAAGAATCATGAATCATTATTTGAATCATGAATCATGAATCATGAATTGAATCATAAATCATGAATTGAATAATGAATTGAATCATGAAATATGAATCATAAAATGAATCATTATCTGAATCATGAATTGAATCATCAATCATGAATCATGAATTGAATCATGAATCGAATCATGAATCATGAATAATGAATCATGAATTGAATCATGAATCAAGAATCATGAAATAAATCATGAATTAAATCAAGATTCATGAACCATTAATTGAATCATGAAATAAATCATGAATCATGAATTGAATCATGAATCATGAATCATGAATTGAATCATGAATCATGAATCAAGAATTGAATAATGAATCATGAATCGAATCATGAATCATGAATTGAATCATGAATCGAATCATGAATCATGAATCGAATCATGAATCATGAATCAAATCATGAATTATGAATCGAATCATGAATCATGAATTGAATCATGAATTAAGAATCATGAATCATGAATCACAAATAATGAATTGAATTATGAATTATAAATTATGAATCGAATCATGAATCACAAATCATGAATGAAATCATGAATCATGAATCATAAAATGAATCATGAATCATGAATGAAATCATGATTCATGAATCATGAATTGAATCATAAATCATGAAATGAATCATGAATTGAATCATGAATCATTAATTGAATCATGAATCATGAATTGAATCATGAATCATGAATCATGAATCATGAATCATGAATTGAATCATGAATCATGAATTGAATCATGAATTCAAACATGAATCATGAATCGAATCATGATTCATGAATTATGAATTGAATCATGAAACATTAATTGAATTATGAATTGAATCAAGAATTGAATCATGAATTGAAACATGAAACATGAATCGAATCATGATTCATGAATCATGAATTGAATCATGAATCATGAATCATGAATTGAACCATTAATCATGAATTGAATCATGAATTATGAATCATAAATTGAATCATGAATTGAATCATGAATTGAATCATGAATCACGAATCATGAAATGAATCATGAATCATGAATCATGCATTGAATCATGAATCATGAATCATGAATCGAATCATGATTCATGAATCATGAATTGAATCATGAATCATGAAACATGAATTGAATTATGAATTGAATCAAGAATTGAATCATGAATTGAAACATGAAACATGAATCGAATCATGATTCATGAATCATGAATTGAATCATGAATCATGAATCATGAATTGAACCATGAATCATGAATCATGAATTGAATCATGAATCATGAATCATGAATTGAATCATGAATTATGAATCATAAATTGAATTAATGAATTGAATCATGAATTGAATCATGAATCACGAATCATGAAATGAATCATGAATCATGCATTGAATCATGAATCATGAATCATGAATCGAATCATGATTCATGAATCATGAATTAAATCATGAATCATTTATAATGAAGTGAATCATGAATCATAAATCATGCATTGAATAATGAATCATAAATCATGAATTGAATCATGAATCATGAATTTAATCATAAATCATGAATTGAATCATGAATCATGAATTTAATCATGAATCATGAATCATGAATTGAATCATGAATCATAAATTGAATCATGAATCAGGAATCGAATCATGAATCATGAATCATGAATTGAATCATGAATCATGAATTGAATCATGAATCATGAATCATGAATTGGATCATGATTCATGAATCATGAATTAAATCATGAATCATGAATCATGAATTGAATCATGATTCATGAATCATGAATTGAATAATGAATCATGAATTGAATCATGAATCATGAATTTAATCATAAATCGTGAATTGAATCATGAATCATGAATTAATTAATGAATCATGAATCATGAATTGAATCATGATTCATGAATCATGAATTGAATAATGAATCATAAATCATGAATTGAATCATGAATCATGAATTTAATCATAAATCGTGAATTGAATCATGAATCATGAATTTAATCATGAATCATGAATCATGAATTGAATCATGAATCATGAATTGAATCATGAATCATGAATTGAATCATGAATCAGGAATCGAATTAAGAATCATGAATCATGAATTGAATCATGAATCATGAATCATGAATTGAATCATGAATCATGAATCATGAATTGAATCATGAATTATGAATCATAAATTGTATCATGAACTGAATCATGAATTGAATCATGAATCACGAATCATGAAATGAATCATGAATAATGAATTGAATCATGAATCATTAATTATGAACTGAATCTTGAATCATGAATTGAATCATGAATCATGAATCGAATCATGAATCATGAATCGAATCATGAATCACAAATCATGAATTGAATCATGAATCATAAAATGAATCATGAATCATGAATGGAATCATGAATCATGAATCATGAATTGAATCATAAATCATGAAATGAATCATGAAATGAATCATGAATCATGAATTGAATCATGAATCATGAATTGAATCATGAATCATGAATTGAATCATGAATCATGAATCATGAATTGAATCATGAATCATGAATCATGAATTGAATCATGAATCATGAATTGAATCATGAATCATGAATCATGAATCATGAATCATAAATCATGAATTGATTCATGAATCATGAATTGAATCATGAATCATGAAATGAATCATGAATCATGAAATGAATCATGAAATAAATCATGAATCATGATTTGAATCAAGAATTGAATCATAAATCATGAAATGAATCATGAAATGAATCATGAATCATGAATTGAATCATGAATTGAATCATGAATCAAGAATCATGAATCATTATTTGAATCATGAATCATGAATCATGAATTGAATCATAAATCATGAATTGAATCATGAATTGAATCATGAATCAAGAATTTAATCATGAATCATGAATCATGAATTGAATCATGAATCATGAATCATGAATCATGAATTGGATCATGATTCATGAATCATGAATTAAATCATGAATCATGAATCATGAATTGAATCATGATTCATGAATCATGAATTGAATAATGAATCATGAATTGAATCATGAATCATGAATTTAATCATAAATCGTGAATTGAATCATGAATCATGAATTAATTAATGAATCATGAATCATGAATTGAATCATGATTCATGAATCATGAATTGAATAATGAATCATAAATCATGAATTGAATCATGAATCATGAATTTAATCATAAATCGTGAATTGAATCATGAATCATGAATTTAATCATGAATCATGAATCATGAATTGAATCATGAATCATGAATTGAATCATGAATCATGAATTGAATCATGAATCAGGAATCGAATTAAGAATCATGAATCATGAATTGAATCATGAATCATGAATCATGAATTGAATCATGAATCATGAATTGAATCATGAATTATGAATCATAAATTGTATCATGAACTGAATCATGAATTGAATCATGAATCACGAATCATGAACTGAATCTTGAATCATGAATTGAATCATGAATCATGAATCGAATCATGAATCATGAATCGAATCATGAATCACAAATCATGAATTGAATCATGAATCATAAAATGAATCATGAATCATGAATGGAATCATGAATCATGAATCATGAATTGAATCATAAATCATGAAATGAATCATGAAATGAATCATGAATCATGAATTGAATCATGAATCATGAATTGAATCATGAATCATGAATTGAATCATGAATCATGAATCATGAATTGAATCATGAATCATGAATCATGAATTGAATCATGAATCATGAATTGAATCATGAATCATGAATCATGAATCATGAATCATAAATCATGAATTGATTCATGAATCATGAATTGAATCATGAATCATGAAATGAATCATGAATCATGAAATGAATCATGAAATAAATCATGAATCATGATTTGAATCAAGAATTGAATCATAAATCATGAAATGAATCATGAAATGAATCATGAATCATGAATTGAATCATGAATTGAATCATGAATCAAGAATCATGAATCATTATTTGAATCATGAATCATGAATCATGAATTGAATCATAAATCATGAATTGAATCATGAATTGAATCATGAATCAAGAATTTAATCATGAATCATGAATCATGAATTGAATCATGAATCATGAATTGAATCATGAATCATGAATTGAATCATGAATCAGGAATCGAATTATGAATCATGAATCATGAATTGAATCATGAATCATGAATCATGAATTGAATCATGAATTATGAATCATGAATTCAATCATGAATTATGAATCATAAATTGTATCATGAATTGAATCATGAATTGAATCATGAATCACGAATCATGAAATGAATCATGAATAATGAATTGAATCATGAATCATTAATTATGAACTGAATCTTGAATCATGAATTGAATCATGAATCATGAATCGAATCATGAATCATGAATCGAATCATGAATCACAAATCATGAATTAAATCATGAATCATAAAATGAATCATGAATCATGAATGGAATCATGAATAATGAATCATGAATTGAATCATAAATCATGAAATGAATCATGAAATGAATCATGAATCATGAATTGAATCATGAATCATGAATTGAATCATGAATCATGAATCATGAATTGAATCATGAATCATGAATCATGAATTGAATCATGAATCATGAATTTAATCATGAATCATGAATCATGAATCATAAATCATGAATTGAATCATGAATCATGAATTGAATCATGAATCATGAAATGAATCATGAATCATGAAATGAATCATGAAATAAATCATGAATCATGATTTGAATCAAGAATTGAATCATAAATCATGAAATGAATCATGAAATGAATCATGAATCATGAATTGAATTATGAATTGAATCATGAATCAAGAATCATGAATCATTTTTTGAATCATAAATCATGAATCATGAATTGAATCATAAATCATGAATTGAATCATGAATTGAATCATGAATCAAGAATCATGAAATAAATCATGAATTAAATCAAGATTCATGAACCATTAATTGAATCATGAAATAAATCATGAATCAAGAATTGAATAATGAATCATGAATCAAGAATTGAATAATGAATCATGAATCGAATCATGAATCATGAATTGAATCATGAATCGAATCATGAACCATGAATCGAATCATGAATCATGAATCAAATCATGAATTATGAATCGAATCATGAATCATGAATTGAATCATGAATTAAGAATCATGAATCATGAATCACAAATAATGAATTGAATTATGAATCATGAATTATGAATCGAATCATGAATCACAAATCATGAATGAAATCATGAATCATGAATCATAAAATGAATCATGAATCATGAATGAAATCATGATTCATGAATCATTAATTGAATCATAAATCATGAAATGAATCATGAATTGAATCATGAATCATTAATTGAATCATGAATCATGAATCGAATCATGAATCATGAATTGAATCATGAATCATGAATCATGAATCATGAATCATGAATTGAATCATGAATCATGAATTGAATCATGAATCATGAATTGAATCATGAATTCAAACATGAATCATAAATCGAATCATGATTCATGAATCATGAATTGAATCATGAAACATGAATTGAATTATGAATTGAATCAGGAATTGAATCATGAATCATGAATCATGAATCATGAATTGAATCATGAATCATGAATTGAATCATGAATTCAAACATGAATCATGAATCGAATCATGATTCATGAATCATGAATTAAATCATGAAACATGAATTGAATTATGAATTGAATCAAGAATTGAATCATGAATTGAAACATGAAACATGAATCGAATCATGATTCATGAATCATGAATTGAATCATGAATCATGAATCATGAATTGAACCATGAATCATGAATCATGAATTGAATCATGAATCATGAATTGAACCATGAATCATGAATCATGAATTGAACCATGAATCATGAATCATGAATTGAATCATGAATCATGAATCATGAATTGAATCATGAATTATGAATCATAAATTGAATCATGAATTGAATCATGAATTGAATCATGAATCACGAATCATGAATCATTATTTGAATCATGAATCATGAATCATGAATTGAATCATAAATCATGAATTGAATCATGAATTGAATCATGAATCAAGAATTTAATTATGAATCATGAATCATGAATTGAATCATGAATCATGAATTGAATCATGAATCATGAATTGAATCATGAATCAGGAATCGAATTATGAATCATAATTCATGAATTAAATCATGAATCATGAATCATGAATTGAATCATGAATCATGAATTGAATCATGAATTATGAATCATAAATTGTATCATGAATTGAATCATGAATTGAATCATGAATCACGAATCATGAAATGAATCATGAATAATGAATTGAATCATGAATCATTAATTATGAACTGAATCTTGAATCATGAATCGAATCATGAATCATGAATCGAATCATGAATCACAAATCATGAATTGAATCATGAATCATAAAATGAATCATGAATCATGAATGGAATCATGAATCATGAATCATGAATTGAATCATAAATCATAAAATGAATCATGAATCATGAATTGAATCATGAATCATGAATTGAATCATGAATCATGAATTGAATCATGAATCATGAATTGAATCATGAATCATGAATCATGAATTGAATCATGAATCATGAATCATGAATTGAATCATGAATCATGAATTTAATCATGAATCATGAATCATGAATCATAAATCATGAATTGAATCATGAATCATGAATTGAATCATGAATCATGAAATGAATCATGAATCATGAAATGAATCATGAAATAAATCATGAATCATGATTTGAATCAAGAATTGAATCATAAATCATGAAATGAATCATGAAATGAATCATGAATCATGAATTGAATCATGAATTGAATCATGAATCAAGAATCATGAATCATTATTTGAATCATGAATCATGAATCATGAATTGAATCATAAATCATGAATTGAATCATGAATTGAATCATGAATCAAGAATCATGAAATAAATCATGAATTAAATCAAGATTCATGAACCATTAATTGAATCATGAAATAAATCATGAATCATGAATCAAGAATTGAATACTGAATCATGAATCAAGAATTGAATAATGAATCATGAATCGAATCATGAATCATGAATTGAATCATGAATCGAATCATGAACCATGAATCGAATCTTGAATCATGAATCAAATCATGAATTATGAATCGAATCATGAATCATGAATTGAATCATGAATTAAGAATCATGAATCATGAATCACAAATAATGAATTGAATTATGAATCATGAATTATGAATCGAATCATGAATCACAAATCATGAATGAAATCATGAATCATGAATCATAAAATGAATCATGAATCATGAATGAAATCATGATTCATGAATCATGAATTGAATCATAAATCATGAAATGAATCATGAATTGAATCATGAATCATTAATTGAATCATGAATCATGAATCGAATCATGAATCATGAATTGAATCATGAATCATGAATCATGAATCATGAATCATGAATTGAATCATGAATCATGAATTGAATCATGAATCATGAATTGAATCATGAATTCAAACATGAATCATGAATCGAATCATGATTCATGAATCATGAATTTAATCATGAAACATGAATTGAATTATGAATTGAATCAGGAATTGAATCATGAATCATGAATCATGAATCATGAATCATGAATTGAATCATGAATCATGAATTGAATCATGAATTCAAACATGAATCATGAATCGAATCATGATTCATGAATCATGAATTAAATCATGAAACATGAATTGAATTATGAATTGAATCATGAATCATGAATCATGAATTGAACCATTAATCATGAATCATGAATTGAATCATGAATCATGAATCATGAATTGAACCATGAATCATGAATCATGAATTGAACCATGAATCATGAATCATGAATTGAATCATGAATCATGAATCATGAATTGAATCATGAATTATGAATCATAAATTGAATCATGAATTGAATCATGAATTGAATCATGAATCACGAATCATGAAATGAATCATGAATCATGAATCATGCATTGAATCATGAATCATGAATCATGAATCGAATCATGATTCATGAATCATGAATTAAATCATGAATCATGAATCATGAATCATAAATCATGAATCGAATCATGATTCATGAATCATGAATTGAATAATGAATCATAAATCATGAATTGAATCATGAATCATGAATTTAATCATAAATCATGAATTGAATCATGAATCATGAATTTAATCATGAATCATGAATCATGAATTGAATCATGAATCAGGAATCAAATCATGAATCATGAATCATGAATTGAATCATGAATCATGAATCATTAATTGAATCATGAATCATGAATCATGAATTGAATCATGAATTATGAATCATAAATTGAATCATGAATTGAATCATGAATTGAATCATGAATCACGAATCATGAAATGAATCATGAATAATGAATTGAATCATGAATCATGAATTATGAACTGAATCTTGAATCATGAATTGAATCATGAATCATGAATCGAATCATGAATCACAAATCATGAATGGAATCATGAATCATGAATTGAATCATAAATCATGAAATGAATCATGAAATGAATCATGAATCATGAATTGAATCATGAATCATGAATTGAATCATGAATCATGAATTGAATCATGAATCATGAATCATGAATCGAATCATGAATCATGAATTGAATCATGAATCATGAATTGAATCATAAATCATGAATTGAATCATGAATTGAATCATGAAATATGAATCATAAAATGAATCATTATCTGAATCATGAATTGAATCATCAATCATGAATCATGAAATGAATCATGAAATAAATCATAAATCATGAATTGAATCAAGAATTGAATCATGAATCACGAATTGAATCATGAATCATGAATCATGAATCGAATCATGAATCATGAATCATGAATTGAATCATGAATTGAATCATGAATCAAGAATCATTAAATAAATCATGAATTAAATCAAGATTCATGAACCATTAATTGAATCATGAATTAAATCAAGATTCATGAACCATTAATTGAATCATGAAATAAATCATGAATCATGAATTGAATCATGAATCATGAATCAAGAATTGAATAATGAATCATGAATCGAATCATGAATCATGAATTGAATCATGAATCGAATCATGAATCATGAATCGAATCATGAATCATGAATCAAATCATGAATTATGAATCGAATCATGAATCATGAATTGAATCATGAATTAAGAATCATGAATCATGAATCACAAATAATGAATTGAATTATGAATCATGAATTATGAATCGAATCATGAATCACAAATCATGAATGAAATCATGAATCATGAATCATAAAATGAATCATGAATCATGAATGAAATCATGATTCATGAATCATGAATTGAATCATAAATCATGAAATGAATCATGAATTGAATCATGAATCATTAATTGAATCATGAATCATGAATTGAATCATGAATCATGAATCATGAATTGAATCATGAATCATGAATTGAATCATGAATTCAAACATGAATCATGAATCGAATCATGATTCATGAATCATGAATTGAATCATGAAACATGAATTGAATTATGAATTGAATCAAGAATTGAATCATGAATTGAAACATGAAACATGAATCGAATCATGATTCATGAATCATGAATTGAATCATGAATCAAGAATCATGAATTGAATCATGAATCATGAATCATGAATTGAATCATGAATTATGAATCATAAATTGAATCATGAATTGAATCATGAATTGAATCATGAATCACGAATCATGAAATGAATCATGAATCATGAATCATGCATTGAATCATGAATCATGAATCATGCATTGAATCATGAATCATAAATCATGAATCGAATCATGATTCATGAATCATGAATTGAATCATGAAACATGAATTGAATTATGAATTGAATCAAAAATTGAATCATGAATTGAAACATGAAACATGAATCGAATCATGATTCATGAATCATGAATTGAATCATGAATCATGAATCATGAATTGAATCATGAATTATGAATCATAAATTGAATTAATGAATTGAATCATGAATTGAATCATGAATCACGAATCATGAAATGAATCATGAATCATGAATCATGCATTGAATCATGAATCATGAATCATGAATCGAATCATGATTCATGAATCATGAATTAAATCATGAATCATGAATCATGAATTGAATCATGAATCATGAATCATGCATTGAATCATGAATTATGAATCATAAATTGAATCATGAATTGAATCATAAATTGAATCATGAATCATGAATCATGAATTGAATCATGAATCATGAATTTAATCATAAATCATGAAATGAATCATTAATCATGAATTTAATCATGAATCATGAATCATGAATTGAATCATGAATCATGAATTGAATCATGAATCAGGAATCGAATCATGAATCATGAATCATGAATTGAATCATGAATCATGAATCATGAATTATATCATGAATCATGAATCATGAATTGAATCATGAATTATGAATCATAAATTGAATCATGAATTTAATCATGAATTGAATCATGAATCACGAATCATGAAATGAATCATGAATAATGAATTGAATCATGAATCATGAATTATGAACTGAATCTTGAATCATGAATCATGAATCGAATCATGAATCATGAATCGAATCATGAATCACAAATCATGAATTGAATCATGAATCATAAAATGAATCATGAATCATGAATGGAATCATGAATCATGAATCATGAATTGAATCATAAATCATGAAATGAATCATGAAATGAATCATGAATCATGAATTGAATCATGAATCATGAATTGAATCATGAATCATGAATTGAATCATGAATCATGAATCATGAATCATAAATCATAAATCATGAATTGAATCACGAATCATGAATTTAATCATGAATCATGAAATGAATCATGATCCATGAAATAAATCATGAATCATGATTTGAATCAAGAATTGAATCATAAATCATGAAATGAATCATGAAATGAATCATGAATCATGAATTGAATCATGAATTGAATCATGAATCAAGAATCATGAATCATTATTTGAATCATGAATCATGAATCATGAATTGAATCATAAATCATGAATTGAATCATGAATTGAATCATGAATCAAGAATCATGAAATAAATCATGAATTAAATCAAGATTCATGAACCATTAATTCAATCATGAAATAAATCATGAATCATGAATTGAATCATAAATCATGAATCATGAACTGAATCATGAATCATGAATCATGAATTGAATCATGAATCATGAATCAAGAATTGAATAATGAATCATGAATCGAATCATGAATCATGAATTGAATCATGAATCGAATCATGAATTGAATCATGAATCGAATCATGAACCATGAATCGAATCATGAATCATGAATCAAATCATGAATTATGAATCGAATCATGAATCATGAATTGAATCATGAATCGAATCATGAACCATGAATCGAATCATGAATCATGAATCGAATCATGAATTATGAATCGAATCATGAATCATGAATTGAATCACAAATAATGAATTGAATTATGAATCATGAATCATGAATTGAATCATAAATCATGAAATGAATCATGAATTGAATCATGAATCATTAATTGAATCATGAATCATGAATCGAATCATGAATCATGAATTGAATCATGAATCATGAATCATGAATCATGAATCATGAATTGAATCATGAATTGAATCATGAATCATGAATCATGAATCATGAATCATGAATTGAATCATGAATTCAAACATGAATCATGAATCGAATCATGAATTGAATCATGAATCATGAATCATGAATCATGAATTGAATCATGAATTCAAACATGAATCATGAATCGAATCATGATTCATGAATTGAATCATGAAACATGAATTGAATTCTGAATTGAATCAAGAATTGAATCATGAATTGAAACATGAAACATGAATCGAATCATGATTCATGAATCATGAATTGAACCATGAATCATGAATCATGAACTGAATCATGAATCACGAATCATGAATTGAATCATGAATTATGAATCAAGAATTGAATAATGAATCATAAATCATGATTCAATTCACGATTCATGATTCATGATTCAATTCATAATTCATGATTCATGATTCGATTCATGATTCATGATTCAATTCATGATTCATGATACAATTCATGATTCATGATTCATGATTCAATTCATGATTCATGATTCTTGATTCAAGATTCATGATTTAAATCATGATTCATAATTCAATTCATGATTCATGATTCATGATTCATGATTCATTCATGATTCATGATTCAATTCATGATTCATGATTTATGATTCAATTCATGATTCATGATTCAATTCATGATTCATGATTTATGATTCAATTCATGATTCATGATTCAATTCATGATTCATGATTCAATTCATGATTCATGATTCAATTCATGATTCATGATTCAATTCATGATTCATGATTGATTTCATGATTTATGATTCAATTCTTGATTCAAATCATGATTCATGATTTATTTAATGATTCATTTCATGATTCTTGATTCATGATTCAATTCATGATTCATTTCATGATTCATGATTCAATTCATGATTCATGATTCAATTCATGATTCATTATTCATGGTTCATAATTCATGATTCATGGTTCATGATTCATGATTCAATTCATGATTCATGATTCGATTCATGATTCATGATTGATGATTCAATTCATGATTCAGATCATGATTCATTTTATAATTCATATTTCATGATTCAATTCATGATTCATTTCATGATTTCTGATTCAATTCATGATTCATGATTCATGATTTCATTCATGATTCATGATTCATTTTATGATTCATGATTCATGATTTAATTCATGATTTGTGATACATGATTCGATTCATAATTCATGAATCATAATTCAATTCATGATTTGTGATTCGAATCATGATTCATGATTCGATTTATAATTCATGATTCATGATTCAATTCATAAATCAATTTAAGATTCATGATTCTTAATTCATGATTCGATTCATGATTCATGATTCGATTCATGATTCATGATTCGATTCATGATTCATGATTCAATTCATGATTCAATTCATGATTCATTATTCAATTCACGATTCATGATTTATGATTCAATTCATGATTCATGATTCAATTCATGATTCATGATTCATGATTCATGGTTCATGATTCATGATTCATGGTTCATGATTCATGATTCAATTCATGATTCATGATTTGATTCATGATTCATGATTCATGATTGAATTCATGATTCATGATTGAATTCATGATTCATGATTCAATTCATGATTCATGATTCAATTCATGATTCATGATACATTTCGTGATTCATTTCATGATTTATGATTCAATTCATGATTCATGATTCCTTTCATGATTCATGATTCATTTTATGATACATGATTCATGATTCATTTCATGATTTATGATTCAATTCATGATTCATGATTCCTTTCATGATTCATGATTCATTTTATGATTCATGATTCATGATTCAATTCATGATTTGTGATTCATGATTCGATTCATAATTCATGATTCATAATTTAATTCATGATTTGTGATTCATGATTCGATTCATGATTCGATTCATGATTCTTGATTCGAATCATGATTCATGATTCGATACATAATTCATGATTCATGATTCATGATTCAATTAATGATTCATGATTCATTTCATGATTCATGATTCATGATTCAATTCATGATTCAATTCATTATTCAAATTATGATTCATAAATCATGATTCAATTCATGATTCATGATTCATGATTCAATTCACGATTCATGATTCATGATTCAATTCATGATTTATGATTCATGATTCGATTCATGAATCATGATTCAATTCATGATTCATGATTCAATTCATGATTCATGATTCATGTTTTAATTCATGATTCATGGTTCATGATTCATGATTCATGGTTCATGATTCATGATTCAATTCATGATTTATGATTTGATTCATGATTCATGATTCATGATTCAATTTATGATTCATGATTCAATTCATGATTCATGATTCATGATTCAATTCATGATTCATGATTCAATTCATGATTCATGATTCATTTCATGATTCATTTCATGAGTTATGATTCAATTCATGATTCATGATTCCTTTCATGATTCATGATTCATTTTATGATTCATGATTCAATTCATGATTTGTGATTTATGATGCGATTCATAATTCATGATTCATAATTCAATTCATGATTTGTAATTCATGATTCGATTTATGATTCCATTCATGATTCTTGATTCGAATCACGATTCATGATTCAATTCATCATTCAAATTATGATTCATAAATCATGATTAAATTCATGATTCATGATTCATGATTCGATTCATGATTCATGATTCGATTCATGATTCATGATTCGATTCATGATTCATGATTCAATTCATGATTCAATTCATGATTCATTATTCAATTCACGATTCATGATTTATGATTCAATTCATGATTCATGATTCAATTCATGATTCATGATTCATGATTCATGGTTCATGATTCATGATTCATGGTTCATGATTCATGATTCAATTCATGATTCATGATTTGATTCATGATTCATGATTCATGATTGAATTCATGATTCATGATTGAATTCATGATTCATGATTCAATTCATGATTCATGATTCAATTCATGATTCATGATACATTTCGTGATTCATTTCATGATTTATGATTCAATTCATGATTCATGATTCCTTTCATGATTCATGATTCATTTTATGATACATGATTCATGATTCATTTCATGATTTATGATTCAATTCATGATTCATGATTCCTTTCATGATTCATGATTCATTTTATGATTCATGATTCATGATTCAATTCATGATTTGTGATTCATGATTCGATTCATAATTCATGATTCATAATTTAATTCATGATTTGTGATTCATGATTCGATTCATGATTCGATTCATGATTCTTGATTCGAATCATGATTCATGATTCGATACATAATTCATGATTCATGATTCATGATTCAATTAATGATTCATGATTCATTTCATGATTCATGATTCATGATTCAATTCATGATTCAATTCATTATTCAAATTATGATTCATAAATCATGATTCAATTCATGATTCATGATTCATGATTCAATTCACGATTCATGATTCATGATTCAATTCATGATTTATGATTCATGATTCGATTCATGAATCATGATTCAATTCATGATTCATGATTCAATTCATGATTCATGATTCATGTTTTAATTCATGATTCATGGTTCATGATTCATGATTCATGGTTCATGATTCATGATTCAATTCATGATTTATGATTTGATTCATGATTCATGATTCATGATTCAATTTATGATTCATGATTCAATTCATGATTCATGATTCATGATTCAATTCATGATTCATGATTCAATTCATGATTCATGATTCATTTCATGATTCATTTCATGAGTTATGATTCAATTCATGATTCATGATTCCTTTCATGATTCATGATTCATTTTATGATTCATGATTCAATTCATGATTTGTGATTTATGATGCGATTCATAATTCATGATTCATAATTCAATTCATGATTTGTAATTCATGATTCGATTTATGATTCCATTCATGATTCTTGATTCGAATCACGATTCATGATTCAATTCATCATTCAAATTATGATTCATAAATCATGATTAAATTCATGATTCATGATTCATGATTCAATTCACGATTCATGATTAAATTCATGATTCACGATTCATGATTCAATTCATGATTCATGATTCAATTCATGATTCATGATTCATGTTTTAATTCATGATTCATGATTCATGATTCATGATTCAAGATTCATGAATCAATTCATGATTCATAATTCAATTCATGATTCATGATTCATTTCATGATTTATGATTCAATTCATGATTCATGATTCCTTTCATGATTCATGATTCATGATTCATGATTCATGATTCAATTCATGATTCATGATTCGATTCATGATTCATGATTCAATTCATGATTCATGATTCAATTCATGATTCATGATTCATGTTTTAATTCATGATTCATGATTCATTTCATGATTTATGATTCAATTCATGATTTATGATTTATGATTCCATTCATGATTCATGATTCATTTTATGATTCATGATTCATGATTCAATTCATGATTTGTGATTCATGATTCGATTCATAATTCATAATTCATATCTCAATTCATGATTTTTGATTCATGATTCGATTCATGATTCATGATTCGATTCATGATTCTTGATTCGAATCATGATTCATGATTCGATTCATAAATCATGATTCGATTCATGATTCAAGATTCAATTCATGATTCATGATTTAATTCATGATTCATGATTCATGATTCATTTCATGATTCATGATTCATGATATATTCATGATTCAATTCATGATTCAAATTATGATTCATAATTCATGATTCAATTCATGATTCATGATTCATGATTCAATTCATGATTCATGATTCATGATTTAATTCATGATTCAAGATTTGATTTATGATTCATGATTCAATTCATGATTTATGATTCAATTTATGATTCATGATTCAATTCATGATTTATGATTCATGATTCATGATTCAATTCATGACTCATGATTCATGATTCAATTCATGATTCATGAATCATGATTCGATTCATGATTCATGTTTCAATTCATGATTCAATTTTTGATTCAATTCATAATTCAATTCATGATTCATGATTCAATTCATGATTCATGAATCATGATTCGATTCATGATTCATGTTTCAATTCATGATTCAATTCTTGATTCAATTCATAATTCAATTCATGATTCATGATTCAATTCATGATTCATGATTCATGATTCAATGCATGATTCATGATTCATGATTCATGTTTAAATTCATGATTCAATTCATGATTCATTTCATGATTCATGATTCAATTCATGATTCATGATTCAATTCATGATTCATGATTCAATTCATGATTCATGATTCGATTCATGATTCAATTCACGATTTATGATACAATTCATGATTCATGATTCGATTTATGATTCATGATTCGATTCATGATTCATGATTCGATTCATGATTCAATTCATGATTCATGATTCAATCCATGATTCATGATTCGATTAATGAATCATGATTCAATTCTTGATTCATGATTCATGATTCAATTCATGATTCATGATTCATTATTCAATTCATGATTCATGTTTTATGATTCAATTCATGAATTATGATTTATTTCATGATTTAATTCATGGTTCATGAATCTTGATTCAATTCATGATTTATTTCATGATTTTTTGATTCATTATTGATTCATGATTCAATTCATGATTCAATTCATGATTCGTGATTTAATTCATGATTCATTATTCATGATTCATTATTCATGATTCATGATTCGATTCATGATTCATGATTCAATTCGTGTTTCATGATTCAATTCATGATTCATGATTCATTTCATGATTTTTTTAATGATTTATGATTCAATTCTTGATTCAAATCATGATTCATGATTTATTTCATGATTCATTTCATGATTCATGATTCAATTCATGATTCATGATTCAATTCATGATTCATGATTCATTTCATGATTCATGATTCAATTCATGATTCATGATTTGATTCATGATTCATGATTCATAATTCAATTCATGATTCCATTCATGATTCATGATTCATGATTCAATTCATGATTCATGATTCATTTCATGATTCATTTCATGATTTATGATTCAATTCAAGATTCATGATTCTATTCATGATTCATGATTCATTTTATGATTCATGATTCAATTCATGATTTGTGATTCATGATTCATGATTCATAATTCAATTCATGATTCATGATTCAATTCATGATTCATGATTCATTTCATGATTCATTTCATGATTTATGATTCAATTCAAAATTCATGATTCTATTCATGATTCATGATTCATTTTATGATTCATGATTCAATTCATGATTTGTGATTCATGATTCATGATTCATAATTCAATTCATGATTCATGATTCAATTCATGATTCATGATTCATGATTCAATTCATGATTCATGATTCATTTCATGATTCATTTCATGATTTATGATTCAATTCAAGATTCATGATTCTATTCATGATTCATGATTCATTTTATGATTCATGATTCATGATTCGATTCATGCTTCGATTCATGATTCTTGATTCGAATCATGATTCATGATTCGATTCATAATTCATGATTCATGATTCGATTCATGATTCAAGATTCAATTCATGATTCATGATTCATGATTCAATTCATGATTCATGATTCATTTAATGATTCATGATTCATGATTCAATTCATGATTCAATTCATGATTCAAATTATGATTCATAAATCAGCATTCAATTCATGATTCATGATTCATGATTCAATTCACGATTCATGATTCATGATTCAATTCATGATTCATGATTTGATTCATGATTCATGATTCAATTCATGATTCAATTCATGATTCAATTCATGATTAAATTCATGATTCATGATTCATGATTCTTAATTCATGATTCAATTCATGATTCATCATTCGATTCATGATTCATGATTCAATTCTTGATTCATGATTCAATTCTTGATTCATGATTCATGATTCAATTCATGATTTGTGATTCATGATTCGATTCATAATTCATGATTCTTAATTCAATTCATGATTTGTGATTCATGATTTTATTCATGATTCATGATTCGATTCATGATTCTTGATTCAAATCATGATTCATGATTCGATTCATAATTCATGATTCGATTCATGATTCATGATTCGATTCATGATTCATGATTCAATTCATGATTCTTGATTCATTTAATAATTCTTTTCATGATTTATGATTCAATTCATGATTCATGATTCCTTTCATGATTTATGATTCATTTTATGATTCATGATTCATGATTCATGATTCAATTCATGATTTGTGATTCATGTTTCAAATCATAATTCATGATTCATAATTCAATTCATGATTTGTGATTCATGATTCGATTCATGATTCCATTCATGATTCTTGATTCGAATCATGATTCATGATTCGATACATAATTCATGATTCATGATTCAATTCATGATTCAAAATTCATTTTATGATTCATGATTCATGATTCAATTCATGATTCATTTCATGATTCATGATTCATGATTCAATTCATGATTCAATTCATCATTCAAATTATGATTCATAAATCATGATTCAATTCATGATTCATGATTCATGATTCAATTCACGATTCATGATTCATGATTCAATTCATGATTTATGATTCATGATTCGTTTCATGAATCATGATTCATGATTCATGATTCATGATTCAATTCATGATTCATGATTCGATTCATGATTCATGATTCAATTCATGATTCATGATTCAATTCATGATTCATGATTCATGTTTTAATTCATGATTCATGATTCATTTCATGATTTATGATTCAATTCATGATTTATGATTTATGATTCCATTCATGATTCATGATTCATTTTATGATTCATGATTCATGATTCAATTCATGATTTGTGATTCATGATTCGATTCATAATTCATAATTCATATCTCAATTCATGATTTTTGATTCATGATTCGATTCATGATTCATGATTCGATTCATGATTCTTGATTCGAATCATGATTCATGATTCGATTCATAAATCATGATTCGATTCATGATTCAAGATTCAATTCATGATTCATGATTTAATTCATGATTCATGATTCATGATTCATTTCATGATTCATGATTCATGATATATTCATGATTCAATTCATGATTCAAATTATGATTCATAATTCATGATTCAATTCATGATTCATGATTCATGATTCAATTCATGATTCATGATTCATGATTTAATTCATGATTCAAGATTTGATTTATGATTCATGATTCAATTCATGATTTATGATTCAATTTATGATTCATGATTCAATTCATGATTTATGATTCATGATTCATGATTCAATTCATGACTCATGATTCATGATTCAATTCATGATTCATGAATCATGATTCGATTCATGATTCATGTTTCAATTCATGATTCAATTTTTGATTCAATTCATAATTCAATTCATGATTCATGATTCAATTCATGATTCATGAATCATGATTCGATTCATGATTCATGTTTCAATTCATGATTCAATTCTTGATTCAATTCATAATTCAATTCATGATTCATGATTCAATTCATGATTCATGATTCATGATTCAATGCATGATTCATGATTCATGATTCATGTTTAAATTCATGATTCAATTCATGATTCATTTCATGATTCATGATTCAATTCATGATTCATGATTCAATTCATGATTCATGATTCAATTCATGATTCATGATTCGATTCATGATTCAATTCACGATTTATGATACAATTCATGATTCATGATTCGATTTATGATTCATGATTCGATTCATGATTCATGATTCGATTCATGATTCAATTCATGATTCATGATTCAATCCATGATTCATGATTCGATTAATGAATCATGATTCAATTCTTGATTCATGATTCATGATTCAATTCATGATTCATGATTCATTATTCAATTCATGATTCATGTTTTATGATTCAATTCATGAATTATGATTTATTTCATGATTTAATTCATGGTTCATGAATCTTGATTCAATTCATGATTTATTTCATGATTTTTGATTCATTATTGATTCATGATTCAATTCATGATTCAATTCATGATTCGTGATTTAATTCATGATTCATTATTCATGATTCATTATTCATGATTCATGATTCGATTCATGATTCATGATTCAATTCGTGTTTCATGATTCAATTCATGATTCATGATTCATTTCATGATTTTTTTAATGATTTATGATTCAATTCTTGATTCAAATCATGATTCATGATTTATTTCATGATTCATTTCATGATTCATGATTCAATTCATGATTCATGATTCAATTCATGATTCATGATTCATTTCATGATTCATGATTCAATTCATGATTCATGATTTGATTCATGATTCATGATTCATAATTCAATTCATGATTCCATTCATGATTCATGATTCATGATTCAATTCATGATTCATGATTCATTTCATGATTCATTTCATGATTTATGATTCAATTCAAGATTCATGATTCTATTCATGATTCATGATTCATTTTATGATTCATGATTCAATTCATGATTTGTGATTCATGATTCATGATTCATAATTCAATTCATGATTCATGATTCAATTCATGATTCATGATTCATTTCATGATTCATTTCATGATTTATGATTCAATTCAAAATTCATGATTCTATTCATGATTCATGATTCATTTTATGATTCATGATTCAATTCATGATTTGTGATTCATGATTCATGATTCATAATTCAATTCATGATTCATGATTCAATTCATGATTCATGATTCATGATTCAATTCATGATTCATGATTCATTTCATGATTCATTTCATGATTTATGATTCAATTCAAGATTCATGATTCTATTCATGATTCATGATTCATTTTATGATTCATGATTCATGATTCGATTCATGCTTCGATTCATGATTCTTGATTCGAATCATGATTCATGATTCGATTCATAATTCATGATTCATGATTCGATTCATGATTCAAGATTCAATTCATGATTCATGATTCATGATTCAATTCATGATTCATGATTCATTTAATGATTCATGATTCATGATTCAATTCATGATTCAATTCATGATTCAAATTATGATTCATAAATCAGCATTCAATTCATGATTCATGATTCATGATTCAATTCACGATTCATGATTCATGATTCAATTCATGATTCATGATTTGATTCATGATTCATGATTCAATTCATGATTCAATTCATGATTCAATTCATGATTAAATTCATGATTCATGATTCATGATTCTTAATTCATGATTCAATTCATGATTCATCATTCGATTCATGATTCATGATTCAATTCTTGATTCATGATTCAATTCTTGATTCATGATTCATGATTCAATTCATGATTTGTGATTCATGATTCGATTCATAATTCATGATTCTTAATTCAATTCATGATTTGTGATTCATGATTTTATTCATGATTCATGATTCGATTCATGATTCTTGATTCAAATCATGATTCATGATTCGATTCATAATTCATGATTCGATTCATGATTCATGATTCGATTCATGATTCATGATTCAATTCATGATTCTTGATTCATTTAATAATTCTTTTCATGATTTATGATTCAATTCATGATTCATGATTCCTTTCATGATTTATGATTCATTTTATGATTCATGATTCATGATTCATGATTCAATTCATGATTTGTGATTCATGTTTCAAATCATAATTCATGATTCATAATTCAATTCATGATTTGTGATTCATGATTCGATTCATGATTCCATTCATGATTCTTGATTCGAATCATGATTCATGATTCGATACATAATTCATGATTCATGATTCAATTCATGATTCAAAATTCATTTTATGATTCATGATTCATGATTCAATTCATGATTCATTTCATGATTCATGATTCATGATTCAATTCATGATTCAATTCATCATTCAAATTATGATTCATAAATCATGATTCAATTCATGATTCATGATTCATGATTCAATTCACGATTCATGATTCATGATTCAATTCATGATTTATGATTCATGATTCGTTTCATGAATCATGATTCAATTCATGATTTATGATTCAATTCATGATTCATGATTCAATTCATGATTCATGATTCAATTCATGATTCATGTTTTAATTCATGATTCATGATTCATGATTCAAGATTCATGAATCAATTCATGATTCATAATTCAATTCATGATTCATGATTCATGATTTAATTCATGATTCATGATTCAATTCATGATTCATGATTCAATTCATGATTCATGATTTATTTTATGATTCATTTCATGATTTATGATTCAATTCATAATTCATGATTCCTTTCATGATTCATGATTCAATTCATGATTTGTGATTCATGATTCGATTCATAATTCATGATTCATAATTCAATTCATGATTTGTGATTCATGATTCGATTCCTGATTCCATTCATTAATCTTGATTCGAATCATGATTCATGATTCCTTTCATGATTCATGATTCATGATTCATGATTTGTGATTCATGATTCAAGATTCAATTCATGATTCATGATTCATGATTCGATTCATAATTCAATTCATGATTCATTTCATGATTCATGATTCATGATTCAATTCATGATTCAATTCATGATTCAAATTATGATTCATAAATCATGATTCAATTCATGATTCATGATTCATGATTCAATTCACTATTCATGATTCATGATTCAATTCATAATTCATGATTCATGATTCGATTCATGATTCATGATTCAATTCATGATTCATGATACAATTCATGATTCATGATTCATGATTCAATTCATGATTCATGATTCATGATTCTTGATTCAAGATTCATGATTTAAATCATGATTCATAATTCAATTCATGATTCATGATTCATTCATGATTCATGATTCAATTCATGATTCATGATTCATGATTTATGATTCAATTCATGATTCATGATTCAATTCATGATTCATGATTCAATTCGTGAGTCATGATTCAATTCATGATTCAAATCATGATTCATGATTTATTTAATGATTCATTTCATGATTCTTGATTCATGATTCAATTCATGATTCGTGATTCGATTCATTATTCGTGATTCGATTCATGATTCATGATTCAATTCGTGTTTCATGATTCAATTCATGATTCATGATTCATTTCATGATTAATTTCATGATTTATGATTCAATTCTTGATTCAAATCATGATTCATGATTTATTTCATAATTCATTTCATGATTCATGATTCATTTCATGATTCATGATTCAATTCATGATTCATGATTCAATTCATGATTCATTATTCATGGTTCATAATTCATGATTCATGGTTCATGATTCAATTCATGATTCATGATTCGATTCATGATTCATGATTGATGATTCAATTCATGATTCAGATCATGATTCATTTTATAATTCATAATTCATGATTCAATTCATGATTCAATTCATGATTTATGATTCAATTCATGATTCATGATACATGATTCAATTAATGATTCATGATTCTTGATTCAATTCATGATTCATGATTCATGATTCAATTCACGATTTATGATACAATTCATGATTCATGATTCGATTTATGATTCATGATTCGATTCATGATTCATGATTCGATTCATGATTCAATTCATGATTCATGATTCAATCCATGATTCATGATTCGATTAATGAATCATGATTCAATTCTTGATTCATGATTAATGATTCAATTCATGATTCATGATTCATTATTCAATTCATGATTCAAGATTCATTTTATGATTCATGATTCATGATTCAATTCATGATTCATTTCATGATTCATGATTCATGATTCAATTCATGATTCAATTCATCATTCAAATTATGATTCATAAATCATGATTCAATTCATGATTCATGATTCATGATTCAATTCACGATTCATGATTCATGATTCAATTCATGATTTATGATTCATGATTCGTTTCATGAATCATGATTCAATTCATGATTTATGATTCAATTCATGATTCATGATTCAATTCATGATTCATGATTCAATTCATGATTCATGTTTTAATTCATGATTCATGATTCATGATTCAAGATTCATGAATCAATTCATGATTCATAATTCAATTCATGATTCATGATTCATGATTTAATTCATGATTCATGATTCAATTCATGATTCATGATTCAATTCATGATTCATGATTTATTTTATGATTCATTTCATGATTTATGATTCAATTCATAATTCATGATTCCTTTCATGATTCATGATTCAATTCATGATTTGTGATTCATGATTCGATTCATAATTCATGATTCATAATTCAATTCATGATTTGTGATTCATGATTCGATTCCTGATTCCATTCATTAATCTTGATTCGAATCATGATTCATGATTCCTTTCATGATTCATGATTCATGATTCATGATTTGTGATTCATGATTCAAGATTCAATTCATGATTCATGATTCATGATTCGATTCATAATTCAATTCATGATTCATTTCATGATTCATGATTCATGATTCAATTCATGATTCAATTCATGATTCAAATTATGATTCATAAATCATGATTCAATTCATGATTCATGATTCATGATTCAATTCACTATTCATGATTCATGATTCAATTCATAATTCATGATTCATGATTCGATTCATGATTCATGATTCAATTCATGATTCATGATACAATTCATGATTCATGATTCATGATTCAATTCATGATTCATGATTCATGATTCTTGATTCAAGATTCATGATTTAAATCATGATTCATAATTCAATTCATGATTCATGATTCATTCATGATTCATGATTCAATTCATGATTCATGATTCATGATTTATGATTCAATTCATGATTCATGATTCAATTCATGATTCATGATTCAATTCGTGAGTCATGATTCAATTCATGATTCAAATCATGATTCATGATTTATTTAATGATTCATTTCATGATTCTTGATTCATGATTCAATTCATGATTCGTGATTCGATTCATTATTCGTGATTCGATTCATGATTCATGATTCAATTCGTGTTTCATGATTCAATTCATGATTCATGATTCATTTCATGATTAATTTCATGATTTATGATTCAATTCTTGATTCAAATCATGATTCATGATTTATTTCATAATTCATTTCATGATTCATGATTCATTTCATGATTCATGATTCAATTCATGATTCATGATTCAATTCATGATTCATTATTCATGGTTCATAATTCATGATTCATGGTTCATGATTCAATTCATGATTCATGATTCGATTCATGATTCATGATTGATGATTCAATTCATGATTCAGATCATGATTCATTTTATAATTCATAATTCATGATTCAATTCATGATTCAATTCATGATTTATGATTCAATTCATGATTCATGATACATGATTCAATTAATGATTCATGATTCTTGATTCAATTCATGATTCATGATTCATGATTCAATTCACGATTTATGATACAATTCATGATTCATGATTCGATTTATGATTCATGATTCGATTCATGATTCATGATTCGATTCATGATTCAATTCATGATTCATGATTCAATCCATGATTCATGATTCGATTAATGAATCATGATTCAATTCTTGATTCATGATTAATGATTCAATTCATGATTCATGATTCATTATTCAATTCATGATTCAAGATTCATTTTATGATTCATGATTCATGATTCAATTCATGATTCATTTCATGATTCATGATTCATGATTCAATTCATGATTCAATTCATCATTCAAATTATGATTCATAAATCATGATTCAATTCATGATTCATGATTCATGATTCAATTCACGATTCATGATTCATGATTCAATTCATGATTTATGATTCATGATTCGTTTCATGAATCATGATTCAATTCATGATTCATGATTCAATTCATGATTCATGATTCATGTTTTAATTCATGATTCATGATTCATGATTCAAGATTCATGAATCAATTCATGATTCATAATTCAATTCATGATTCATGATTCATGATTTAATTCATGATTCATGATTCAATTCATGATTCATGATTCAATTCATGATTCATGATTTATTTTATGATTCATTTCATGATTTATGATTCAATTCATAATTCATGATTCCTTTCATGATTCATGATTCAATTCATGATTTGTGATTCATGATTCGATTCATAATTCATGATTCATAATTCAATTCATGATTTGTGATTCATGATTCGATTCCTGATTCCATTCATGATTCTTGATTCGAATCATGATTCATGATTCCTTTCATGATTCATGATTCATGATTCATGATTTGTGATTCATGATTCAAGATTCAATTCATGATTCATGATTCATGATTCGATTCATAATTCAATTCATGATTCATTTCATGATTCATGATTCATGATTCATGATTCATGATTCAATTCATGATTCAATTCATGATTCAAATTATGATTCATAAATCATGATTCAATTCATGATTCATTTCATGATTCATGATTCATGATTCAATTCATGATTCAATTCATGATTCAAATTATGATTCATAAATCATGATTCAATTCATGATTCATGATTCATGATTCAATTCACTATTCATGATTCATGATTCAATTCATAATTCATGATTCATGATTCAAGATTCATGATTTAAATCATGATTCATAATTCAATTCATGATTCATGATTCATTCATGATTCATAATTCAATTCATGATTCATAATTCATGATTTATGATTCAATTCATGATTCATGATTCAATTCATGATTCATGATTCAATTCGTGAGTCATGATTCAATTCATGATTCAAATCATGATTCATGATTTATTTAATGATTCATTTCATGATTCTTGATTCATGATTCAATTCATGATTCGTGATTCAATTCATGATTCATTATTCGTGATTCGATTCATGATTCATGATTCAATTCGTGTTTCATGATTCAATTCATGATTCATGATTCATTTCATGATTAATTTCATGATTTATGATTCAATTCTTGATTCAAATCATGATTCATGATTTATTTCATAATTCATTTCATGATTCATGATTCATTTCATGATTCATGATTCAATTCATGATTCATGATTCAATTCATGATTCATTATTCATGGTTCATAATTCATGATTCATGGTTCATGATTCGATTCATGATTCATGATTGATGATTCAATTCATGATTCAGATCATGATTCATTTTATAATTCATAATTCATGATTCAATTCATGATTCAATTCATGATTTATGATTCAATTCATGATTCATGATACATGATTCAATTAATGATTCATGATTCTTGATTCAATTCATGATTCATGATTCATGATTCAATTCGCGATTTATGATACAATTCATGATTCATGATTCGATTTATGATTCATGATTCGATTCATGATTCATGATTCGATTCATGATTCAATTCATGATTCATGATTCATGATTCAATCCATGATTCATGATTCGATTAATGAATCATGATTCAATTCTTGATTCATGATTAATGATTCAATTCATGATTCATGATTCATTATTCAATTCATGATTCAAGATTCATTTTATGATTCATGATTCATGATTCAATTCATGATTCATTTCATGATTCATGATTCAATTCATGATTCAATTCATCATTCAAATTATGATTCATAAACCATGATTCAATTCATGATTCATGATTCATGATTCAATTCACGATTCATGATTCATGATTCAATTCATGATTTATGATTCATGATTCGATTCATGATTCAATTCATGATTCATGATTCATTATTCAATTCATGATTCATGTTTTATGATTCAATTCATGAATTATGATTTATTTCATGATTTAATTCATGGTTCATGAATCTTGATTCAATTCATGATTTATTTCATGATTTTTGATTCATTATTGATTCATGATTCAATTCATGATTCAATTCATGATTCGTGATTTAATTCATGATTCATTATTCATGATTCATTATTCATGATTCATGATTCGATTCATGATTCATGATTCAATTCGTGTTTCATGATTCAATTCATGATTCATGATTCATTTCATGATTTTTTTCATGATTTATGATTCAATTCTTGATTCAAATCATGATTCATGATTTATTTCCTGATTCATTTCATGATTCATGATTCAATTCATGATTCATGATTCAATTCATGATTCATGATTCATTTCATGATTCATGATTCAATTCATGATGCATGATTTGATTCATGATTCATGATTCATAATTCAATTTATGATTCCATTCATGATTCATGATTCATGATTCAATTCATGATTCATGATTCATTTCATGATTCATTTCATGATTTATGATTCAATTCAAGATTCATGATTCTATTCATGATTCATGATTCATTTTATGATTCATGATTCAATTCATGATTTGTGATTCATGATTCATGATTCATAATTCAATTCATGATTCATGATTCAATTCATGATTCATGATTCATTTCATGATTCATTTCATGATTTATGATTCAATTCAAAATTCATGATTCTATTCATGATTCATGATTCATTTTATGATTCATGATTCAATTCATGATTTGTGATTCATGATTCATGATTCATAATTCAATTCATGATTCATGATTCAATTCATGATTCATGATTCATGATTCAATTCATGATTCATGATTCATTTCATGATTCATTTCATGATTTATGATTCAATTCAAGATTCATGATTCTATTCATGATTCATGATTCATTTTATGATTCATGATTCATGATTCGATTCATGCTTCGATTCATGATTCTTGATTCGAATCAGGATTCATGATTCGATTCATAATTCATGATTCATGATTCATGATTCGATTCATGATTCAAGATTCAATTCATGATTCATGATTCATGATTCAATTCATGATTCATGATTCATTTAATGATTCATGATTCATGATTCAATTCATGATTCAATTCATGATTCAAATTATGATTCATAAATCAGCATTCAATTCATGATTCATGATTCATGATTCAATTCACGATTCATGATTCATGATTCATTTCATGATTCATGATTCATTTCATGATTCATGATTCAATTCATGATTCATGATTCAATTCATGATTCATTATTCATGGTTCATAATTCATGATTCATGGTTCATGATTCATGATTCAATTCATGATTCATGATTCGATTCATGATTCATGATTGATGATTCAATTCATGATTCAGATCATGATTCATTTTATAATTCATAATTCATGATTCAATTCATGATTTATGATTCAATTCATGATTCATGATACATGATTCAATTAATGATTCATGATTCTTGATTCAATTCATGATTCATGATTCATGATTCAATTCACGATTTATGATACAATTCATGATTCATGATTCGATTTATGATTCATGATTCGATTCATGATTCATGATTCGATTCATGATTCAATTCATGATTCATGATTCATGATTCAATCCATGATTCATGATTCGATTAATGAATCATGATTCAATTCTTGATTCATGATTAATGATTCAATTCATGATTCATGATTCATTATTCAATTCATGATTCAAGATTCATTTTATGATTCATGATTCATGATTCAATTCATGATTCATTTCATGATTCATGATTCATGATTCAATTCATGATTCAATTCATCATTCAAATTATGATTCATAAATCATGATTCAATTCATGATTCATGATTCATGATTCAATTCACGATTCATGATTCATGATTCAATTCATGATTTATGATTCATGATTCGTTTCATGAATCATGATTCAATTCATGATTCATGATTCAATTCATGATTCATGATTCATGTTTTTATTCATGATTCATGATTCATGATTCATGATTCAAGATTCATGAATCAATTCATGATTCATAATTCAATTCATGATTCATGATTCATGATTTAATTCATGATTCATGATTCAATTCATGATTCATGATTCAATTCATGATTCATGATTTATTTTATGATTCATTTCATGATTTATGATTCAATTCATAATTCATGATTCCTTTCATGATTCATGATTCAATTCATGATTTGTGATTCATGATTCGATTCATAATTCATGATTCATAATTCAATTCATGATTTGTGATTCATGATTCGATTCCTGATTCCATTCATGATTCTTGATTCGAATCATGATTCATGATTCCTTTCATGATTCATGATTCATGATTCATGATTTGTGATTCATGATTCAAGATTCAATTCATGATTCATGATTCATGATTCGATTCATAATTCAATTCATGATTCATTTCATGATTCATGATTCATGATTCAATTCATGATTCAATTCATGATTCAAATTATGATTCATAAATCATGATTCAATTCATGATTCATGATTCATGATTCAATTCACTATTCATGATTCATGATTCAATTCATAATTCATGATTCATGATTCGATTCATGATTCAATTCATGATTCATGATACAATTCATGATTCATGATTCAATTCATGATTCATGATTCATGATTCTTGATTCAAGATTCATGATTTAAATCATGATTCATAATTCAATTCATGATTCATGATTCATGATTCATTCATGATTCATGATTCAATTCATGATTCATGATTCATGATTTATGATTCAATTCATGATTCATGATTCAATTCATGATTCATGATTCAATTCGTGAGTCATGATTCAATTCATGATTCATGATTCATTTCATGATTTATGATTCAATTCTTGATTCAAATCATGATTCATGGTTTATTTAATGATTCATTTCATGATTCTTGATTCATGATTCAATTCATGATTCGTGATTCAATTCATGATTCATTATTCGTGATTCGATTCATGATTCATGATTCAATTCGTGTTTCATGATTCAATTCATGATTCATGATTCATTTCATGATTAATTTCATGATTTATGATTCAATTCTTGATTCAAATCATGATTCATGATTCATTTCATGATTCATGATTCAATTCATGATTCATGATTCAATTCATGATTCATTATTCATGGTTCATAATTCATGATTCATGGTTCATGATTCATGATTCAATTCATGATTCATGATTCGATTCATGATTCATGATTGATGATTCAATTCATGATTCAGATCATGATTCATTTTATAATTCATAATTCATGATTCAATTCATGATTCAATTCATGATTTATGATTCAATTCATGATTCATGATACATGATTCAATTAATGATTCATGATTCTTGATTCAATTCATGATTCATGATTCATGATTCAATTCACGATTTATGATACAATTCATGATTCATGATTCGATTTATGATTCATGATTCGATTCATGATTCAATTCATGATTCATGATTCATGATTCAATCCATGATTCATGATTCGATTAATGAATCATGATTCAATTCTTGATTCATGATTCATGATTCAATTCATGATTCATTATTCAATTCATGATTCATGTTTTATGATTCAATTCATGAATTATGATTTATTTCATGATTTAATTCATGGTTCATGAATCTTGATTCAATTCATGATTTATTTCATGATTTTTGATTCATTATTGATTCATGATTCAATTCATGATTCAATTCATGATTCGTGATTTAATTCATGATTCATTATTCATGATTCATTATTCATGATTCATGATTCGATTCATGATTCATGATTCAATTCGTGTTTCATGATTCAATTCATGATTCATGATTCATTTCATGATTTTTTTCATGATTTATGATTCAATTCTTGATTCAAATCATGATTCATGATTTATTTCATGATTCATTTCATGATTCATGATTCAATTCATGATTCATGATTCAATTCATGATTCATGATTCATTTCATGATTCATGATTCAATTCATGATGCATGATTTGATTCATGATTCATGATTCATAATTCAATTTATGATTCCATTCATGATTCATGATTCATAATTCAATTTATGATTCCATTCATGATTCATGATTCATGATTCAATTCATGATTCATGATTCATTTCATGATTCATTCCATGATTTATGATTCAATTCAAGATTCATGATTCTATTCATGATTCATGATTCATTTTATGATTCATGATTCAATTCATGATTTGTGATTCATGATTCATGATTCATAATTCAATTCATGATTCATGATTCAATTCATGATTCATGATTCATTTCATGATTCATTTCATGATTTATGATTCAATTCAAAATTCATGATTCTATTCATGATTCATGATTCATTTTATGATTCATGATTCAATTCATGATTTGTGATTCATGATTCATGATTCATAATTCAATTCATGATTCATGATTCAATTCATGATTCATGATTCATGATTCAATTCATGATTCATGATTCATTTCATGATTCATTTCATGATTTATGATTCAATTCAAGATTCATGATTCTATTCATGATTCATGATTCATTTTATGATTCATGATTCATGATTCGATTCATGCTTCGATTCATGATTCTTGATTCGAATCAGGATTCATGATTCGATTCATAATTCATGATTCATGATTCATGATTCGATTCATGATTCAAGATTCAATTCATGATTCATGATTCATGATTCAATTCATGATTCATGATTCATTTAATGATTCATGATTCATGATTCAATTCATGATTCAATTCATGATTCAAATTATGATTCATAAATCAGCATTCAATTCATGATTCATGATTCATGATTCAATTCACGATTCATGATTCATGATTCAATTCATGATTCATGATTTGATTCATGATTCATGATTCAATTCATGATTCAATTCATGATTCAATTCATGATTCATGATTCAATTCATGATTCATGATTCTTAATTCATGATTCAATTCATAATTCATCATTCGATTCATGATTCATGATTCAATTCTTGATTCATGATTCAATTCTTGATTCATGATTCATGATTCAATTCATGATTTGTGATTCATGATTCGATTCATAATTCATGATTCTTAATTCAATTCATGATTTGTGATTCATGATTTGATTCATGAGTCATGATTCGATTCATGATTCTTGATTCGAATCATGATTCATGATTCGATTCATAATTCATGATTCGATTCATGATTCATGATTCGATTCATGATTCATGATTCAATTCATGATTCTTGATTCATTTAATAATTCTTTTCATGATTTATGATTCAATTCATGATTCATGATTCCTTTCATGATTTATGATTCATTTTATGATTCATGATTCGATTCATGATTCATGATTCAATTCATGATTCTTGATTCATTTAATAATTCTTTTCATGATTTATGATTCAATTCATGATTCATGATTCCTTTCATGATTTATGATTCATTTTATGATTCATGATTCATGATTCATGATTCAATTCATGATTTGTGATTCATGATTCAAATCATAATTCATGATTCATAATTCAATTCATGATTTGTGATTCATGATTCGATTCATGATTCCATTCATGATTCTTGATTCGAATCATGATTCATGATTCGATACATAATTCATGATTCATGATTCAATTCATGATTCAAGATTCATTTTATGATTCATGATTCATGATTCAATTCATGATTCATTTCATGATTCATGATTCATGATTCAATTCATGATTCAATTCATCATTCAAATTATGATTCATAAATCATGATTCAATTCATGATTCATGATTCATGATTCAATTCATGATTCATGATTCATGATTCAATTCATGATTCAATTCATCATTCAAATTATGATTCATAAATCATGATTCAATTCACGATTCATGATTCATGATTCAATTCATGATTTATGATTCATGATTCGTTTCATGAATCATGATTCAATTCATGATTCAATTCATGATTCATGATTCATGTTTTAATTCATGATTCATGATTCATGATTCATGATTCAAGATTCATGAATCAATTCATGATTCATAATTCAATTCATGATTCATGATTCATGATTTAATTCATGATTCATGATTCAATTCATGATTCATGATTCAATTCATGATTCATGATTTATTTCATGATTCATTTCATGATTTATGATTCAATTCATGATTCATGATTCCTTTCATGATTCATGATTCAATTCATGATTTGTGATTCATGATTCGATTCATAATTCATGATTCATAAATCAATTCATGATTTGTGATTCATGATTCGATTCCTGATTCCATCCATGATTCTTGATTCGAATCATGATTCATGATTCCTTTCATGATTCATGATTCATGATTTGTGATTCATGATTCAAGATTCAATTCATGATTCATGATTCATGATTCGATTCATAATTCAATTCATGATTCATTTCATGATTCATGATTCATGATTCAATTCATGATTCAATTCATGATTCAAATTATGATTCATAAATCATGATTCAATTCATGATTCATGATTCATGATTCAATTCACTATTCATGATTCATGATTCAATTCATAATTCATGATTCATGATTCGATTCATGATTCATGATTCAATTCATGATTCATGATACAATTCATGATTCATGATTCATGATTCAATTCATGATTCATGATTCATGATTCTTGATTCAAGATTCATGATTTAAATCATGAATTATAATTCAATTCATGATTCATGATTCATGATTCATTCATGATTCATGATTCAATTCATGATTCATGATTCATGATTTATGATTCAATTCATGATTCATGATTCAATTCATGATTCATGATTCAATTCGTGAGTCATGATTCAATTCATGATTCATGATTAATTTCATGATTTATGATTCAATTCTTGATTCAAATCATGATTCATGATTTATTTAATGATTCATTTCATGATTCTTGATTCATGATTCAATTCATGATTCGTGATTCAATTCATGATTCATTATTCGTGATTCGATTCATGATTCATGATTCAATTCGTGTTTCATGATTCAATTCATGATTCATGATTCATTTCATGATTAATTTCATGATTTATGATTCAATTCTTGATTCAAATCATAATTCATGATTTATTTCATAATTCATTTCATGATTCATGATTCATTTCATGATTCATGATTCAATTCATGATTCATGATTCAATTCATGATTCATTATTCATGGTTCATAATTCATGATTCATGGTTCATGATTCATGATTCAATTCATGATTCATGATTCGATTCATAATTCATGATTGATGATTCAATTCATGATTCAGATCATGATTCATTTTATAATTCATAATTCATGATTCAATTCATGATTCAATTCATGATTTATGATTCAATTCATGATTCATGATACATGATTCAATTAATGATTCATGATTCTTGATTCAATTCATGATTCATGATTCATGATTTAATTCATGATTCATGAATCATGATTCGATTCATGATTCATGATTTAATGCATGATTCATGATTCATGATTCGATTCATGATTCATGTTTGAATTCGTGATTTGATTCATGATTCATGATTCAATTCATGATTCAAATTATGATTCAATTCATGATTAAATTCATGATTCATGATTCAATTCATGATTCATGATTATTAATTCATGATTCAATTCATGATTCATCATTCGATTCATGATTCAATTCATGATTCATTTCATGATTCATGATTCATGATTCAATTCATGATTCAATTCATGATTCAAATTATGATTCATAAATCATGATTCAATTCATGATTCATGATTCAATTCACTATTCATGATTCATGATTCAATTCATAATTCATGATTCATGATTCGATTCATGATTCATGATTCAATTCATGATTCATGATACAATTCATGATTCATGATTCATGATTCAATTCATGATTCATGATTCAATTCATGATTCATGATTCATTTCATGATTCATGATTCAATTCATGATGCATGATTTGATTCATGATTCATGATTCATAATTCAATTTATGATTCCATTCATGATTCATGATTCATGATTCAATTCATGATTCATGATTCATTTCATGATTCATTTCATGATTTATGATTCAATTCAAGATTCATGATTCTATTCATGATTCATGATTCATTTTATGATTCATGATTCAATTCATGATTTGTGATTCATGATTCATGATTCATAATTCAATTCATGATTCATGATTCAATTCATGATTCATGATTCATTTCATGATTCATTTCATGATTTATGATTCAATTCAAAATTCATGATTCTATTCATGATTCATGATTCATTTTATGATTCATGATTCAATTCATGATTTGTGATTCATGATTCATGATTCATAATTCAATTCATGATTCATGATTCAATTCATGATTCATGATTCATGATTCAATTCATGATTCATGATTCATTTCATGATTCATTTCATGATTTATGATTCAATTCAAGATTCATGATTCTATTCATGATTCATGATTCATTTTATGATTCATGATTCATGATTCGATTCATGCTTCGATTCATGATTCTTGATTCGAATCAGGATTCATGATTCGATTCATAATTCATGATTCATGATTCATGATTCGATTCATGATTCAAGATTCAATTCATGATTCATGATTCATGATTCAATTCATGATTCATGATTCATTTAATGATTCATGATTCATGATTCAATTCATGATTCAATTCATGATTCAAATTATGATTCATAAATCAGCATTCAATTCATGATTCATGATTCATGATTCAATTCACGATTCATGATTCATGATTCAATTCATGATTCATGATTTGATTCATGATTCATGATTCAATTCATGATTCAATTCATGATTCAATTCATGATTCATGATTCTATTCATGATTCATGATTCTTAATTCATGATTCAATTCATGATTCATCATTCGATTCATGATTCATGATTCAATTCTTGATTCATGATTCAATTCTTGATTCATGATTCATGATTCAATTCATGATTTGTGATTCATGATTCGATTCATAATTCATGATTCTTAATTCAATTCATGATTTGTGATTCATGATTTGATTCATGAGTCATGATTCGATTCATGATTCTTGATTCGAATCATGATTCATGATTCGATTCATAATTCATGATTCGATTCATGATTCATGATTCGATTCATGATTCATGATTCAATTCATGATTCTTGATTCATTTAATAATTCTTTTCATGATTTATGATTCAATTCATGATTCATGATTCCTTTCATGATTTATGATTCATTTTATGATTCATGATTCATGATTCATGATTCAATTCATGATTTGTGATTCATAATTCAAATCATAATTCATGATTCATAATTCAATTCATGATTTGTGATTCATGATTCGATTTATGATTCCATTCATGATTCTTGATTCGAATCATGATTCATGATTCGATACATAATTCATGATTCATGATTCAATTCATGATTCAAGATTCATTTTATGATTCATGATTCATGATTCAATTCATGATTCATTTCATGATTCATGATTCATGATTCAATTCATGATTCAATTCATCATTCAAATTATGATTCATAAATCATGATTCAATTCATGATTCATGATTCATGATTCAATTCACGATTCATGATTCATGATTCAATTCATGATTTATGATTCATGATTCGTTTCATGAATCATGATTCAATTCATGATTCAATTCATGATTCATGATTCATGTTTTAATTCATGATTCATGATTCATGATTCATGATTCAAGATTCATGAATCAATTCATGATTCATAATTCAATTCATGATTCATGATTCATGATTTAATTCATGATTCATGATTCAATTCATGATTCATGATTCAATTCATGATTCATGATTCAATTCATGATTCATGATTTATTTCATGATTCATTTCATGATTTATGATTCAATTCATGATTCATGATTCCTTTCATGATTCATGATTCAATTCATGATTTGTGATTCATGATTCGATTCATAATTCATGATTCATAAATCAATTCATGATTTGTGATTCATGATTCGATTCCTGATTCCATCCATGATTCTTGATTCGAATCATGATTCATGATTCCTTTCATGATTCATGATTCATGATTTGTGATTCATGATTCAAGATTCAATTCATGATTCATGATTCATGATTCGATTCATAATTCAATTCATGATTAATTTCATGATTCATGATTCATGATTCAATTCATGATTCAATTCATGATTCAAATTATGATTCATAAATCATGATTCAATTCATGATTCATGATTCATGATTCAATTCACTATTCATGATTCATGATTCAATTCATAATTCATGATTCATGATTCGATTCATGATTCATGATTCAATTCATGATTCATGATACAATTCATGATTCATGATTCATGATTCAATTCATGATTCATGATTCATGATTCTTGATTCAAGATTCATGATTTAAATCATGATTCATAATTCAATTCATGATTCATGATTCATGATTCATTCATGATTCATGATTCAATTCATGATTCATGATTCATGATTTATGATTCAATTCATGATTCATGATTCAATTCATGATTCATGATTCAATTCGTGAGTCATGATTCAATTCATGATTCATGATTAATTTCATGATTTATGATTCAATTCTTGATTCAAATCATGATTCATGATTTATTTAATGATTCATTTCATGATTCTTGATTCATGATTCAATTCATGATTCGTGATTCAATTCATGATTCATTATTCGTGATTCGATTCATGATTCATGATTCAATTCGTGTTTCATGATTCAATTCATGATTCATGATTCATTTCATGATTAATTTCATGATTTATGATTCAATTCTTGATTCAAATCATGATTCATGATTTATTTCATAATTCATTTCATGATTCATGATTCATTTCATGATTCATGATTCAATTCATGATTCATGATTCAATTCATGATTCATTATTCATGGTTCATAATTCATGATTCATGGTTCATGATTCATGATTCAATTCATGATTCATGATTCGATTCATAATTCATGATTGATGATTCAATTCATGATTCAATTCATGATTTATGATTCAATTCATGATTCATGATACATGATTCAATTAATGATTCATGATTCTTGATTCAATTCATGATTCATGATTCATGATTCAATTCATGATTCATGAATCATGATTCGATTCATGATTCATGATTTAATGCATGATTCATGATTCATGATTCGATTCATGATTCATGTTTGAATTCGTGATTTGATTCATGATTCATGATTCAATTCATGATTCAAATTATGATTCAATTCATGATTAAATTCATGATTCATGATTCAATTCATGATTCATGATTCTTAATTCATGATTCAATTCATGATTCATCATTCGATTCATGATTCAATTCATGATTCATTTCATGATTCATGATTCATGATTCAATTCATGATTCAATTCATGATTCAAATTATGATTCATAAATCATGATTCAATTCATGATTCATGATTCATGATTCAATTCACTATTCATGATTCATGATTCAATTCATAATTCATGATTCATGATTCGATTCATGATTCATGATTCAATTCATGATTCATGATACAATTCATGATTCATGATTCAATTCATGATTCATGATTCATGATTCTTGATTCAAGATTCATGAATCAATTCATGATTCATAATTCAATTCATGATTCATGATTCATGATTTAATTCATGATTCATGATTCAATTCATGATTCATGATTCAATTCATGATTCATGATTTATTTTATGATTCATTTCATGATTTATGATTCAATTCATAATTCATGATTCCTTTCATGATTCATGATTCAATTCATGATTTGTGATTCATGATTCGATTCATAATTCATGATTCATAATTCAATTCATGATTTGTGATTCATGATTCGATTCCTGATTCCATTCATGATTCTTGATTCGAATCATGATTCATGATTCCTTTCATGATTCATGATTCATGATTCATGATTTGTGATTCATGATTCAAGATTCAATTCATGATTCATGATTCATGATTCGATTCATAATTCAATTCATGATTCATTTCATGATTCATGATTCATGATTCAATTCATGATTCAATTCATGATTCAAATTATGATTCATAAATCATGATTCAATTCATGATTCATGATTCATGATTCAATTCACTATTCATGATTCATGATTCAATTCATAATTCATGATTCATGATTCAAGATTCATGATTTAAATCATGATTCATAATTCAATTCATGATTCATGATTCATTCATGATTCATGATTCAATTCATGATTCATGATTCATGATTTATGATTCAATTCATGATTCATGATTCAATTCATGATTCATGATTCAATTCGTGAGTCATGATTCAATTCATGATTCAAATCATGATTCATGATTTATTTAATGATTCATTTCATGATTCTTGATTCATGATTCAATTCATGATTCGTGATTCAATTCATGATTCATTATTCGTGATTCGATTCATGATTCATGATTCAATTCGTGTTTCATGATTCAATTCATGATTCATGATTCATTTCATGATTAATTTCATGATTTATGATTCAATTCTTGATTCAAATCATGATTCATGATTTATTTCATAATTCATTTCATGATTCATGATTCATTTCATGATTCAATTCATGATTCATGATTCAATTCATGATTCATTATTCATGGTTCATAATTCATGATTCATGGTTCATGATTCATGATTCAATTCATGATTCATGATTCGATTCATGATTCATGATTGATGATTCAATTCATGATTCAGATCATGATTCATTTTATAATTCATAATTCATGATTCAATTCATGATTCAATTCATGATTTATGATTCAATTCATGATTCATGATACATGATTCAATTAATGATTCATGATTCTTGATTCAATTCATGATTCATGATTCATGATTCAATTCGCGATTTATGATACAATTCATGATTCATGATTCGATTTATGATTCATGATTCGATTCATGATTCATGATTCGATTCATGATTCAATTCATGATTCATGATTCATGATTCAATCCATGATTCATGATTCGATTAATTATTCATGATTCAATTCTTGATTCATGATTAATGATTCAATTCATGATTCATGATTCATTATTCAATTCATGATTCAAGATTCATTTTATGATTCATGATTCAATTCATGATTCATTTCATGATTCATGATTCATGATTCAATTCATGATTCAATTCATCATTCAAATTATGATTCATAAATCATGATTCAATTCATGATTCATGATTCATGATTCAATTCACGATTCATGATTCATGATTCAATTCATGATTTATGATTCATGATTCGTTTCATGAATCATGATTCAATTCATGATTCATGATTCAATTCATGATTCATGTTTTAATTCATGATTCATGATTCATGATTCATGATTCAAGATTCATGAATCAATTCATGATTCATAATTCAATTCATGATTCATGATTCATGATTTAATTCATGATTCAATTCATGATTCATGATTCAATTCATGATTCATGATTTATTTTATGATTCATTTCATGATTTATGATTCAATTCATAATTCATGATTCCTTTCATGATTCATGATTCAATTCATGATTTGTGATTCATGATTCGATTCATAATTCATGATTCATAATTCAATTCATGATTTGTGATTCATGATTCGATTCCTGATTCCATTCATGATTCTTGATTCGAATCATGATTCATGATTCCTTTCATGATTCATGATTCATGATTCATTTCATGATTCATGATTCATGATTCAATTCATGATTCATGATTCATGATTTGATTCATAATTCAATTCATGATTCATTTCATGATTCATGATTCATGATTCAATTCATGATTCAATTCATGATTCAAATTATGATTCATAAATCATGATTCAATTCATGATTCATGATTCATGATTCAATTCACTATTCATGATTCATGATTCAATTCATAATTCATGATTCATGATTCGATTCATGATTCATGATTCAATTCATGATTCATGATACAATTCATGATTCATGATTCAATTCATGATTCATGATTCATGATTCTTGATTCAAGATTCATGATTTAAATCATGATTCATAATTCAATTCATGATTCATGATTCATGATTCATTCATGATTCATGATTCAATTCATGATTCATGATTCATGATTTATGATTCAATTCATGATTCATGATTCAATTCATGATTCATGATTCAATTCGTGAGTCATGATTCAATTCATGATTCATGATTCATTTCATGATTTATGATTCAATTCTTGATTCAAATCATGATTCATGATTTATTTAATGATTCATTTCATGATTCTTGATTCATGATTCAATTCATGATTCGTGATTCAATTCATGATTCATTATTCGTGATTCGATTCATGATTCATGATTCAATTCGTGTTTCATGATTCAATTCATGATTCATGATTCATTTCATGATTAATTTCATGATTTATGATTTAATTCTTGATTCAAATCATGATTCATGATTCATTTCATGATTCATGATTCAATTCATAATTCATGATTCAATTCATGATTCATTATTCATGGTTCATAATTCATGATTCATGGTTCATGATTCATGATTCAATTCATGATTCATGATTCGATTCATGATTCATGATTGATGATTCAATTCATGATTCAGATCATGATTCATTTTATAATTCATAATTCATGATTCAATTCATGATTCAATTCATGATTTATGATTCAATTCATGATTCATGATACATGATTCAATTAATGATTCATGATTCTTGATTCAATTCATGATTCATGATTCATGATTCAATTCACGATTTATGATACAATTCATGATTCATGATTCGATTTATGATTCATGATTCGATTCATGATTCATGATTCGATTCATGATTCAATTCATGATTCATGATTCAATCCATGATTCATGATTCGATTAATGAATCATGATTCAATTCTTGATTCATGATTCATGATTCAATTCATGATTCATGATTCATTATTCAATTCATGATTCATGTTTTATGATTCAATTCATGAATTATGATTTATTTCATGATTTAATTCATGGTTCATGAATCTTGATTCAATTCATGATTTATTTCATGATTTTTGATTCATTATTGATTCATGATTCAATTCATGATTCAATTCATGATTCGTGATTTAATTCATGATTCATTATTCATGATTCATTATTCATGATTCATGATTCGATTCATGATTCATGATTCAATTCGTGTTTCATGATTCAATTCATGATTCATGATTCATTTCATGATTTTTTTCATGATTTATGATTCAATTCTTGATTCAAATCATGATTCATGATTTATTTCCTGATTCATTTCATGATTCATGATTCAATTCATGATTCATGATTCAATTCATGATTCATGATTCATTTCATGATTCATGATTCAATTCATGATGCATGATTTGATTCATGATTCATGATTCATAATTCAATTTATGATTCCATTCATGATTCATGATTCATGATTCAATTCATGATTCATGATTCATTTCATGATTCATTTCATGATTTATGATTCAATTCAAGATTCATGATTCTATTCATGATTCATGATTCATTTTATGATTCATGATTCAATTCATGATTTGTGATTCATGATTCATGATTCATAATTCAATTCATGATTCATGATTCAATTCATGATTCATGATTCATTTCATGATTCATTTCATGATTTATGATTCAATTCAAAATTCATGATTCTATTCATGATTCATGATTCATTTTATGATTCATGATTCAATTCATGATTTGTGATTCATGATTCATGATTCATAATTCAATTCATGATTCATGATTCAATTCATGATTCATGATTCATGATTCAATTCATGATTCATGATTCATTTCATGATTCATTTCATGATTTATGATTCAATTCAAGATTCATGATTCTATTCATGATTCATGATTCATTTTATGATTCATGATTCATGATTCGATTCATGCTTCGATTCATGATTCTTGATTCGAATCAGGATTCATGATTCGATTCATAATTCATGATTCATGATTCATGATTCGATTCATGATTCAAGATTCAATTCATGATTCATGATTCATGATTCAATTCATGATTCATTTAATGATTCATGATTCATGATTCAATTCATGATTCAATTCATGATTCAAATTATGATTCATAAATCAGCATTCAATTCATGATTCATGATTCATGATTCAATTCACGATTCATGATTCATGATTCATTTCATGATTCATGATTCATTTCATGATTCATGATTCAATTCATGATTCATGATTCAATTCATGATTCATTATTCATGGTTCATAATTCATGATTCATGGTTCATGATTCATGATTCAATTCATGATTCATGATTCGATTCATGATTCATGATTGATGATTCAATTCATGATTCAGATCATGATTCATTTTATAATTCATAATTCATGATTCAATTCATGATTTATGATTCAATTCATGATTCATGATACATGATTCAATTAATGATTCATGATTCTTGATTCAATTCATGATTCATGATTCATGATTCAATTCACGATTTATGATACAATTCATGATTCATGATTCGATTTATGATTCATGATTCGATTCATGATTCATGATTCGATTCATGATTCAATTCATGATTCATGATTCATGATTCAATCCATGATTCATGATTCGATTAATGAATCATGATTCAATTCTTGATTCATGATTAATGATTCAATTCATGATTCATGATTCATTATTCAATTCATGATTCAAGATTCATTTTATGATTCATGATTCATGATTCAATTCATGATTCATTTCATGATTCATGATTCATGATTCAATTCATGATTCAATTCATCATTCAAATTATGATTCATAAATCATGATTCAATTCATGATTCATGATTCATGATTCAATTCACGATTCATGATTCATGATTCAATTCATGATTTATGATTCATGATTCGTTTCATGAATCATGATTCAATTCATGATTCATGATTCAATTCATGATTCATGATTCATGTTTTAATTCATGATTCATGATTCATGATTCATGATTCAAGATTCATGAATCAATTCATGATTCATAATTCAATTCATGATTCATGATTCATGATTTAATTCATGATTCATGATTCAATTCATGATTCATGATTCAATTCATGATTCATGATTTATTTTATGATTCATTTCATGATTTATGATTCAATTCATAATTCATGATTCCTTTCATGATTCATGATTCAATTCATGATTTGTGATTCATGATTCGATTCATAATTCATGATTCATAATTCAATTCATGATTTGTGATTCATGATTCGATTCCTGATTCCATTCATGATTCTTGATTCGAATCATGATTCATGATTCCTTTCATGATTCATGATTCATGATTCATGATTTGTGATTCATGATTCAAGATTTAATTCATGATTCATGATTCATGATTCGATTCATAATTCAATTCATGATTCATTTCATGATTCATGATTCATGATTCAATTCATGATTCAATTCATGATTCAAATTATGATTCATAAATCATGATTCAATTCATGATTCATGATTCATGATTCAATTCACTATTCATGATTCATGATTCAATTCATAATTCATGATTCATGATTCGATTCATGATTCAATTCATGATTCATGATACAATTCATGATTCATGATTCAATTCATGATTCATGATTCATGATTCTTGATTCAAGATTCATGATTTAAATCATGATTCATAATTCAATTCATGATTCATGATTCATGATTCATTCATGATTCATGATTCAATTCATGATTCATGATTCATGATTTATGATTCAATTCATGATTCATGATTCAATTCATGATTCATGATTCAATTCGTGAGTCATGATTCAATTCATGATTCATGATTAATTTCATGATTTATGATTCAATTCTTGATTCAAATCATGATTCATGATTTATTTAATGATTCATTTCATGATCCTTGATTCATGATTCAATTCATGATTCGTGATTCAATTCATGATTCATTATTCGTGATTCGATTCATGATTCATGATTCAATTCGTGTTTCATGATTCAATTCATGATTCATGATTCATTTCATGATTAATTTCATGATTTATGATTCAATTCTTGATTCAAATCATGATTCATGATTTATTTCATAATTCATTTCATGATTCATGATTCATTTCATGATTCATGATTCAATTCATGATTCATTATTCATGGTTCATAATTCATGATTCATGGTTCATGATTCATGATTCAATTCATGATTCATGATTCGATACATAATTCATGATTGATGATTCAATTCATGATTCAGATCATGATTCATTTTATAATTCATAATTCATGATTCAATTCATGATTCAATTCATGATTTATGATTCAATTCATGATTCATGATACATGATTCAATTAATGATTCATGATTCTTGATTCAATTCATGATTCATGATTCATGATTCAATTCATGGTTCATGAATCATGATTCGATTCATGATTCATGATTTAATGCATGATTCATGATTCATGATTCGATTCATGATTCATGTTTGAATTCGTGATTTGATTCATGATTCATGATTCAATTCATGATTCAAATTATGATTCAATTCATGATTAAATTCATGATTCATGATTCAATTCATGATTCATGATTCTTAATTCATGATTCAATTCATGATTCATCATTCGATTCATGATTCAATTCATGATTCATTTCATGATTCATGATTCATGATTCAATTCATGATTCAATTCATGATTCAAATTATGATTCATAAATCATGATTCAATTCATGATTCATGATTCAATTCACTATTCATGATTCATGATTCAATTCATAATTCATGATTCATGATTCGATTCATGATTCATGATTCAATTCATGATTCATGATACAATTCATGATTCATGATTCATGATTCAATTCATGATTCATGATTCAATTCATGATTCATGATTCATTTCATGATTCATGATTCAATTCATGATGCATGATTTGATTCATGATTCATGATTCATAATTCAATTTATGATTCCATTCATGATTCATGATTCATGATTCAATTCATGATTCATGATTCATTTCATGATTCATTTCATGATTTATGATTCAATTCAAGATTCATGATTCTATTCATGATTCATGATTCATTTTATGATTCATGATTCAATTCATGATTTGTGATTCATGATTCATGATTCATAATTCAATTCATGATTCATGATTCAATTCATGATTCATGATTCATTTCATGATTCATTTCATGATTTATGATTCAATTCAAAATTCATGATTCTATTCATGATTCATGATTCATTTTATGATTCATGATTCAATTCATGATTTGTGATTCATGATTCATGATTCATAATTCAATTCATGATTCATGATTCAATTCATGATTCATGATTCATGATTCAATTCATGATTCATGATTCATTTCATGATTCATTTCATGATTTATGATTCAATTCAAGATTCATGATTCTATTCATGATTCATGATTCATTTTATGATTCATGATTCATGATTCGATTCATGCTTCGATTCATGATTCTTGATTCGAATCAGGATTCATGATTCGATTCATAATTCATGATTCATGATTCATGATTCGATTCATGATTCAAGATTCAATTCATGATTCATGATTCATGATTCAATTCATGATTCATGATTCATTTAATGATTCATGATTCATGATTCAATTCATGATTCAATTCATGATTCAAATTATGATTCATAAATCAGCATTCAATTCATGATTCATGATTCATGATTCAATTCACGATTCATGATTCATGATTCAATTCATGATTCATGATTTGATTCATGATTCATGATTCAATTCATGATTCAATTCATGATTCAATTCATGATTCATGATTCAATTCATGATTCATGATTCTTAATTCATGATTCAATTCATGATTCATCATTCGATTCATGATTCATGATTCAATTCTTGATTCATGATTCAATTCTTGATTCATGATTCATGATTCAATTCATGATTTGTGATTCATGATTCGATTCATAATTCATGATTCTTAATTCAATTCATGATTTGTGATTCATGATTTGATTCATGAGTCATGATTCGATTCATGATTCTTGATTCGAATCATGATTCATGATTCGATTCATGATTCATGATTCAATTCATGATTCTTGATTCATTTAATAATTCTTTTCATGATTTATGATTCAATTCATGATTCATGATTCCTTTCATGATTTATGATTCATTTTATGATTCATGATTCATGATTCATGATTCAATTCATGATTTGTGATTCATGATTCAAATCATAATTCATGATTCATAATTCAATTCATGATTTGTGATTCATGATTCGATTTATGATTCCATTCATGATTCTTGATTCGAATCATGATTCATGATTCGATACATAATTCATGATTCATGATTCAATTCATGATTCAAGATTCATTTTATGATTCATGATTCATGATTCAATTCATGATTCATTTCATGATTCATGATTCATGATTCAATTCATGATTCAATTCATCATTCAAATTATGATTCATAAATCATGATTCAATTCATGATTCATGATTCATGATTCAATTCACGATTCATGATTCATGATTCAATTCATGATTTATGATTCATGATTCGTTTCATGAATCATGATTCAATTCATGATTCAATTCATGATTCATGATTCATGTTTTAATTCATGATTCATGATTCATGATTCATGATTCAAGATTCATGAATCAATTCATGATTCATAATTCAATTCATGATTCATGATTCATGATTTAATTCATGATTCATGATTCAATTCATGATTCATGATTCAATTCATGATTCAATTCATGATTCATGATTTATTTCATGATTCATTTCATGATTTATGATTCAATTCATGATTCATGATTCCTTTCATGATTCATGATTCAATTCATGATTTGTGATTCATGATTCGATTCATAATTCATGATTCATAAATCAATTCATGATTTGTGATTCATGATTCGATTCCTGATTCCATCCATGATTCTTGATTCGAATCATGATTCATGATTCCTTTCATGATTCATGATTCATGATTTGTGATTCATGATTCAAGATTCAATTCATGATTCAATTCATGATTCAAATTATGATTCATAAATCATGATTCAATTCATGATTCATGATTCATGATTCAATTCACTATTCATGATTCATGATTCAATTCATAATTCAATTCATGATTAATTTCATGATTCATGATTCATGATTCAATTCATGATTCAATTCATGATTCAAATTATGATTCATAAATCATGATTCAATTCATGATTCATGATTCATGATTCAATTCACTATTCATGATTCATGATTCAATTCATAATTCATGATTCATGATTCGATTCATGATTCATGATTCAATTCATGATTCATGATACAATTCATGATTCATGATTCATGATTCAATTCATGATTCATGATTCATGATTCTTGATTCAAGATTCATGATTTAAATCATGATTCATAATTCAATTCATGATTCATGATTCATGATTCATTCATGATTCATGATTCAATTCATGATTCATGATTCATGATTTATGATTCAATTCATGATTCATGATTCAATTCATGATTCATGATTCAATTCGTGAGTCATGATTCAATTCATGATTCATGATTAATTTCATGATTTATGATTCAATTCTTGATTCAAATCATGATTCATGATTTATTTAATGATTCATTTCATGATTCTTGATTCATGATTCAATTCATGATTCGTGATTCAATTCATGATTCATTATTCGTGATTCGATTCATGATTCATGATTCAATTCGTGTTTCATGATTCAATTCATGATTCATGATTCATTTCATGATTAATTTCATGATTTATGATTCAATTCTTGATTCAAATCATGATTCATGATTTATTTCATAATTCATTTCATGATTCATGATTCATTTCATGATTCATGATTCAATTCATGATTCATGATTCAATTCATGATTCATTATTCATGGTTCATAATTCATGATTCATGGTTCATGATTCATGATTCAATTCATGATTCATGATTCGATTCATAATTCATGATTGATGATTCAATTCATGATTCAGATCATGATTCATTTTATAATTCATAATTCATGATTCAATTCATGACTCAATTCATGATTTATGATTCAATTCATGATTCATGATACATGATTCAATTAATGATTCATGATTCTTGATTCAATTCATGATTCATGATTCATGATTCAATTCATGATTCATGAATCATGATTCGATTCATGATTCATGATTTAATGCATGATTCATGATTCATGATTCGATTCATGATTCATGTTTGAATTCGTGATTTGATTCATGATTCATGATTCAATTCATGATTCAAATTATGATTCAATTCATGATTAAATTCATGATTCATGATTCAATTCATGATTCATGATTCTTAATTCATGATTCAATTCATGATTCATCATTCGATTCATGATTCAATTCATGATTCATTTCATGATTCATGATTCATGATTCAATTCATGATTCAATTCATGATTCAAATTATGATTCATAAATCATGATTCAATTCATGATTCATGATTCATGATTCAATTCACTATTCATGATTCATGATTCAATTCATAATTCATGATTCATGATTCGATTCATGATTCATGATTCAATTCATGATTCATGATACAATTCATGATTCATGATTCAATTCATGATTCATGATTCATGATTCTTGATTCAAGATTCATGATTTAAATCATGATTCATAATTCAATTCATGATTCATGATTCATTCATGATTCATGATTCCAATCATGATTCATGATTCATGATTTATGATTCAATTCATGATTTATGATTCAATTCATGATTCATGATTCAATTCGTGAGTCATGATTCAATTCATGATTCATGATTCATTTCATGATTTATGATTCAATTCTTGATTCAAATCATGATTCATGATTTATTTAATGATTCATTTCATGATTCTTGATTCATGATTCAATTCATGATTCGTGATTCAATTCATGATTCATTATTCGTGATTCGATTCATGATTCATGATTCAATTCGTGTTTCATGATTCAATTCATGATTCATGATTAATTTCATGATTAATTTCATGATTTATGATTCAATTCTTGATTCAAATCATGATTCATGATTTATTTCATAATTCATTTCATGATTCATGATTCATTTCATGATTCATGATTCAATTCATGATTCATGATTCAATTCATGATTCATTATTCATGGTTCATAATTCATGATTCATGGTTCATGATTCATGATTCAATTCATGATTCATGATTCGATTCATGATTCATGATTGATGATTCAATTCATGATTCAGATCATGATTCATTTTATAATTCATAATTCATGATTCAATTCATGATTCAATTCATGATTTATGATTCAATTCATGATTCATGATACATGATTCAATTAATGATTCATGATTCTTGATTCAATTCATGATTCATGATTCATGATTCAATTCATGATTCATGAATCATGATTCGATTCATGATTCATGATTCAATGCATGATTCATGATTCATGATTCGATTCATGATTCATGTTTGAATTCATGATTTGATTCATGATTCATGATTCAATTCATGATTCAATTCATGATTCAATTCATGATTCATGATTCAATTCATGATTCATGATTCTTAATTCATGATTCAATTCATGATTCATCATTCGATTCATGATTCATGATTCAATTCTTGATTCATGATTCAATTCTTGATTCATGATTCATGATTCAATTCATGATTTGTGATTCATGATTCGATTCATAATTCATGATTCTTAATTCAATTCATGATTTCTGATTCATGATTTGATTCATGATTCATGATTCGATTCATGATTCTTGATTCGAATCATGATTCATGATTCGATTCATAATTCATGATTCGATTCATGATTCATGATTCAATTCATGATATTTGATTCATTTAATAATTCTTTTCATGATTTATGATTCAATTCATGATTCATGATTCCTTTCATGATTTATGATTCATTTTATGATTCATGATTCATGATTCATGATTCAATTCATGATTTGTGATTCATGATTCAAATCATAATTCATGATTCATAATTCAATTCATGATTTGTGATTCATGATTCGATTCATGATTCCATTCATGATTCTTGATTTGAATCATGATTCATGATTCGATACATAATTCATGATTCATGATTCAATTCATGATTCAAGATTCATTTCATGATTCATGATTCATGATTCAATTCATGATTCATTTCATGATTCATGATTCATGATTCAATTCATGATTCAATTCATCATTCAAATTATGATTCATAAATCATGATTTATTCATGATTCATGATTCATGATTCAATTCACGATTCATGATTCATGATTCAATTCATGATTCATGATTCAATTCATGATTCATGATTCATGTTTTAATTCATGATTCATGATTCATGATTTAATTCATGATTCATGATTCAATTCATGATTCATGATTCATGATTTAATTCATGATTCATGATTCAATTCATGATTCATGATTCATGATTCAAGATTCATGATTCATGATTCAATTCATGATTCATGATTCAATTCATGATTCATGATTCAATTCATAATTCATGATTTATTTCATGATTCATTTCATGATTTATAATTCAATTCATGATTCATGATTCCTTTCATGATTCATGATTCAATTCATGATTTGTGATTCATGATTCGATTCATAATTCATGATTCGATTCATGATTCATGATTCGATTCATGATTCATGATTCAATTCATGATTCTTGATTCATTTAATAATTCTTTTCATGATTTATGATTCAATTCATGATTCATGATTCCTTTCATGATTTATGATTCATTTTATGATTCATGATTCGATTCATGATTCATGATTCAATTCATGATTCTTGATTCATTTAATAATTCTTTTCATGATTTATGATTCAATTCATGATTCATGATTCCTTTCATGATTTATGATTCATTTTATGATTCATGATTCATGATTCATGATTCAATTCATGATTTGTGATTCATGATTCAAATCATAATTCATGATTCATAATTCAATTCATGATTTGTGATTCATGATTCGATTCATGATTCCATTCATGATTCTTGATTCGAATCATGATTCATGATTCGATACATAATTCATGATTCATGATTCAATTCATGATTCAAGATTCATTTTATGATTCATGATTCATGATTCAATTCATGATTCATTTCATGATTCATGATTCATGATTCAATTCATGATTCAATTCATCATTCAAATTATGATTCATAAATCATGATTCAATTCATGATTCATGATTCATGATTCAATTCACGATTCATGATTCATGATTCAATTCATGATTTATGATTCATGATTCGTTTCATGAATCATGATTCAATTCATGATTCAATTCATGATTCATGATTCATGTTTTAATTCATGATTCATGATTCATGATTCAAGATTCATGAATCAATTCATGATTCATAATTCAATTCATGATTCATGATTCATGATTTAATTCATGATTCATGATTCAATTCATGATTCATGATTCAATTCATGATTCATGATTTATTTCATGATTCATTTCATGATTTATGATTCAATTCATGATTCATGATTCCTTTCATGATTCATGATTCAATTCATGATTTGTGATTCATGATTCGATTCATAATTCATGATTCATAAATCAATTCATGATTTGTGATTCATGATTCGATTCCTGATTCCATCCATGATTCTTGATTCGAATCATGATTCATGATTCCTTTCATGATTCATGATTCATGATTTGTGATTCATGATTCAAGATTCAATTCATGATTCATGATTCATGATTCGATTCATAATTCAATTCATGATTCATTTCATGATTCATGATTCATGATTCAATTCATGATTCAATTCATGATTCAAATTATGATTCATAAATCATGATTCAATTCATGATTCATGATTCATGATTCAATTCACTATTCATGATTCATGATTCAATTCATAATTCATGATTCATGATTCGATTCATGATTCATGATTCAATTCATGATTCATGATACAATTCATGATTCATGATTCATGATTCAATTCATGATTCATGATTCATGATTCTTGATTCAAGATTCATGATTTAAATCATGATTCATAATTCAATTCATGATTCATGATTCATGATTCATTCATGATTCATGATTCAATTCATGATTCATGATTCATGATTTATGATTCAATTCATGATTCATGATTCAATTCATGATTCATGATTCAATTCGTGAGTCATGATTCAATTCATGATTCATGATTAATTTCATGATTTATGATTCAATTCTTGATTCAAATCATGATTCATGATTTATTTAATGATTCATTTCATGATTCTTGATTCATGATTCAATTCATGATTCGTGATTCAATTCATGATTCATTATTCGTGATTCGATTCATGATTCATGATTCAATTCGTGTTTCATGATTCAATTCATGATTCATGATTCATTTCATGATTAATTTCATGATTTATGATTCAATTCTTGATTCAAATCATGATTCATGATTTATTTCATAATTCATTTCATGATTCATGATTCATTTCATGATTCATTATTCAATTCATGATTCATGATTCAATTCATGATTCATTATTCATGGTTCATAATTCATGATTCATGGTTCATGATTCATGATTCAATTCATGATTCATGATTTGATTCATAATTCATGATTGATGATTCAATTCATGATTCAGATCATGATTCATTTTATAATTCATAATTCATGATTCAATTCATGATTCAATTCATGATTTATGATTCAATTCATGATTCATGATACATGATTCAATTAATGATTCATGATTCTTGATTCAATTCATGATTCATGATTCATGATTCAATTCATGATTCATGAATCATGATTCGATTCATGATTCATGATTTAATGCATGATTCATGATTCATGATTCGATTCATGATTCATGTTTGAATTCGTGATTTGATTCATGATTCATGATTCAATTCATGATTCAAATTATGATTCAATTCATGATTAAATTCATGATTCATGATTCAATTCATGATTCATGATTCTTAATTCATGATTCAATTCATGATTCATCATTCGATTCATGATTCAATTCATGATTCATTTCATGATTCATGATTCATGATTCAATTCATGATTCAATTCATGATTCAAATTATGATTCATAAATCATGATTCAATTCATGATTCATGATTCAATTCACTATTCATGATTCATGATTCAATTCATAATTCATGATTCATGATTCGATTCATGATTCATGATTCAATTCATGATTCATGATACAATTCATGATTCATGATTCATGATTCAATTCATGATTCATGATTCAATTCATGATTTATGATTCATTTCATGATTCATGATTCAATTCATGATGCATGATTTGATTCATGATTCATGATTCATAATTCAATTTATGATTCCATTCATGATTCATGATTCATGATTCAATTCATGATTCATGATTCATTTCATGATTCATTTCATGATTTATGATTCAATTCAAGATTCATGATTCTATTCATGATTCATGATTCATTTTATGATTCATGATTCAATTCATGATTTGTGATTCATGATTCATGATTCATAATTCAATTCATGATTCATGATTCAATTCATGATTCATGATTCATTTCATGATTCATTTCATGATTTATGATTCAATTCAAAATTCATGATTCTATTCATGATTCATGATTCATTTTATGATTCATGATTCAATTCATGATTTGTGATTCATGATTCATAATTCAATTCATGATTCATGATTCAATTCATGATTCATGATTCATGATTCAATTCATGATTCATGATTCATTTCATGATTCATTTCATGATTTATGATTCAATTCAAGATTCATGATTCTATTCATGATTCATGATTCATTTTATGATTCATGATTCATGATTCGATTCATGCTTCGATTCATGATTCTTGATTCGAATCAGGATTCATGATTCGATTCATAATTCATGATTCATGATTCATGATTCGATTCATGATTCAAGATTCAATTCATGATTCATGATTCATGATTCAATTCATGATTCATGATTCATTTAATGATTCATGATTCATGATTCAATTCATGATTCAATTCATGATTCAAATTATGATTCATAAATCAGCATTCAATTCATGATTCATGATTCATGATTCAATTCACGATTCATGATTCATGATTCAATTCATGATTCATGATTTGATTCATGATTCAATTCATGATTCAATTCATGATTCAATTCATGATTCATGATTCAATTCATGATTCATGATTCTTAATTCATGATTCAATTCATGATTCATCATTCGATTCATGATTCATGATTCAATTCTTGATTCATGATTCAATTCTTGATTCATGATTCATGATTCAATTCATGATTTGTGATTCATGATTCGTATCATAATTCATGATTCTTAATTCAATTCATGATTTGTGATTCATGATTTGATTCATGAGTCATGATTCGATTCATGATTCTTGATTCGAATCATGATTCATGATTCGATTCATAATTCATGATTCGATTCATGATTCATGATTCGATTCATGATTCATGATTCAATTCATGATTCTTGATTCATTTAATAATTCTTTTCATGATTTATGATTCAATTCATGATTCATGATTCCTTTCATGATTTATGATTCATTTTATGATTCATGATTCATGATTCATGATTCAATTCATGATTTGTGATTCATGATTCAAATCATAATTCATGATTCATAATTCAATTCATGATTTGTGATTCATGATTCGATTCATGATTCCATTCATGATTCTTGATTCGAATCATGATTCATGATTCGATACATAATTCATGATTCATGATTCAATTCATGATTCAAGATTCATTTTATGATTCATGATTCATGATTCAATTCATGATTCATTTCATGATTCATGATTCATGATTCAATTCATGATTCAATTCATCATTCAAATTATGATTCATAAATCATGATTCAATTCATGATTCATGATTCATGATTCAATTCACGATTCATGATTCATGATTCAATTCATGATTTATGATTCATGATTCGTTTCATGAATCATGATTCAATTCATGATTCAATTCATGATTCATGATTCATGTTTTAATTCATGATTCATGATTCATGATTCATGATTCAAGATTCATGAATCAATTCATGATTCATAATTCAATTCATGATTCATGATTCATGATTTAATTCATGATTCATGATTCAATTCATGATTCATGATTCAATTCATGATTCATGATTTATTTCATGATTCATTTCATGATTTATGATTCAATTCATGATTCATGATTCCTTTCATGATTCATGATTCAATTCATGATTTGTGATTCATGATTCGATTCATAATTCATGATTCATAAATCAATTCATGATTTGTGATTCATGATTCGATTCCTGATTCCATCCATGATTCTTGATTCGAATCATGATTCATGATTCCTTTCATGATTCATGATTCATGATTTGTGATTCATGATTCAAGATTCAATTCATGATTCATGATTCATGATTCGATTCATAATTCAATTCATGATTCATTTCATGATTCATGATTCATGATTCAATTCATGATTCAATTCATGATTCAAATTATGATTCATAAATCATGATTCAATTCATGATTCATGATTCATGATTCAATTCACTATTCATGATTCATGATTCAATTCATAATTCATGATTCATGATTCGATTCATGATTCATGATTCAATTCATGATTCATGATACAATTCATGATTCATGATTCATGATTCAATTCATGATTCATGATTCATGATTCTTGATTCAAGATTCATGATTTAAATCATGATTCATAATTCAATTCATGATTCATGATTCATGATTCATTCATGATTCATGATTCAATTCATGATTCATGATTCATGATTTATGATTCAATTCATGATTCATGATTCAATTCATGATTCATGATTCAATTCGTGAGTCATGATTCAATTCATGATTCATGATTAATTTCATGATTTATGATTCAATTCTTGATTCAAATCATGATTCATGATTTATTTAATGATTCATTTCATGATTCTTGATTCATGATTCAATTCATGATTCGTGATTCAATTCATGATTCATTATTCGTGATTCGATTCATGATTCATGATTCAATTCGTGTTTCATGATTCAATTCATGATTCATGATTCATTTCATGATTAATTTCATGATTTATGATTCAATTCTTGATTCAAATCATGATTCATGATTTATTTCATAATTCATTTCATGATTCATGATTCATTTCATGATTCATGATTCAATTCATGATTCATGATTCAATTCATGATTCATTATTCATGGTTCATAATTCATTATTCATGGTTCATGATTCATGATTCAATTCATGATTCATGATTCGATTCATAATTCATGATTGATGATTCAATTCATGATTCAGATCATGATTCATTTTATAATTCATAATTCATGATTCAATTCATGATTCAATTCATGATTTATGATTCAATTCATGATTCATGATACATGATTCAATTAATGATTCATGATTCTTGATTCAATTCATGATTCATGATTCATGATTCAATTCATGATTCATGAATCATGATTCGATTCATGATTCATGATTTAATGCATGATTCATGATTCATGATTCGATTCATGATTCATGTTTGAATTCGTGATTTGATTCATGATTCATGATTCAATTCATGATTCAAATTATGATTCAATTCATGATTAAATTCATGATTCATGATTCAATTCATGATTCATGATTCTTAATTCATGATTCAATTCATGATTCATCATTCGATTCATGATTCAATTCATGATTCATTTCATGATTCATGATTCATGATTCAATTCATGATTCAATTCATGATTCAAATTATGATTCATAAATCATGATTCAATTCATGATTCATGATTCATGATTCAATTCACTATTCATGATTCATGATTCAATTCATAATTCATGATTCATGATTCGATTCATGATTCATGATTCAATTCATGATTCATGATACAATTCATGATTCATGATTCAATTCATGATTCATGATTCATGATTCTTGATTCAAGATTCATGATTTAAATCATGATTCATAATTCAATTCATGATTCATGATTCATTCATGATTCATGATTCATTCATGATTCATGATTCCAATCATGATTCATGATTCATGATTTATGATTCAATTCATGATTCATGATTCAATTCATGATTCATGATTCAATTCGTGAGTCATGATTCAATTCATGATTCATGATTCATTTCATGATTTATGATTCAATTCTTGATTCAAATCATGATTCATGATTTATTTAATGATTCATTTCATGATTCTTGATTCATGATTCAATTCATGATTCGTGATTCAATTCATGATTCATTATTCGTGATTCGATTCATGATTCATGATTCAATTCGTGTTTCATGATTCAATTCATGATTCATGATTAATTTCATGATTAATTTCATGATTTATGATTCAATTCTTGATTCAAATCATGATTCATGATTTATTTCATAATTCATTTCATGATTCATGATTCATTTCATGATTCATGATTCAATTCATGATTCATGATTCAATTCATGATTCATTATTCATGGTTCATAATTCATGATTCATGGTTCATGATTCATGATTCAATTCATGATTCATGATTCGATTCATGATTCATGATTGATGATTCAATTCATGATTCAGATCATGATTCATTTTATAATTCATAATTCATGATTCAATTCATGATTCAATTCATGATTTATGATTCAATTCATGATTCATGATACATGATTCAATTAATGATTCATGATTCTTGATTCAATTCATGATTCATGATTCATGATTCAATTCATGATTCATGAATCATGATTCGATTCATGATTCATGATTCAATGCATGATTCATGATTCGATTCATGATTCATGTTTGAATTCATGATTTGATTCATGATTCATGATTCAATTCATGATTCAATTCATGATTCAATTCATGATTCAATTCATGATTCATGATTCAATTCATGATTCATGATTCTTAATTCATGATTCAATTCATGATTCATCATTCGATTCATGATTCATGATTCAATTCTTGATTCATGATTCAATTCTTGATTCATGATTCATGATTCAATTCATGATTTGTGATTCATGATTCGATTCATAATTCATGATTCTTAATTCAATTCATGATTTCTGATTCATGATTTGATTCATGATTCATGATTCGATTCATGATTCTTGATTCGAATCATGATTCATGATTCGATTCATAATTCATGATTCGATTCATGATTCATGATTCAATTCATGATATTTGATTCATTTAATAATTCTTTTCATGATTTATGATTCAATTCATGATTCATGATTCCTTTCATGATTTATGATTCATTTTATGATTCATGATTCATGATTCATGATTCAATTCATGATTTGTGATTCATGATTCAAATCATAATTCATGATTCATAATTCAATTCATGATTTGTGATTCATGATTCGATTCATGATTCCATTCATGATTCTTGATTCGAATCATGATTCATGATTCGATACATAATTCATGATTCATGATTCAATTCATGATTCAAGATTCATTTCATGATTCATGATTCATGATTCAATTCATGATTCATTTCATGATTCATGATTCATGATTCAATTCATGATTCAATTCATCATTCAAATTATGATTCATAAATCATGATTTATTCATGATTCATGATTCATGATTCAATTCACGATTCATGATTCATGATTCAATTCATGATTCATGATTCAATTCATGATTCATGATTCATGTTTTAATTCATGATTCATGATTTAATTCATGATTCATGATTCAATTCATGATTCATGATTCATGATTTAATTCATGATTCATGATTCAATTCATGATTCATGATTCATGATTCAAGATTCATGATTCATGATTCAATTCATGATTCATGATTCAATTCATGATTCATGATTCAATTCATAATTCATGATTTATTTCATGATTCATTTCATGATTTATAATTCAATTCATGATTCATGATTCCTTTCATGATTCATGATTCAATTCATGATTTGTGATTCATGATTCGATTCATAATTCATGATTCATAATTCAATTCATGATTTGTGATTCATGATTCGATTCCTGATTCCATTCATGATTCTTGATTCGAATCATGATTCATGATTCCTTTCATGATTCATGATTCATGATTCATGATTTGTGATTCATGATTCAAGATTCAATTCATGATTCATGATTCATAATTCGATTCATAATTCAATTCATGATTCATTTCGTGATTCATGATTCATGATTCAATTCATGATTCAATTCATGATTCAAATTATGATTCATATATCATGATTCAATTCATGATTCATGATTCATGATTCAATTCACGATTCATGATTCATGATTCAATTCATAATTCATGATTCATGATTCGATTCATGATTCATGATTCAATTCATGATTCATGATACAATTCAAGATTCATGATTCATGATTCAATTCATGATTCATGATTCATGATTCTTGATTCAAGATTCATGATTTAAATCATGATTCATAATTCAATTCATGATTCATGATTCATGATTCATTCATGATTCATGATTCAATTCATGATTCATGATTCATGATTTATGATTCAATTCATGATTCATGATTCAATTCATGATTCATGATTGAATTCGTGATTCATGATTGAATTCATGATTCATGATTCATTTCATGATTTATGATTGAATTCTTGATTCAAATCATGATTCATGATTTATTTAATGATTCATTTCATGATTCTTGATTCGTGATTCAATTCATGATTCATTATTCGTGATTCGATTCATGATTCATGATTCAATTCGTGTTTCATGATTCAATTCATGATTCATGATTCATTTCATGATTAATTTCATGATTTATGATTCAATTCTTGATTCAAATCATGATTCATGATTTATTTCATGATTCATTTCATGATTCATGATTCATTTCATGATTCATGATTCAATTCATGATTCATGATTCAATTCATGATTCATTATTTATGGTTCATAATTCATGATTCATGGTTCATGATTCATGATTCAATTCATGATTCATGATTCGACTCATGATTCATGATTGATGATTCAATTCATGATTCAGATCATGATTCATTTTATAATTCATAATTCATGATTCAATTCATGATTCAATTCATGATTTATGATTCAATTCATGATTCATGATACATGATTCAATTAATGATTCATCATTCTTGATTCAATTCATGATTCATGATTCATGATTCAATTCATGATTCATGAATCATGATTCGATTCATGATTCATGTTTCAATTCATGATTCAATTCTTGGTTCAATTCATAATTCAATTCATGATTCATGATTCAATGCATGATTCATGATTCATGATTCATGTTTGAATTCATGATTCAATTCATGATTCATGATTCAATTCATGATTCATGATTCATTATTCATGATTCATGATTCAATTCATAAATCATGATTCGATTCATGATTCATGATTCAATTAATGATTCATGATTCAATTCATGATCCATTTCATGATTTCTGATTCAATTCATGATTCATGATTCATGATTTAATTCATGATTTGTGATTCATGATTCGATTCATAATTCATGAATCATAATTCAGTTCATGATTTGTGATTCGAATCATGATTCATGATTCGATTTATAATTCATGATTCATGATTCAATTCATAATTCAATTCAAGATTCATGATTTAATTCATGATTCATGATTCTTAATTCATGATTCAATTCATGATTCATGATTCGATTCATGATTCATGATTCGATTCATGATTCATGATTTGATTCATGATTCATGATTCGATTCATGATTCATGATTCGATTCATGATTCAATTTATGATTCATGATTCATGATTCAATTCATGATTCAATTCATGATTCATGATTCATGATTCAATTCTTGATTCATGATTCATGACTCAATTCATGATTCATGATTCAATTCATGATTCATGTTTATGATTTAATTCATGATTCATTATTTATTTCATGATTCAATTAATGGTTCATGAATCTTGATTCAATTCATGATTTATTTCATGATTCTTGATTCATGATTCAATTCATGATTCAATTCATGATTCATTATTCAATTCACGATTCATGATTTATGATTCAATTCATGATTCATGATTCATTTCATGATTAATTTCATGATTTATGATTCAATTCTTGATTCAAATCATGATTCATGATTTATTTCATGATTCATTTCATGATTCATGATTCATTTCATGATTCATGATTCAATTCATGATTCATGATTCAATTCATGATTCATGATTCATGGTTCATAATTCATGATTCATGGTTCATGATTCATGATTCAATTCATAATTCATGATTCGATTCATGATTCATGATTGATGATTCAATTCATGATTCAGATCATGATTCATTTTATAATTCATAATTCATGATTCAATTCATGATTCAATTCATGATTTATGATTCAATTCATGATTCATGATACATGATTCAATTAATGATTCATGATTCTTGATTCAATTCATGATTCATGATTCATGATTCAATTCATGATTCATGAATCATGATTCGATTCATGATTCAATTCTTGGTTCAATTCATAATTCAATTCATGATTAATGATTCAATGCATGATTCATGATTCATGATTCATGTTTGAATTCATGATTCAATTCATGATTCATGATTCAATTCATGATTCATGATTCAATTCATGATTCATGATTCAATTCATAAATCATGATTCGATTCATGATTCATGATTCAATTAATGATTCATGATTCAATTCATGATCCATTTCATGATTTCTGATTCAATTCATGATTCATGATTCATGATTTCATTCATGATTCATGATTCATTTTATGATTCATGATTCATGATTTAATTCATGATTTGTGATTCATGATTCGATTCATAATTCATGAATCATAATTCAATTCATGATTTGTGATTCGAATCATGATTCATGATTCGATTTATAATTCATGATTCATGATTCAATTCATAATTCAATTCAAGATTCATGATTTAATTCATGATTCATGATTCTTAATTCATGATTCAATTCATGATTCATGATTCGATTCATGATTCATGATTCGATTCATGATTCATGATTCGATTCATGATTCAATTCATGATTCATGATTCATGATTCAATTCATGATTCATGATTTGATTCATGATTCATGATTCAATTCTTGATTCATGATTCATGATTCAATTCATGATTCATGATTCATGATTCAATTCTTGATTCATGATTCATGATTCAATTCATGATTCATGATTCATGATTCAATTCATGATTCATGTTTATGATTTAATTCATGATTCATTATTTATTTCATGATTCAATTAATGGTTCATGAATCTTGATTCAATTCATGATTTATTTCATGATTCTTGATTCATGATTCAATTCATGATTCAATTCATGATTCATTATTCAATTCACGATTCATGATTTATGATTCAATTCATGATTCATGATTCATTTCATGATTCATTTCATGATTTATGATTCAATTCTTGATTCAAATCATGATTCATGATTTATTTCATGATTCATTTCATGATTCATGATTCATTTCATGATTCATGATTCAATTCATGATTCATGATTCAATTCATGATTCATGATTCATGGTTCATAATTCATGATTCATGGTTCATGATTCATGATTCAATCCATAATTCATGATTCGATTCATGATTCATGATTGATGATTCAATTCATGATTCAGATCATGATTCATTTTATAATTCATAATTCATGATTCAATTCATGATTCAATTCATGATTTATGATTCAATTCATGATTCATGATTCATGATTCAATTAATGATTCATGATTCTTGATTCAATTCATGATTCATGATTCATGATTCAATTCATGATTCATGAATCATGATTCGATTCATGATTCATGTTTCAATTCATGATTCATGAATCATGATTCGATTCATAATTCAATTCATGATTTATGATTCAATTCATGATTCATGATTCATGATTCGATTCATGATTCATGTTTGAATTCATGATTCAATTCATGATTCATGATTCAATTCATGATTCATGATTCATTATTCATGATTCATGATTCAATTCATAAATCATGATTCGATTCATGATTCTTGATTCAATTAATGATTCATGATTCAATTCATGTGTCACTCACCGGACTGTGAGTGCTTCTTCCCGGACATTTAGGAACCGTGGCCGTCCTCCATCCTGAGGGTCTGCGCATGCGCAGCCCTTTCCTATACTTCAGTGTATGTCCCTTTAACTCAATTGGCAGATCAGGCAACACTCCCTATATTAAGCACCTGTGGTCAACACCACGTTGCCTGATCTTGGAGTCTCATTCCCCATGAGTCTCTGAAGGTGTTCCTGTGTTTCCTCGTGTATTCAGCGCTGCTGATTCCTGTGGTTTCCAAACCACTTCTATCTCTGTGGTTTCCAAACCACTTCTACTACTGTGGTTCCCATACCACTTCTACCATCAACTGTATCATCATGACTGTTTGCTGATTCCTATCCGCTGCCTCCGTGCACTACAGTCTTCTAAACCACTTCAACGCTATTATATATCATTATGACTGTTTGCTGATTCCTATCCGCTGCCTCCGTGCACTACAGTCTTCTAAACCACATCAACGCTATTATATATCATTGTGACTGTTCGCTGATTCCTATCCGCTGCCTCCGTGCACTACAGTCTTTTCTCCACATCCACTCACCTGTTCATCATCAAGTCTGTGAGCTGATTCCTATCCGCTGCCTCCGTGCACTACAGTCTCCAGCTTGCAACTCGCCTGTGTTCATCATCGTGACTGTTAGTTGATTCCTATCCGCTGCCTCCGTGCACTACAGTCTCCAGCTTGCAACTCGCCTGTGTTCATCATCGTGACTGTTAGCTGATCCCTATCCGCTGCCTCCGTGCACTACAGTCTCCAGCTTGCAACTCGCCTGTGTTCATCACCGTGACTGTTAGCTGATTCCTATCCGCTGCCCCTGTGCACTGCAGTCTCATCTCATCTCTCCTGTGTTTCCTCGAGACTGCTGCTATCATTGCCATCCGCTACTCTCCGTGATCAACAGCTCCTGGTCTACTCTGTTCTCCCGTGTTCCATCGCTATTGGTACCTGTTGGTTGCTACTGGTTACCTCCGTGTGCCCGCAGAGTCCTGCTGCTGCTGTCAGCGCTATCGTCCATCTACTGCTGATCCGCTCTCCACGCCTTCACGTGTCCCGCTGGTCTCTACCCTCCTGTCAGCATTGGATTTGTATCTCATCAGCTACTCCTCTGCTGGATCATCTCCATTCTCCTGGGTCCTCCATGAGTCCAGTTCCACGTGTTACAGATTCCTGTGGATTCGTGTCCCTGTTGGTCTACTTAACTGTGCGCTGCACCTACTAGACCCCTGCCTCATCCATCCAGGGACTTCTCATCCAGCCGGCCTCCTGCCGCTCAGGTATCGCTGCACTCCTATCTGACTGCCTGCTTCTGAACCACGGTATGCATACTTCTCATTGACTGTGCTGGTGTATTGCATATCTTGCTGGACTGTGTTGGTTCTCCTCTGGAGTCTGCTATCCGCTGAGTCTATTGCCATCATTGACTGTGTTATCTTGTGCGGGATTACTTCAAGAGACTTTCTATATTTGCAGACCTGTTCAGTCATTTATATATATTGTGCATATTACTGTGGATCGTGTTTAAGGTGCCCGTGTATATCCTGTGTTGCAGTCTCTCCCCGTGCACCTCCTCACTTATATATTCAGTGGTACAACTTGCTGATGACAGACCACTGATCCCTGTTTCCTGTATCACCTGTTCCAGTATCCTCTCACATAGCAGTGGTACAACTTGCTACCGCAGACCACTGACTACCCGGATACCTCCACTTGGATTCCATTCCTTCACTCAGACAGCGGTACAACTTGCTATCCGCAGACCGCTGACTCTCATCACCTCCTCGTTTCTGTTGGACATTCCTCCTCACTATAGCAGTGGTACAACTTGCTATCGCAGACCACTGACTACCTTCACGTGCCCTTGTCCATACAGTTCCTCGTGTATTATTACCTCCATATTACCAGTGCTGCTAGTCATAGACTTTCCTGAGCATCTCATCATCTACCATTTCCTGTTCCGTGATCACCCTGCTACCAGAGTACCCTATTACCATCTACATTGCTCTGGTAAGCCTACCACCTGGTGATCCCTGGGTAAAGACTCCTAGTGCCCGTGACAGTAAGATCAGGCCATGACAGACCCAGATACGGAACCTACCGCCAAAGAGATGCTGCAGCATCTGGTCAGCCGTGTGGAGCAACAGGATGCCCGCCAACAGCTGTTACTTCAGTGTTATCAGTCATTAACCTCCCAAGGAACATCTGGACAGACTGTGACAGCTACTACTGAGGCTCCTGTGCTTTCCTCCGTTTCCCCAGTGCCATCCCAGGTGTCTACAGCTTCCACGCTTCACCTGCCTACTCCGTCAAAGTACGATGGAGACCCCAAAACTTGTAGGGGTTTCCTTAACCAATGTTCAGTCCATTTTGAGCTCCAACCTCAAAATTTTTCTACCCATCGTTCCAGAGTGGCCTATCTTATCTCTTTGTTTTCAGGACAAGCCCTGGCTTGGGCCTCCCCTCTGTGGGAAAGAAACGATCCAATATTACAAGATAGTGCCAAATTTATTTCTACATTCCGAAGTGTGTTCGATGAACCAGGTCGTGTGACCTCCGCTGCTTCCAGCATCCTCCGTCTGCGACAAGGACCTCATACAGTAGGCCAGTACGTCATTCAATTTAGGATCTTAGCCTCTGAGCTTCAGTGGAACACTGAAGCCCTAGTTGCTGCCTTCTGGCAGGGGCTCTCCGATAGAATTAAAGATGCACTGACTACCCAGGAGCTTCCTTCGTCGCTTGAAGATTTGATCTCTCTATGCCATCGCGTTGATATGAGATTTCGTGAAAGAGAGGCTGAGAAAACAACTTCTGCTAAAGCACCTCTTCGTTCTAACCCTCAATTTCGTCCAGTTTCACCCTCTGTGATTCCCATGGAGATAGGACGTTCCAAATTATCTTCAGAGGAGAGGAAACGAAGAGTAAAGAATAGACTCTGTATCTATTGTGCTGATTCCACTCATATTCTCAGCTCTTGCCCTAAGAGATCGGGAAATGCCAGGCCCTAACTAGTTCTGGAGAGGTGAAGTTAGGGTCCCTGGAGTCCTCTCCATCTTCTATGAAATCTAAAGTCTGCGCTTTTGATGTTACGATTTCTTTTGCTACCAAAACCTTTGAGTCACAGGCATTGATTGATTCCGGAGCAGCAGGAAATTTTATCTCCAAATCATTAGTAAATCAATGGTCTCTACCAGTGATTACCTTAAAAACGCCCATTACTGTGACGGCTATAGATGGATCACGTCTCATCAACGGTCTCATCACCCAGAGTACGTCTCCAGTAACCCTTCAGATTGGTGCCCTGCATCATGAAGAAATATCGTTTTTAATCCTTCCGGTTACGACAAGTCCGATTGTCTTAGGCCTTCCATGGCTTCAGTGTCACTCTCCCCAGATTGACTGGCGCACCCCTCAAGTTACGTCTTGGGGGTCTGAATGTCACCATCATTGCCTTTCCCAAGTCATTCCTCTCAAAGTACAGCAATCTTCCATCTCATCTACCTCACCGGGACTCCCTCCTCAATATGCTTCATTTACTGATGTGTTTGATAAAGCTCAGTCTGAACGTCTTCCTCCTCATCGTTCTTGGGATTGTCCGATCGACCTTCTACCTGGCAAGACTCCCCCCAGGGGCCGGGTCTATCCACTCTCGTTACCTGAAACTCAAGCTACATCTGAGTACATACAGGAGAACCTCCAGCGTGGGTTTATTCGACCTTCCACCTCTCCCGCTGGAGCTGGGTTCTTCTTCGTCAAAAAGAAGGATGGATCATTACGCCCTTGCATAGATTTTCGTGGACTCAATGCCATTACTATCAAGAATCGGTATCCCATTCCGCTGATCACTGAGCTATTCGATCGCATCAAGGGAGCCCGTATCTTTACTAAGTTGGATCTTCCTGGTGCCTACAATTTAATCAGAATCCGTTCCGGTGACGAATGGAAGACAGCGTTTAACACCAGAGACGGGCATTACGAATATCTGGTAATGCCTTTCGGGCTGTGTAATGCCCCCGCTGTTTTTCAAGGCTTCATCAATGAGATCTTTCGGGACTTATTATATGTATGTGTCGTCGTCTACCTGGACGACATATTGATCTTTTCACAGGACCTGCCTTCTCACCACCAACATGTGGCAGAAGTCCTCTCCAGGCTACGGAAAAATTCATTGTTCTGTAAATTAGAAAAATGTTCATTTGAATTGCCCCAGATTCCATTCTTGGGGTATATAGTTTCCGGAGTTGGCCTGAAGATGGATCCAGACAAGGTGAATGCTGTACTACATTGGCCCCAGCCAACTACTCTTCGTGCTATCCAGCGTTTTTTAGGTTTTGCCAATTACTATAGACGCTTCATTCAAGACTTTTCCTCCATTGCATTTCCTATTGTGGCCCTGACTCGGAAAGGGGCTAATCCTAAGCAATGGTCACCTGAGGCTCTTCAAACTTTTCAAACACTCAAAGAGTCCTTCTCTTCGGCTCCAATCCTTCGACAGCCTGATGTGACACTCCCCTTCTTTCTAGAAGTAGATGCCTCTAATGTGGGCTTGGGAGCCATTCTCTCCCAACGCTCGGAACAGCAAAAATTCCATCCTTGTGCCTTCTATTCTCGGGGTCTCCTGCCCGCAGAGAAGAATTATACTATCGGGGACAAGGAGTTACTGGCTATCAAAGCTGCATTAGAGGAATGGAGATACTTATTGGAAGGAGCTCGCCATCCGGTGACGATCTTCACGGATCATAAGAACCTGTCATATCTCCAGTCTGCCCAATGCTTGAACCCTCGTCAAGCAAGATGGTCTCTTTTCTTTTCCCATTTTGAATTAATAATAACCTTCAAACCAGCTGCCAAGAACAAAAAAGCTGATGCTTTATCTAGAGCTTTTGTGACGTCCTCTGATATAGAAGAGGTTTCCAACCATACCATTCTAGACCCCAAATGTATCTCACTGGCTGCTTCATCCACCAAAACGCTACCATTTGGGAAGACCCTCGTGCCTCCTACTCTAAGGAGGAAAATCCTTTCGTGGTTCCATGCCTCTCGTTTTTCTGGACACGCCGGTGAACACAAGACCTTTGAGATTCTCTCTCGAAGTTACTGGTGGCCTTCAATGAGGAGAGACGTCAAAGAGTTCATTGCTTCCTGTGAGCTATGTTCCCAGTTCAAATCCTCCCGCAGAACCCCAGCAGGGTTGCTGCGACCACTACCCATTCCGTCCAAACCGTGGACCCATATTAGTATGGACTTCGTTACTGATTTACCACCTAGTAAGAATCATAACACTATTTGGGTGGTGGTGGACAGATTTTCGAAGATGGCTCATTTCGTCCCTCTGTCTGGTTTGCCTTCCTCGTCTATCCTGGCTGAACTTTTCATTAAAGAGATCTTCCGTATCCATGGATGTCCGTCTGAGATTGTGTCAGATAGAGGAGTACAATTCGTGTCCAGATTCTGGCGAGCCCTTTGTAAAACCTTGGGCATACGATTAGCACTCTCATCTTCTTACCATCCGCAATCTAACGGACAAACTGAACGTGTCAATCAAGATCTTGAGACTTTTATAAGGATGTTCTCATCAGCCAATCAAGACAACTGGGTAGAGTTGCTTCCTTGGGCTGAATTCGCCCATAACAACATGTACCATGAGTCATCATCCAAAACTCCATTTTTTGTGGTCTACGGTCACCATCCGTCTTTTCCGGAATTTCCTGCCCTCCCGCCCACCCAAGTTCCTGCGGTGGAAACTGCTTGTCAGACCTTTAAAAATATCTGGTCTCAGGTCAAAACCTGTTTAAAGAAGACATCTATCAAATATAAATCTTTCGCAGATAAGAAGAGGCGGGCTATTCCACCACTAAAAATTGGAGATCGTGTCTGGTTATCTACCAAAAATATTCGTTTGAAGGTTCCATCTATGAAATTCGCCCCTCGTTTTATTGGTCCATATAGGATCATTCAAGTAATCAATCCAGTATGTGTGAAACTTCTTCTTCCTAAGAATCTTCGGATTTCTAATGCCTTCCATGTATCCTTGCTCAAACCTCTTATTATCAACCGTTTCTCAACTCCTCCCTCAGCTCCGCAGCCAGTTCAAGTTCATCAGGAGGAGGATTTCGAGATTACTGAGGTACTAGACGCAAAAATTTCGCGAGGAGTCCTCCATTTCCTCGTTCATTGGAAGGGCTTTGGTCCTGAGGAGCGCTCTTAGATCAAAGCTGAAGATCTTAATGCTCCTGCCCTTTTGAAGAAGTTTTATTTCAAAAATCCGGACAAGCCCGATTCCAGGCGTTCTGTGCCCCCCTTTAAAAGGGGGGGTACTGTCACTCACCGGACTGTGAGTGCTTCTTCCCGGACATTTAGGAACCGTGGCCGTCCTCCATCCTGAGGGTCTGCGCATGCGCAGCCCTTTCCTATACTTCAGTGTATGTCCCTTTAACTCAATTGGCAGATCAGGCAACACTCCCTATATTAAGCACCTGTGGTCAACACCACGTTGCCTGATCTTGGAGTCTCATTCCCCATGAGTCTCTGAAGGTGTTCCTGTGTTTCCTCGTGTATTCAGCGCTGCTGATTCCTGTGGTTTCCAAACCACTTCTATCTCTGTGGTTTCCAAACCACTTCTACTACTGTGGTTCCCATACCACTTCTACCATCAACTGTATCATCGTGACTGTTTGCTGATTCCTATCCGCTGCCTCCGTGCACTACAGTCTTCTAAACCACTTCAACGCTATTATATATCATTGTGACTGTTTGCTGATTCCTATCCGCTGCCTCCGTGCACTACAGCCTTTTCTCCACATCCACTCACCTGTTCATCATCAAGTCTGTGAGCTGATTCCTATCCGCTGCCTCCGTGCACTACAGTCTCCAGCTTGCAACTCGCCTGTGTTCATCATCGTGACTGTTAGCTGATTCCTATCCGCTGCCTCCGTGCACTACAGTCTCCAGCTTGCAACTCGCCTGTGTTCATCATCGTGACTGTTAGCTGATTCCTATCCGCTGCCTCCGTGCACTACAGTCTCCAGCTTGCAACTCGCCTGGGTTCATCACCGTGACTGTTAGCTGATTCCTATCCGCTGCCCCTGTGCACTGCAGTCTCATCTCATCTCTCCTGTGTTTCCTCGAGACTGCTGCTATCATTGCCATCCGCTACTCTCCGTGATCAACAGCTCCTGGTCTACTCTGCTCTCCCGTGTTCCATCGCTATTGGTACCTGTTGGTTGCTACTGGTTACCTCCGTGTGCCCGCAGAGTCCTGCTGCTGCTGTCAGCGCTATCGTCCATCTACTGCTGATCCGCTCTCCACGCCTTCACGTGTCCCGCTGGTCTCTACCCTCCTGTCAGCATTGGATTTGTATCTCATCAGCTACTCCTCTGCTGGATCATCTCCATTCTCCTGGGTCCTCCATGAGTCCAGTTCCACGTGTTACCGATTCCTGTGGATTCGTGTCCCTGTTGGTCTACTTACCTGTGCGCTGCACCTACTAGACCCCTGCCTCATCCATCCAGGGACTTTTCATCCAGCCGGCCTCCTGCCGCTCAGGTATCGCTGCACTCCTATCTGACTGCCTGCTTCTGAACCACGGTATGCATACTTCTCATTGACTGTGCTGTGTATTGCATATCTTGCTGGACTGTGTTGGTTCTCCTCTGGAGTCTGCTATCCGCTGAGTCTATTGCCATCATTGACTGTGTTATCTTGTGCTGGATTACTTCAAGAGACTTTCTATATTTGCAGACCTGTTCAGTCATTTATATATATTGTGCATATTACTGTGGATCGTGTTTAAGGTGCCCGTGTATATCCTGTGTTGCAGTCTCTCCCCGTGCACCTCCTCACATATATATTCAGTGGTACAACTTGCTGATGACAGACCACTGATCCCTGTTTCCTGTATCACCTGTTCCAGTATCCTCTCACATAGCAGTGGTACAACTTGCTACCGCAGACCACTGACTACCCGGATACCTCCACTTGGATTCCATTCCTTCACTCAGACAGCGGTACAACTTGCTATCCGCAGACCGCTGACTCTCATCACCTCCTCGTTTCTGTTGGACATTCCTCCTCACTATAGCAGTGGTACAACTTGCTATCGCAGACCACTGACTACCTTCACGTGCCCTTGTCCATACAGTTCCTCGTGTATTATTACCTCCATATTACCAGTGCTGCTAGTCATAGACTTTCCTGAGCATCTCATCATCTACCATTTCCTGTTCCGTGATCACCCTGCTACCAGAGTACCCTATTACCATCTACATTGCTCTGGTAAGCCTACCACCTGGTGATCCCTGGGTAAAGACTCCTAGTGCCCGTGACATCATGATTCATTTCATGATTTCTGATTCAATTCATGATTCATGATTCATTATTTTATTCATGATTCATGATTCATTTTATGATTCATGATTCATGATTTAATTCATGATTTGTGATTCATGATTCGATTCATAATTCATGAATCATAATTCAATTCATGATTTGTGATTCGAATCATGATTCATGATTCAATTCATAATTCAATTCAAGATTCATGATTTAATTCATGATTCATGATTCTTAATTCATGATTCGATTCATGATTCATGATTCGATTCATGATTCATGATTCGATTCATGATTCAATTCAGGATTCATGATTCATGAATCAATTCATGATTCATGATTTGATTCATGATTCATGATTCAATTCTTGATTCATGATTCATGATTCAATTTATGATTCATGATTCATGATTCAATTTATGATTAATGTTTATGATTTAATTCATGATTCATTATTTATTTCATGATTCAATTAATGGTTCATGAATCTTGATTCAATTCATGATTTATTTCATGATTCTTGATTCATGATTCAATTCATGATTCAATTCATGATTCATTATTCAATTCACGATTCATGATTTATGATTCAGTTCATGATTCATGATTCAATTCATGATTTATGATTCATGATTCATGATTCAATTCATGACTCATGATTCATGATTCAATTCATGATTCATGGTTCATGATTCATGATTCAATTCATGATTCGTGATTCGATTCATGATTCATGATTGATGATTCAATTCATGATTCAGATCATGATTCATTTTATAATTCATAATTCATGATTCAATTCATGATTCATGATTCATGATTCAATTAATGATTCATGATTCTTGATTCAATTCATGATTCATGATTCATGATTTAATTCATGATTCATGAATCATGATTCGATTCATGATTCATGTTTCAATTCATGATTCAATTCTTGGTTCAATTCATAATTCAATTCATGATTCATGATTCAATGCATGATTCATGATTCATGATTTGATTCATGATTCATGTTTGAATTCATGATTCAATTCATGATTCATGATTCCATTTATGATTCATGATTCATTATTCATGATTCATGATTCAATTCATAAATCATGATTCGATTCATGATTCATGATGCAATTAATGATTCATGATTCAATTCATGATTCATTTCATGATTTCTGATTCAATTCATGATTCATGATTCATGATTTCATTCATGATTCATGATTCATTTTATGATTCATGATTCATGATTTAATTCATGATTTGTGATTCATGATTCGATTCATAATTCATGAATCATAATTCAATTCATGATTTGTGATTCGAATCATGATTCATGATTCGATTTATAATTCATGATTCATGATTCAATTCATAATTCAATTCAAGATTCATGATTTAATTCATGATTCATGATTCTTAATTCATGATTCAATTCATGATTCATGATTCGATTCATGATTCATGATTCGATTCATGATTCATGATTCGATTCATGATTCATGATTCGATTCATGATTCAATTCATGATTCATGATTCATGATTCAATTCATGATTCATGATTTGATTCATGATTCATGATTCAATTCTTGATTCATGATTCATGATTCAATTCATGATTCATGATTCATGATTCAATTCATGATTCATGTTTATGATTTAATTCATGATTCATTATTTATTTCATGATTCAATTAATGGTTCATGAATCTTGATTCAATTCATGATTTATTTCATGATTCTTGATTCATGATTCAATTCATGATTCAATTCATGATTCATTATTCAATTCACGATTCATGATTTATGATTCAATTCATGATTCATGATTCATTTCATGATTAATTTCATGATTTATGATTCAATTCTTGATTCAAATCATGATTCATGATTTATTTCATGATTCATTTCATGATTCATGATTCATTTCATGATTCATGATTCAATTCATGATTCATGATTCAATTCATGATTCATGATTCATGATTCAATTCATGATTCATGATTCGATTCATGATTCATGATTGATGATTCAATTCATAATTCAGATCATGATTCATTTTATAATTCATAATTCATGATTCAATTCATGATTCAATTCATGATTTATGATTCAATTCATGATTCATGATTCATGATTCAATTAATGATTCATGATTCTTGATTCAATTCATGATTCATGATTCATGATTCAATTCATGATTCATGAATCATGATTCGATTCATGATTCATGTTTCAATTCATGATTCAATTCTTGGTTCAATTCATAATTCAATTCATGATTCATGATTCAATGCATGATTCATGATTCATGATTCAATTCATGATTCATGATTCGTTATTCATGATTCATGATTCAATTCATAAATCATGATTCGATTCATGATTCATGATTCAATTAATGATTCATGATTCAATTCATGATTCATTTCATGATTTCTGATTCAATTCATGATTCATGATTCATGATTTCATTCATGATTCATGATTCATTTTATGATTCAAGATTCATGATTTAATTCATGATTCATGATTCTTAATTCATGATTCAATTCATGATTCATGATTCGATTCATGATTCATGATTCGATTCATGATTCATGATTCGATTCATGATTCATGATTCGATTCATGATTCAATTCATGATTCATGATTCATGATTCAATTCATGATTCATGATTTGATTCATGATTCATGATTCAATTCTTAATTCATGATTCATGATTCAATTCATGATTCATGATTCATGATTCAATTCATTTATTTTCATTTATTTATTTCATGATTCAATTAATGGTTCATGAATCTTGATTCAATTCATGATTTATTTCATGATTCTTGATTCAAGATTCAATTCATGATTCAATCCATGATTCATTATTCAATTCACGATTCATGATTTATGATTCAATTCATGATTCATGATTCAATTCATGATTTATGATTTACGATTTATGATTCAATTCATGACTCATGATTCATGATTTAATTCATGATTCATGAATCATGATTTGATTCATGATTCATGTTTCAATTCATGATTCAATTCTTGATTCAATTCATAATTCAATTCATGATTCATGATTCAATTCATGATTCATGATTCATGAGTCAATGCATGATTCATGATTCATGATTCATGTTTAAATATATGATTCAATTCATGATTCATTTCATGATTCATGATTCAATTCATGATTCATGATTCAATTCATGATTCATGATCAATTCATGATTCATGATTCAATTCATGATTCATGATTCGATTCATGATTCATGATTCAATTCACGATTTATGATAGAATTCATGATTCATGATTCGATTCATGATTCATGATTCAATTCACGATTTATGATAGAATTCATGATTCATGATTCGATTTATGATTCATGATTCGATTCATGATTCATGATTCGATTCATGATTCAATTCATGATTCATGATTCATGATTCAATCCATGATTCATGATTCGATTAATGAATCATGATTCAATTCTTGATTCATGATTCATGATTCAATTCATGATTCATGATTCAATTCATGATTCATGATCAATTCATGATTCATGATTCAATTCATGATTCATGATTCGATTCATGATTCATGATTCAATTCACGATTTATGATAGAATTCATGATTCATGATTCGATTCATGATTCATGATTCAATTCACGATTTATGATAGAATTCATGATTCATGATTCGATTTATGATTCATGATTCGATTCATGATTCATGATTCGATTCATGATTCAATTCATGATTCATGATTCATGATTCAATCCATGATTCATGATTCGATTAATGAATCATGATTCAATTCTTGATTCATGATTCATGATTCAATTCATGATTCATGATTCATTATTCAATTCATGATTCATGTTTTATGATTCAATTCATGAATTATGATTTATTTCATGATTTAATTCATGGTTCATGAATCTTGATTCAATTCATGATTTATTTCATGATTTTTGATTCATGATTCAATTCATGATTCAATTCATGATTCGTGATTTAATTCATGATTCATAATTCATGATTCATTATTCATGATTCATGATTCGATTCATGATTCATGATTCAATTTGTGTTTCATGATTCAATTCATGATTCATGATTCATTTCATGATTTATGATTCAATTCTTGATTCAAATCATGATTCATGATTTATTTCATGATTCATTTCATGATTCATGATTCAATTCATGATTCATGATTCAATTCATGATTCATGATTCATGGTTCATGATTCATGATTCAATTTATGATTCATGATTTGATTCATGATTCATGATTCGTAATTCAATTCATGATTCATGATTCCATTCATGATTCATGATTCATGATTCAATTAATGATTCATGATTCATTTCATGATTCATTTTATGATTCATGATTCAATTCATGATTTGTGATTCATGATTCATGATTCATAATTCAATTCATGATTCATGATTCAATTCATGATTCATGATTCATGATTCAATTCATGATTCATGATTCATTTCATGATTTATGATTCAATTCAAGATTCATGATTCTATTCATGATTCATGATTCAATTCATGATTCATGATTCATTTCATGATTTATGATTCAATTCAAGATTCATGATTCTATTCATGATTCATGATTCATTTTATGATTCATGATTCATGATTCGATTCATGCTTCGATTCATGATTCTTGATTCGAATCATGATTCATGATTCGATTCATAATTCATGATTCATGATTCATGATTCGATTCATGATTCAAGATTCAATTCATGATTCATGATTCATGATTCAATTCATGATTCATGATTCAATTCATGATTCAATTCATGATTCAAATTCTGATTCATAAATCAGCATTCAATTCATGATTCATGATTCATGATTCAATTCACGATTCATGATTCATGATTCAATTCATGATTCATGATTCATGATTTGATTCATGATTCATGATTCAATTCATGATTCAATTCATGATTAAATTCATGAAAAATGATTCTTAATTCATGATTCAATTCATGATTCATGATTCGATTCATGATTCATGATTTGATTCATGATTCATGATTCGATTAATGATTCAATTCATGATTCATGATTCGATTCATGATTCATGATTCAATTCTTGATTCATGATTCATGATTCAATTCATGATTTGTGATTCATGATTCGATTCATAATTCATGATTCTTAATTCAATTCATGATTTGTGATTCATGATTTGATTCATGATTCATGATTCGATTCATAATTCATGATTCATGATTCAATTCATGATTCTTGATTCATTTAATAATTCTTTTCATGATTTATGATTCAATTCATGATTCATGATTCCTTTCATGATTAATGATTCATTTTATGATTCATGATTCATGATTCATGATTCAATTCATGATTTGTGATTCATGATTCAAATCATAATTCATGATTCATAATTCAATTCATGATTTGTGATTCATGATTCGATTCATGATTCCATTCATGATTCTTGATTCGAATCATGATTCATGATTCGATACATAATTAATGATTCATGATTCATGATTCAATTCATGATTCAAGATTCATTTCATGATTCATGATTCATGATTCAATTCATGATTCATTTCATGATTCATGATTCAATTCATGATTCAATTCATCATTCAAATTATGATTCATAAATCATGATACAATTCATGATTCATGATTCATGATTCAATTCACGATTCATGATTCATGATTCAATTCATGATTTATGATTCATGATTCGATTCATGAATCATGATTCAATTCATGATTCATGATTCAATTCATGATTCATGATTCATGTTTTAATTCATGATTCATGATTCATGATTCATGATTCATGATTCAAGATTCATGAATCAATTCATGATTCATAATTCAATTCATGATTCATGATTCATGATTTAATTCATGATTCATGATTCAATTCATGATTCATGATTCATGATTCATGATTCAATTCATGATTCATGATTCAATTCATGATTCATGATTCAATTCATGATTCATGATTCAATTCATTATTCATGATTTATTTCATGATTCATTTCATGATTTATGATTCAATTCATGATTCATGATTCCTTTCATGATTCATGATTCAATTCATGATTTGTGATTCATGATTCGATTCATAATTCATGATTCATAATTCAATTCATGATTTGTGATTCATGATTCGATTCCTGATTCCATTCATGATTCTTGATTCGAATCATGATTCATGATTCATTATTCGATACATAATTCATGATTCATGATTCAATTCATGATTCAAGATTCAATTCATGATTCATGATTCATGATTCAATTCATGATTCATTTCATGATTCATGATTCATGATTCAATTCATGATTCAATTCATGATTCAAATTTTGATTCATAAATCATGATTCAATTCATGATTCATGATTCATGATTCAATTCACGATTCATGATTCATGATTCAATTCATAATTCAAGATTCATGATTCGATTCATGATTCATGATTCAATTCATGATTCATGATTCAATTCATGATTCATGATTCATGATTTATGATTCAATTCATGATTCATGATTCAATTCATGATTCATGATTCAATTCATGATTCATGTTTTATGATTCAATTCATGATTCATGATTTATTTCATGATTCAATTCATGGTACATGAATCTTGATTCAATTCATGATTTATTTCATGATTCTTGATTCATGATTCAATTCATAATTCGTGATTCAATTCATGATTCATTATTCATGATTCATGATTCGATTCATGATTCATGATTCAATTCGTGATTCATGATTCAATTCATGATTCATGATTCATTTCATGATTTATGATTCAATTCTTGATTCAAATCATGATTCATGATTTATTTAATGATTCATTTCATGATTCTTGATTCATGATTCAATTCATGATTCAATTCATGATTCGTTATTCAATTCATGATTCATGATTCATGGTTCATAATTCATGATTCATGGTTCATGATTCATGATTCAATTCATGATTCATGATTCGATTCATGATTCATGATTGATGATTCAATTCATGATTCAGATCATAATTCATTTTATAATTCATAATTCATGATTCAATTCATGATTCAATTCATGATTTATGATTCAATTCATGATTCATGATTCAATTAATGATTCATGATTCTTGATTCAATTCATGATTCATGATTCATGATTCAATTCATGATTCATGAATCATGATTCGATTCATGTTTCAATTCATGATTCAATTCTTGGTTCAATTCATAATTAAATTCATGATTCATGATTCAATGCATGATTCATGATTCATGGTTCATAATTCATGATTCATGGTTCATGATTCATGATTCAATTCATGATTCATGATTCGATTCATGATTCATGATTGATGATTCAATTCATGATTCAGATCATAATTCATTTTATAATTCATAATTCATGATTCAATTCATGATTCAATTCATGATTTATGATTCAATTCATGATTCATGATTCAATTAATGATTCATGATTCTTGATTCAATTCATGATTCATGATTCATGATTCAATTCATGATTCATGAATCATGATTCGATTCATGATTCATGTTTGAATTCATGATTCAATTCATGATTCATGATTCAATTCATAAATCATGATTCGATTCATGATTCATGATTCAATTAATGATTCATGATTTAATTCATGATTCATTTCATGATTTCTGATTCAATTCATGATTCATGATTCATAATTTCATTCATGATTCATGATTCATTTTATGATTCATGATTCATGATTTAATTCATGATTTGTGATTCATGATTCGATTCATAATTCAGGAATCATAATTCAATTCATGATTTGTGATTCGAATCATGATTCATGATTCGATTTATAATTCATGATTCATGATTCAATTCATAATTCAATTCAAGATTCATGATTTAGTTCATGATTCATGATTCTTAATTCATGATTCAATTCATAAATCATGATTCGATTCATGATTCATGATTCGATTCATGATTCATGATTCGATTCATGATTCATGATTCGATTCATGATTCAATTCATGATTCATGATTCATGATTCAATTCATGATTCATGATTTGATTCATGATTCAATTCATGATTCATGTTTATGATTTAATTCATGATTCATTATTTATTTCATGATTCAATTAATGGTTCATGAATCTTGATTCAATTCATGATTTATTTCATGATTCTTGATTAATGATTCAATTCATGATTCATTATTCAATTCATGATTCATTATTCATGATTCATGATTCGATTCATGATTCATGATTCAATTCGTGATTCATGATTCATTTCATGATTCATTTCATGATTTATAATTCAATTCTTGATTCATTATTCAATTCATGATTCATGATTTAATTCATGATTCATTATTCAATTCATGATTCATGATTCATGATTCAATTCATAATTCATTATTCAATTCATAATTTAGGATTCAATTCATTATTCATGATTCAATTCATGATTCATGATTCAATTTCTGATTCATTATTCATGATTTAATTCATGATTCATAATTTATGATTCATGATTCAATTCATAATTTATAATTCATGATTCATGATTCATGATTCATGATTCATGATTCAATTCATGATTCATGATTGAATTCATGATTCAATTCATGATTAATGATTCATGATTTGATTCCTGATTCATGATTCATGATTCATGATTTGATTCATGAACTATGATTCGATTCATGATTCATGATTCAATTAATGATTGATGATTCATGATTCAATTCATGATTCATGATTCATGATTCAATTCATGATTCAATTCATGATTCAACTCATGATTCATGATTCGATTCATGATTCATGATTCAATTCATGATTCATGATTTGATTCATGATTCATGATTCAATTCATGATTGATAATTCATGATTCGATTCATGATTCATGATTCAATTCATGATTCAATTTCTGATTCAATTCATGATTCATGATTCGATTTATGATTCATGATTCATGATTCATGATTTATGATTCAATTCATGATTCATAATTCAATTCATGATTCAATTCATGATTCAACTCATGATTCATGATTCAATTCATGATTCAATTCATGATTCATGATTTGATTCATGATTCATGATTTGATTCATGATTCATGATTCAATTCATGATTCATTATTCATGATTCGATTCATGATTCATTATTCATGATTCGATTCATGATTCATGATTCATGATTCAATTCATCATTCATGATTCGATTCATGATTCATGATTTATGATTCAATTGATGATTCATGATTCAATTCATGATTCATAATTCATTATTCAATTCATGATTCATGATTTGATTCATAATTCAAGATTCAATTCATGATTCATGATTCATGATTCATGATTCATTTCATGATTCAATATTCGATTCATGATTCATGATTCAATTCATGATTCATGATTCATGATTCAATTCATGATTCAAAATTTATGATTCACGATTCAATTCATAATTTATAATTCATAATTCAAGATTCATGATTAATGATTCAATTCATAATTCATGATTCAATTCATGATTCATGATTCAATTCATGATTCATGATTCAATTCATGATTCATTTCATGATTCATGATTCATGATTCGATTCATGATTCATGATTTATGATTCAATTCATGATTCATGATTCATGATTTGATTCATGATTCATGATTCATGATTCAATTCATGATTCATGATTCATGATTCATGATTCAATTCATGATTCATGATTCATAATTCATGATTTGATTCATGATTCATGATTCATGATTCATGATTTATGATTCATGATTCATGATTTGATTCATAAATTATGATTCGATTCATGATTCATGATTCAATTAATGATTGATGATTCAAGATTCAATTCATGATTCATGATTCAATTCATGATTCAATTCATGATTCAACTCATGATTCATGATTCAATTCATGATTCATGATTCGATTCATGATTCATGATTTAATTCATGATTCATGATTCAATTCATGATTCATAATTCATGATTCGATACATGATTCATGATTCAATTCATGATTCATGATTCAAGATTCGATTCATGATTCATGATTCAATTCATGATTCAATTTCTGATTCAATTCATGATTCATTATTCGATTTATGATTCATGATTCATGATTCAATTCATAATTCATGATTCATGATTTATGATTCAATTCATGATTCATAATTCAATTCATGATTCAATTCATGATTCAATTCATGATTCATGATTCATGATTCAATTCATGATTCAAAATTTATGATTCATGATTCAATTGATAATTTATAATTCATGATTCATGATTCATGATTCATGATTCAATTCACGATTCATGATTCAATTCATGATTCATGATTCAATTCATGATTTAATTCATGATTCAATTCATGATTTATGATTCGATTCATGATTCATGATTTATGATTCGATTCATGATTCATGATTTATGATTCAATTCATGATTAATGATTCATGATTCATGATTCAATTCATGATTCATAATTCGATTCATGATTCATGATTTAATTCATGATTCATGATTCATGATTCAACTCATGATTCATGATTCAAATTATGATTAATGATTAGATTCATGATTCATGATTCAATTCATGATTCATGATTCATTTCATGATTCATGATTCAATTCATAATTTATGATTCGATTCATGATTCATTATTCAATTCATGATTCATGATTCAATTCATGATTCATTATTCAATTCATGATTCATGATTCATGATTCAATTCATAATTCATTATTCAATTCATAATTTAGGATTCGATTCATTATTCATGATTCAATTCATGATTCATGATTCAATTCCAGATTCATTATTCATGATTTAATTCATGATTCATAATTTATGATTCATGATTCAATTCATAATTTATAATTCATGATTCATGATTCATGATTCATGATTCATGATTCATGATTCAATTCATGATTCATGATTCGATTCATGATTCATGATTCATGATTCATGATTAAAGTCATGATTCATGATTCATAATTCATGATTCTTGATTCAATTTATGATTCATGATTCATGATTGAATTCCTGATTCAATTCCTGATTCATGATTCATGATTCAATTCATGATTCATAATTTATGATTCATGATTCAATTCATAATTTATAATTCATGATTCATGATTCATAATTCAATTCATGATTCATGATTCAATTCATGATTCAATTCATGATTCAATTCATGATTCATGATTCAATTCATGATTCATGATTCATGATTCAATTCATAATTTATGATTCGATTCATGATTCATGATTCAATTCATGATTCGATTCATGATTCATGATTTATGATTCAATTCATGATTCATGATTTGATCCATGATTTATGATTCATGATTCAATTTATGATTCAGGATTCATGATTCATGATTCAATTCATGATTCATGATTCGATTCATGATTCATGATTCAATTAATGATTCATGATTCATGATTCAATTCATGATTCATGATTCATGATTCATGATTCATGATTCGTTTTATGATTCGATTCATGATTTATGATTCAATTCATGATTCATGATTCGATTCATGATTCATGATGCGATTCATGATTCATGATTCAATTCATGATTCATGATTCAATTCATAATTTATGATTCGATTCATGATTCAATTCATGATTCATTATTCAATTCATGATTCATGTTTCAATTCATGATTCATGATTCAATTCATAATTTATGATTCGATTCATGATTCATGATTCAATTCATGATTCATACTTCATGATTCAATTCATGATTCATGATTCGATTCATGATTCATGATTCAATTCATGATTCATGATTCTTGATTCAATTTATGATTCATGATTCATGATTCATGATTCAATTCCTGATTCAATTCCTGATTCATGATTCATGATTCAATTCATGATTCATAATTTATGATTCATGAGTCAATTCATAATTTATAATTCATGATTCATGATTCATGATTCATGATTCAATTCATGATTCATGATTCAATTCATGATTCATGATTCATAATTCATGATTTGATTCATGATTCATGATTCATGATTTATGATTCATGATTCATGATTTGATTCATAAATTATGATTCAATTCATGATTCATGATTCAATTAATGATTGATGATTCAAGATTCAATTCATGATTCATGATTCATGATTCAATTCATGATTCAACTCATGATTCATGATTCAATACATGATTCATGATTCGATTCATGATTCATGATTTAATTCATGATTCATGATTCAATTCATGATTCATGATTCATGATTCGATACATGATTCATGATTCAATTCATGATTCATGATTCAAGATTCGATTCATGATTCATGATTCAATTCATGATTCAATTTCTGATTCAATTCATGATTCATTATTCGATTTATAATTCATGATTCATGATTCAATTCATAATTCATGATTCATGATTTATGATTCAATTCATGATTCATAATTCAATTCATGATTCAATTCATGATTCAATTCATGATTCATGATTCATGATTCAATTCATGATTCAAAATTTATGATTCATGATTCAATTGATAATTTATAATTCATGATTCATGATTCATGATTCATGATTCAATTCACAATTCATGATTCAATTCATGATTCATGATTCAATTCATGATTTAATTCATGATTCAATTCATGATTTATGATTCGATTCATGATTCATGATTTATGATTCAATTCATGATTAATGATTCATGATTCATGATTCAATTCATGATTCATAATTCGATTCATGATTCATGATTTAATTAATGATTCATGATTCATGATTCAACTCATGATTCATGATTCAATTCATGATTAAAGATTAGAATTATGATTCATGATTCAATTCATGATTCATGATTCAATTCATGATTCAATTCATAATTTATGATTCGATTCATGATTCATTATTCAATTCATGATTCATGATTCAATTCATGATTCATTATTCAATTCATGATTCATGATTCATGATTCAATTCATAATTCATTATTCAATTCATAATTTAGGATTCAATTCATTATTCATGATTCAATTCATGATTCATGATTCAATTCCTGATTCATTATTCATGATTTAATTCATGATTCATAATTTATGATTTATGATTCAATTCATAATTTATAATTCATGATTCATGATTCATGATTCATGATTCATGATTCAATTCATGATTAATGATTCATGATTTGATTCCTGATTCATGATTCATGATTCATGATTTGATTCATGAACTATGATTCGATTCATGATTCATGATTCAATTAATGATTGATGATTCATGATTCAATTCATGATTCATGATTCATGATTCAATTCATGATTCATGATTCAATTCATGATTCATGATTTGATTCATGATTCATGATTCAATTCATGATTGATAATTCATGATTCGATTCATGATTCATGATTCAATTCATGATTCAATTTCTGATTCAATTCATGATTCATGATTCGATTTATGATTCATGATTCATGATTTATGATTCAATTCATGATTCATAATTCAATTCATGATTCAATTCATGATTCAACTCATGATTCATGATTCAATTCATGATTCAATTCATGATTCATGATTTGATTCATGATTCATGATTTGATTCATGATTCATGATTTAATTCATGATTCATTATTCATGATTCGATTCATGATTCATTATTCATGATTCGATTCATGATTCATGATTCATGATTCAATTCATCATTCATGATTCGATTCATGATTCATGATTTATGATTCAATTGATGATTCATGATTCAATTCATGATTCATAATTCATGATTCGATTCATGATTCATGATTTATGATTCAATTGATGATTCATGATTCAATTCATGATTCATAATTCATTATTCAATTCATGATTCATGATTTGATTCATAATTCAAGATTCAATTCATGATTCATGATTCATGATTCATGATTCATGATTCATTTCATGATTCAATATTCGATTCATGATTCATGATTCATGATTCAATTCATGATTCATGATTCATGATTTAATTCATGATTCAAAATTTATAATTCACGATTCAATTCATAATTTATAATTCATAATTCATGATTCATGATTAATGATTCAATTCATAATTCATGATTCAATTCATGATTCATGATTCAATTCATGATTCATTTCATGATTCATGATTCATGATTCAATTCATGATTCATGATTTATGATTCAATTCATGATTCATGATTCATGATTTGATTCATGATTCATGATTCATGATTCAATTCATGATTCATGATTCATGATTCATGATTCAATTCATGATTCATGATTCGATTCATGATTCATGATTCAATTAATGATTCATGATTCATGATTCGATTCATGATTCATGATTCAATTCATGATTCATGATTCAATTCATGATTCATGATTCAATTCATAATTTATGATTGAAATCATAATTCATGATTCAATTCATGATTCATGATTCATGATTCAATTCATGATTCATTATTCAATTCATGATTCATGATTCATGATTCAATTCATGATTCATGATTCAATTTATAATTTATGATTCCATTCATTTTTCATGATTCAATTCATGATTCATGATTCATGATTCAATTCATGATTCATGATTCGATTCATGATTCATGATTCATGATTCATGATTCAATTCATGATTCATGATTCATGATTCAATTCATGATTCATGATTCATGATTTAATTTATGATTCATGATTCATGATTCATGATTCAATTCATGATTCATGATTCAATTCATCATTCAATTCCTGATTCATGATTCATGATTCAATTCATGATTCATAATTTATGATTCATGATTCAATTTATAATTTATAATTCATGATTCATGATTCATGATTCATGATTTGATTCATGATTCAATTCATGATTCATGATTCATGATTCATGGTTCATGATTCATGATTTGATTCATGAATTATGAATCGATTCATGTTTCATGATTCAATTAATGATTGATGATTCAAGATTCAATTCATGATTCATGATTCATGATTCAATTCATGATTCAATTCATGATTCAACTCATGATTCATGATTCAATTCATGATTTATGATTCGATTCATGATTCATGATTCAATTCATGAATCATGATTCAATTCATGATTCATGATTCATAATTCGATTCATGATTCATGATTCAATTCATGATTCATGATTGATAATTTATGATTTATTCATGATTCATGATGCAATTCATGATTTAATTTCTGATTCAATTCATTATTCATGATTCGATTTATGATTCATGATTCAATTCATAATTCATGATTCATGATTTATGATTATATTCATGATTCATAATTAGATTCATGATTCAATTCATGATTAAATTTATGATTCATGATTTAATTCATTATTCAATTCATGATTCATGATTTGATTCATGATTCATGATTCAATTCATGATTCAATTCATGATTCATTATTCATGATTCAAATCATGATTCATGATTCATGATTCAATTCATTAATTCATGATTTGTGATTCATGATTCAATTCATGATTCATGATTCGATTCATGATTCATGATTTATGGTTCAATTCATTATTCATGATTCATGATTCAATTCATGTTTCATGATTCATGATTCAATTCATGATTCATGATTTGATTCATGATTCTTGATTCATGATTTGATTCATGATTCTTGATTAATGATTCGATTCATGATTCATGATTCATTATTCAATTCATGATTCATGATTCATGTTTCAATTCATAATTCATGATTCGATTCATGATTCATGATTCAATTCATGATTCATGATTCATTTCATGAGTCATTATTCGATTCATGATTTATGATTAAAGATTCAATTTATTATTCATGATTCATGATTCAATTCATGATTCATGATTCAATTCATGATTCATTAGTAATGATTAAATTTATGATTCATGATTCATGATTCGTGATTCATGATTCATGATTCGATTCATGATTCTTGATTCATGATTCAATTCATGATTCATGATTCATAATTCAATTCATGATTCATGATTCATGATTTAATTCATGATTCATGATTTGAATTATGATTCTTGATTCATGATTCATGATTTGATTCATGATTCATGAATCATGATTCAATTTATGATTCATGATTCATGATTCATGATTCAATTCATGATTCATGATTCAATTCATCATTCAATTCCTGATTCATGATTCATGATTCAATTCATTATTCATAGTTTATGATTCATGATTCAATTCATAATTTATAATTCATGATTCAATTCATGATTCATGATTCAATTCATCATTCAATTCCTGATACATGATTCATGATTTAATTCATTATTCAATTCATGATTCATGATTTGATTCATGATTCATGATTCAATTCATGATTCAATTCATGATTCATTATTCATGATTCAAATCATGATTCATGATTCATGATTCATGATTCAATTCATTAATTCATGATTTGTGATTCATGATTCAATTCATGATTCATGATTCGATTCATGATTCATGATTTATGGTTCAATTCATTATTCATGATTCATGATTCAATTCATGTTTCATGATTCATGATTCAATTCATGATTCATGATTTGATTCATGATTCTTGATTCATGATTTGATTCATGATTCTTGATTCATGATTCATGATTCGATTCATGATTCATGATTCATGATTCAATTTATGATTTATGATTCATAATTCAATTCATAATTCATGATTCGATTCATGATTCGTGATTCAATTCATGATTCATGATTCATGATTCAAGTCATAATTCATGATTCAATTCATGATTCATGATTAAATTTATGATTCATGATTCATGATTCGTGATTCATGATTTATGATTCGATTCATGATTCTTGATTCATAATTCAATTCATGATTCATGATTCATTTCATGAGTCATTATTCGATTCATGATTCATGATTAATGATTCAATTTATTATTCATGATTCAAGATTCAATTCATAATTCATGATTCGATTCATGATTCATGATTCAATTCATGATTCATGATTCATGATTCAATTCATGATTCATTATTAATGATTAAATTTATGATTCATGATTCATGATTCGTGATTCATGATTCATGATTCGATTCATGATTCTTGATTCATGATTCAATTCATGATTCATGATTCATAATTCAATTCATGATTCATGATTCATGATTTAATTCATGATTCATGATTTGAATTATGATTCTTGATTCATGATTCATGATTTGATTCATGATTCATGATTCATGATTCAATTTATGATTCATGATTCATGATTCATGATTCAATTCATGATTCATGATTCAATTCATCATTCAATTCCTGATTCATGATTCAATTCATTATTCATAATTTATGATTCATGATTCAATTCATAATTTATAATTCATGATTCATGATTCATGATTCATGATTTGATTCATGATTCAATTCATGATTCATGATTCATGATTCATAATTCATGATTCATGATTTGATTCATGAATTATGAATCGATTCATGATTCATGATTCAATTAATGATTGATGATTCATGATTCAATTCATGATTCATGATTCATGATTCAATTCATGATTCAATTCATGATTCAACTCATGATTCATGATTCAATTCATGATTTATGATTCGATTCATGATTCATGATTCAATTCATGAATCATGATTCAATTCATGATTCATGATTCATGATTCGATTCATGATTCATGATTCAATTAATGATTCATGATTGATAATTTATGATATGATTCATGATTCATGATGCAATTCACGATTTAATTTCTGATTCAATTCATTTTTCATGATTTGATTTATGATTCATGATTCAATTCAAAATTCATGATTCATGATTTATGATTCAATTCATGATCCATAATTCGATTCATGATTCAATTCATGATTCAATTCATGATTCATGATTTAATTCATTATTCAATTCATGATTCATGATTTGATTCATGATTCAATTCATGATTCAATTCATGATTCATTATTCATGATTCAAATCATGATTCATGATTCATGATTCAATTCATTAATTCATGATTTGTGATTCATGGTTCAATTTATTATTCATGATTCATGATTCAATTCATGTTTCATGATTCATGATTCAATTCATGATTCATGATTTGATTCATGAATATTGATTCATGATTTTATTCATGATTCTTGATTCATGATTCATGATTCGATTCATGATTCATGATTCATGATTCAATTCATGATTCATGATTCATGATTCATTTCATGAATCATTATTCAATTCATGATTCATGATTAATGATTCAATTTATGATTCATGATTCAATTTATAATTCATGATTCTTGATTCATAATTCAATTCATGATTCATGATTCATTTCATGAGTCATTATTCGATTCATGATTCATGATTAATGATTCAATTTATTATTCATGATTCATGATTCAATTCATAATTCATGATTCGATTCATGATTCATGATTCAATTCATGATTCATGATTCATGATTCAATTCATGATTCATTATTAATGATTAAATTTATGATTCATGATTCATGATTCGTGATTCATGATTCATGATTCGATTCATGATTCTTGATTCATGATTCAATTCATGATTCATGATTCATAATTCAATTCATGATTCATGATTCATGATTTAATTCATGATTCATGATTTGAATTATGATTCTTGATTCATGATTCATGATTTGATTCATGATTCATGATTCATGATTCAATTTATGATTCATGATTCATGATTCATGATTCAATTCATGATTCATGATTCAATTCATCATTCAATTCCTGATTTATGATTCATGATTCAATTCATTATTCATAATTTATGATTCATGATTCAATTCATAATTTATAATTCATGATTCATGATTCAAGATTCATGATTTGATTCATGATTCAATTCATGATTCATGATTCATGATTCATAATTCATGATTCATGATTTGATTCATGAATTATGAATCGATTCATGATTCATGATTCAATTAATGATTGATGATTCATGATTCAATTCATGATTCATGATTCATGATTCAATTCATGATTTATGATTCGATTCATGATTCATGATTCAATTCATGAATCATGATTCAATTCATGATTCATGATTCATGATTCAATTCATGATTCATGATTGATAATTTATGATTTGATTCATGATTCATGATGCAATTCACGATTTAATTTCTGATTCAATTCATTATTCATGATTCGATTTATGATTCATGATTCAATTCATAATTCATGATTCATGATTTATGATTATATTCATGATTCATAATTCGATTCATGATTCAATTCATGATTCAATTCATGATTCATGATTTAATTCATTATTCAATTCATGATTCATGATTTGATTCATGATTCATGATTCAATTCATGATTCAATTCATGATTCATTATTCATGATTCAAATCATGATTCATGATTCATGATTCATGATTCAATTCATTAATTCATGATTTGTGATTCATGATTCAATTCATGATTCATGATTTGATTCATGATTCATGATTTATGGTTCAATTCATTATTCATGATTCATGATTCAATTCATGTTTCATGATTCATGATTCAATTCATGATTCATGATTTGATTCATGATTCTTGATTCATGATTTGATTCATGATTCTTGATTCATGATTCATGATTCGATTCATGATTCATGATTCATGATTCAATTCATGATTCATGATTCATGTTTCAATTCATAATTCATGATTCGATTCATGATTCATGATTCAATTCATGATTCATGATTCATGATTCATTTCATGAGTCATTATTCGATTCATGATTCATGATTAATGATTCAATTTATGATTTATGATTCATGATTCAATTCATAATTCATGATTCGATTCATGATTCGTGATTCAATTCATGATTCATGATTCATGATTCAAGTCATAATTCATGATTCAATTCATGATTCATGATTAAATTTATGATTCATGATTCATGATTCGTGATTCATGATTTATGATTCGATTCATGATTCTTGATTCATAATTCAATTCATGATTCATGATTCATTTCATGAGTCATTATTCGATTCATGATTCATGATTAATGATTCAATTTATTATTCATGATTCATGATTCAATTCATAATTCATGATTCGATTCATGATTCATGATTCAATTCATGATTCATGATTCATGATTCAATTCATGATTCATTATTAATGATTAAATTTATGATTCATGATTCATGATTCGTGATTCATGATTCATGATTCGATTCATGATTCTTGATTCATGATTCAATTCATGATTCATGATTCATAATTCAATTCATGATTCATGATTCATGATTTAATTCATGATTCATGATTTGAATTATGATTCTTGATTCATGATTCATGATTTGATTCATGATTCATGATTCATGATTCAATTTATGATTCATGATTCATGATTCATGATTCAATTCATGATTCATGATTCAATTCATCATTCAATTCCTGATTCATGATTCATGATTCAATTCATTATTCATAATTTATGATTCATGATTCAATTCATAATTTATAATTCATGATTCATGATTCATGATTCATGATTTGATTCATGATTCAATTCATGATTCATGATTCATGATTCATAATTCATGATTCATGATTTGATTCATGAATTATGAATCGATTCATGATTCATGATTCAATTAATGATTGATGATTCATGATTCAATTCATGATTCATGATTCAATTCATGATTCAATTCATGATTCAACTCATGATTCATGATTCAATTCATGATTTATGATTCGATTCATGATTCATGATTCAATTCATGAATCATGATTCAATTCATGATTCATGATTCGATTCATGATTCATGATTCAATTCATGATTCATGATTGATAATTTATGATTTGATTCATGATTCATGATGCAATTCACGATTTAATTTCTGATTCAATTCATTTTTCATGATTCGATTTATGATTCATGATTCAATTCAAAATTCATGATTCATGATTTATGATTCAATTCATGATCCATAATTCGATTCATGATTCAATTCATGATTCAATTCATGATTCATGATTTAATTCATTATTCAATTCATGATTCATGATTTGATTCATGATTCAATTCATGATTCAATTCATGATTCATTATTCATGATTCAAATCATGATTCATGATTCATAATTGAATTCATTAATTCATGATTTGTGATTCATGGTTCAATTTATTATTCATGATTCATGATTCAATTCATGTTTCATGATTCATGATTCAATTCATGATTCATGATTTGATTCATGAATATTGATTCATGATTTGATTCATGATTCTTGATTCATGATTCATGATTCGATTCATGATTCATGATTCATGATTCAATTCATGATTCATGATTCATGATTCATTTCATGAATCATTATTCAATTCATGATTCATAATTAATGATTCAATTTATGATTCATGATTCAATTTATAATTCATGATTCTTGATTCATAATTCAATTCATGATTCATGATTCATTTCATGAGTCATTATTCGATTCATGATTCATGATTAATGATTCAATTTATTATTCATGATTCATGATTCAATTCATAATTCATGATTCGATTCATGATTCATGATTCAATTCATGATTCATGATTCATGATTCAATTCATGATTCATTATTAATGATTAAATTTATGATTCATGATTCATGATTCGTGATTCATGATTCATGATTCGATTCATGATTCTTGATTCATGATTCAATTCATGATTCATGATTCATAATTCAATTCATGATTCATGATTTAATTCATGATTCATGATTTGAATTATGATTCTTGATTCATGATTCATGATTTGATTCATGATTCATGATTCATGATTCAATTTATGATTCATGATTCATGATTCAATTCATGATTCATGATTCAATTCATCATTCAATTCCTGATTCATGATTCATGATTCAATTCATTATTCATAATTTATGATTCATGATTCAATTCATAATTTATAATTCATGATTCATGATTCATGATTCATGATTTGATTCATGATTCAATTCATGATTCATGATTCATGATTCATAATTCATGATTCATGATTTGATTCATGAATTATGAATCGATTCATGATTCATGATTCAATTAATGATTGATGATTCATGATTCAATTCATGATTCATGATTCATGATTCAATTCATGATTCAATTCATGATTCAACTCATGATTCATGATTCAATTCATGATTTATGATTTGATTCATGATTCATGATTCAATTCATGAATCATGATTCAATTCATGATTCATGATTCATGATTCGATTCATGATTCATGATTCAATTCATGATTCATGATTGATAATTTATGATTTGATTCATGATTCATGATGCAATTCACGATTTAATTTCTGATTCAATTCATTTTTCATGATTCGATTTATGATTCATGATTCAATTCAAAATTCATGATTCATGATTTATGATTCAATTCATGATCCATAATTCGATTCATGATTCAATTCATGATTCAATTCATGATTCATGATTTAATTCATTATTCAATATATGATTCATGATTTGATTCATGATTCAATTTATGATTCATTTCATGATTCATTATTCAGGATTCAAATCATGATTCATGATTCATGATTCAATTCATTAATTCATGATTTGTGATTCATGGTTCAATTTATTATTCATGATTCATGATTCAATTCATGTTTCATGATTCATGATTCAATTCATGATTCATGATTTGATTCATGAATATTGATTCATGATTTGATTCATGATTCTTGATTCATGATTCATGATTCGATTCATGATTCATGATTCATGATTCAATTCATGATTCATGATTCATGATTCATTTCATGAATCATTATTCAATTCATGATTCATGATTAATGATTCAATTTATGATTCATGATTCAATTTATAATTCATGATTCGATTCATGATTCAATTCATGATTCATGATTCATGATTCAAGTCATGATTCATGATTTAATTCATGATTCATGATTAATGATTCAATTTATGATTCATGATTCATGATTCGTGATTAATGGTTCATGATTCGATTCATGATTCTTGATTCATGATTCAATTCATGAGTCATGATTCATAATTCAATTCATGATTCATGATTCATGATTTAATTCATGATTCATGATTTGAATTATAATTCTTGATTCATGATTCATGATTTGATTCATGATTCATGATTCATGATTCATGATTCATGATTCAATTCATGATTCATGATTCATGATTCAATTCATAATTTATGATTCGATTCATGATTAATGATTCAATTCATGATTCATGATTCATGATTCAATTTATGATTCATGATTCGATTCATGATTCATGATTCATGATTTAATTCATGATTCATGATTCATGATTCATGATTCATGATTCATGATTCATGATTTAATTCCTGATTCATGATTCATGATTCAATTCATGATTCATAATTTATGATTCATGATTCAATTCATAATTTATAATTCATGATTCATGATTCATGATTCATGATTCAATTCATAATTCATGATTCAATTCATGATTCAATTCATGATTCATGATTCATGATTTGATTCATGATTCATGATTCATGATTCATAATTCATGATTTGATTCATGAATTATGATTCGATTAATGATTCATGATTCAATTCATGATTCGATTCCTGATTCAATTCTTGATTCATGATTCGATTCATGATTCATGATTCAATTCATGATTCATGATTCAATTCATGATTAATGATTCATGATTGAATTCATGATTCATGATTCAATTCATGATTCGATTCCTGATTCAATTCATGATTCATGATTCGATTTATGATTCATGATTCATAAATTCAATTCATGATTCATGATTCATAATTCAATTCATGATTCAATATTCGATTCATGATTCATGATTCATGATTCAATTCATGATTCATGATTCATGATTCAATTCATGATTCAAAATTTATGATTCACGATTCAATTCATAATTTATAATTCATAATTCATGATTCATGATTAATGATTCAATTCATAATTCATGATTCAATTCATGATTCATGATTCAATTCATGATTCATGATTCGATTCATGATTCATGATTTATGATTCAATTCATGATTCATGATTCATGATTTGATTCATGATTCATGATTCATGATTCAATTCATGATTCATGATTCATGATTCAATTCATGATTCATGATTCGATTCATGATTCATGATTCAATTAATGATTCATGATTCATGATTCAATTCATGATTCATGATTCAATTCATGATTCAACTCATGATTCATGATTTAATTCATGATTCATGATTCGATTCATGATTCATGATTCAATTCATGATTCATGATTCAATTCATGATTCATGATTCAATTCATAATTTATGATTGAAATCATAATTCATGATTCAATTCATGATTCATGATTCATGATTCAATTCATGATTCATTATTCAATTCATGATTCATGATTCATGATTCAATTCATGATTCATGATTCAATTTATAATTTATGATTCGATTCATTTTTCATGATTCAATTCATGATTCATGATTCATGATTCAATTCATGATTCATGATTCGATTCATGATTCATGATTCATGATTCAATTCATGATTCATGATTCATGATTCAATTCATGATTCATGATTCATGATTTAATTTATGATTCATGATTCATGATTCATGATTCAATTCATGATTCATGATTCAATTCATCATTCAATTCCTGATTCATGATTCATGATTCAATTCATGATTCATAATTTATGATTCATGATTCAATTTATAATTTATAATTCATGATTCATGATTCATGATTCATGATTTGATTCATGATTCAATTCATGATTCATGATTCATGATTCATGGTTCATGATTCATGATTTGATTCATGAATTATGAATCGATTCATGATTCATGATTCAATTAATGATTCATGATTCATGATTTAATTCATGATTCATGATTCATGATTCAATTCATGATTCAATTCATGATTCAACTCATGATTCATGATTCAATTCATGATTTATGATTCAAATCATGATTCATGATTCAATTCATGAATCATGATTCAATTCATGATTCATGATTCATGATTCGATTCATGATTCATGATTCAATTCATGATTCATGATTGATAATTTATGATTTATTCATGATTCATGATGCAATTCATGATTTAATTTCTGATTCAATTCATTATTCATGATTCGATTTATGATTCATGATTCAATTCATAATTCATGATTCATGATTTATGATTATATTCATGATTCATAATTAGATTCATGATTCAATTCATGATTAAATTTATGATTCATGATTTAATTCATTATTCAATTCATGATTCATGATTTGATTCATGATTCATGATTCAATTCATGATTCAATTCATGATTCATTATTCATGATTCAAATCATGATTCATGATTCATGATTCATGATTCAATTCATTAATTCATGATTTGTGATTCATGATTCAATTCATGATTCATGATTCGATTCATGATTCATGATTTATGGTTCAATTCATTATTCATGATTCATGATTCAATTCATGTTTCATGATTCATGATTCAATTCATGATTCATGATTTGATTCATGATTCTTGATTCATGATTTGATTCATGATTCTTGATTCATGATTCGATTCATGATTCATGATTCATGATTCAATTCATGATTCATGATTCATGTTTCAATTCATAATTCATGATTCGATTCATGATTCATGATTCAATTCATGATTCATGATTCATGATTCATTTCATGAGTCATTATTCGATTCATGATTTATGATTAATGATTCAATTTATTATTCATGATTCATGATTCAATTCATGATTCATGATTCAATTCATGATTCATTATTAATGATTAAATTTATGATTCATGATTCATGATTTGTGATTCATGATTCATGATTCGATTCATGATTCTTGATTCATGATTCAATTCATGATTCATGATTCATAATTCAATTCATGATTCATGATTCATGATTTAATTCATGATTCATGATTTGAATTATGATTCTTGATTCATGATTCATGATTTGATTCATGATTCATGATTCATGATTCAATTTATGATTCATGATTCATGATTCATGATTCAATTCATGATTCATGATTCAATTCATCATTCAATTCCTGATTCATGATTCATGATTCAATTCATTATTCATAATTTATGATTCATGATTCAATTCATAATTTATAATTCATGATTCATGATTCATGATTCATGATTTGATTCATGATTCAATTCATGATTCATGATTCATGATTCATGATTCATGATTTGATTCATGAATTATGAATCGATTCATGATTCATGATTCAATTAATGATTGATGATTCATGATTCATGATTCATGATTCAATTCATGATTCAATTCATGATTCAACTCATGATTCATGATTCAATTCATGATTTATGATTCGATTCATGATTCATGATTCAATTCATGAATCATGATTCAATTCATGATTCATGATTCATGATTCGATTCATGATTCATGATTCAATTCATGATTCATGATTGATAATTTATGATTCGATTTATGATTCATGATTCAATTCATAATTCATGATTCATGATTTATGATTATATTCATGATTCATAATTCGATTCATGATTCAATTCATGATTCAATTCATGATTCATGATTTAATTCATTATTCAATTCATGATTCATGATTTGATTCATGATTCATGATTCAATTCATGATTCAATTCATGATTCATTATTCATGATTCAAATCATGATTCATGATTCATGATTCATGATTCAATTCATTAATTCATGATTTGTGATTCATGATTCAATTCATGATTCATGATTTGATTCATGATTCTTGATTCATGATTGGATTCATGATTCTTGATTCATGATTCATGATTCGATTCATGATTCATGATTCATGATTCAATTCATGATTCATGATTCATGTTTCAATTCATAATTCATGATTCGATTCATGATTCATGATTCAATTCATGATTCATGATTCATGATTCATTTCATGAGTCATTATTCGATTCATGATTCATGATTAATGATTCAATTTATTATTCATGATTCATGATTCAATTCATAATTCATGATTCGATTCATGATTCATGATTCAATTCATGATTCATGATTCATGATTCAATTCATGATTCATTATTAATGATTAAATTTATGATTCATGATTCGTGATTCATGATTCATGATTCGATTCATGATTCTTGATTCATGATTCAATTCATGATTCATGATTCATAATTCAATTCATGATTCATGATTCATGATTTAATTCATGATTCATGATTTGAATTATGATTCTTGATTCATGATTCATGATTTGATTCATGATTCATGATTCATGATTCAATTTATGATTCATGATTCATGATTCAATTCATGATTCATGATTCAATTCATCATTCAATTCCTGATTCATGATTTATGATTCAATTCATTATTCATAATTTATGATTCATGATTCAATTCATAATTTATAATTCATGATTCATGATTCATGATTCATGATTTGATTCATGATTCAATTCATGATTCATGATTCATGATTCATAATTCATGATTCATGATTTGATTCATGAATTATGAATCGATTCATGATTCATGATTCAATTAATGATTGATGATTCATGATTCAATTCATGATTCATGATTCATGATTCAATTCATGATTCAATTCATGATTCAACTCATGATTCATGATTCAATTCATGATTTATGATTCGATTCATGATTCATGATTCAATTCATGAATCATGATTCAATTCATGATTCATGATTCATGATTCGATTCATGATTCATGATTCAATTCATGATTCATGATTGATAATTTATGATTTGATTCATGATTCATGATGCAATTCACGATTTAATTTCTGATTCAATTCATTTTTCATGATTCGATTTATGATTCATGATTCAATTCAAAATTCATGATTCATGATTTATGATTCAATTCATGATCCATAATTCGATTCATGATTCAATTCATGATTCAATTCATGATTCATGATTTAATTCATTATTCAATTCATGATTCATGATTTGATTCATGATTCAATTTATGATTCAATTCATGATTCATTATTCATGATTCAAATCATGATTCATGATTCATGATTCAATTCATTAATTCATGATTTGTGATTCATGGTTCAATTTATTATTCATGATTCATGATTCAATTCATGTTTCATGATTCATGATTCAATTCATGATTCATGATTTGATTCATGAATATTGATTCATGATTTGATTCATGATTCTTGATTCATGATTCATGATTCGATTCATGATTCATGATTCATGATTCAATTCATGATTCATGATTCATGATTCATTTCATGAATCATTATTCAATTCATGATTCATGATTAATGATTCAATTTATGATTCATGATTCAATTTATAATTCATGATTCGATTCATGATTCAATTCATGATTCATGATTCATGATTCAAGTCATGATTCATGATTTAATTCATGATTCATGTTTAATGATTCAATTTATGATTCATGATTCATGATTCGTGATTAATGGTTCATGATTCGATTCATGATTCTTGATTCATGATTCAATTCATGAGTCATGATTCATAATTCAATTCATGATTCATGATTCATGATTTAATTCATGATTCATGATTTGAATTATAATTCTTGATTCATGATTCATGATTTGATTCATGATTCATGATTCATGATTCATGATTCATGATTCATGATTCAATTCATGATTCATGATTCATGATTCAATTCATAATTTATGATTCGATTCATGATTAATGATTCAATTCATGATTCATGATTCATGATTCAATTTATGATTCATGATTCGATTCATGATTCATGATTCATGATTTAATTCATGATTCATGATTCATGATTCAAGTCATGATTCATGATTCATGATTCATGATTTAATTCATGATTCATGATTCATGATTCAATTTATGATTCATGATTCATGATTCATGATTCATGATTCAATTCATAATTCATGATTCAATTCATGATTCAATTCATGATTCATGATTCATGATTTGATTCATGATTCATAATTCATGATTTGATTCATGAATTATGATTCGATTAATGATTCATGATTCAATTCATGATTCGATTCCTGATTCAATTCTTGATTCATGATTCGATTCATGATTCATGATTCAATTCATGATTCATGATTCAATTCATGATTAATGATTCATGATTGAATTCATGATTCATGATTTAATTCATGATTCGATTCCTGATTCAATTCATGATTCATGATTCGATTTATGATTCATGATTCATAAATTCAATTCATGATTCATGATTCATGATTCAATTCATGATTCAATATTCGATTCATGATTCATGATTCAATTCATGATTCATGATTCATGATTCAATTCATGATTCAAAATTTATGATTCACGATTCAATTCATAATATATAATTCATAATTCAAGATTCATGATTAATGATTCAATTCATAATTCATGATTCAATTCATGATTCATGATTCAATTCATGATTCATTTCATGATTCATGATTCATGATTCGATTCATGATTCATGATTTATGATTCAATTCATGATTCATGATTCATGATTTGATTCATGATTCATGATTCATGATTCATGATTCAATTCATGATTCATGATTCATGATTCAATTCATGATTCATGATTCGATTCATGATTCATGATTCAATTAATGATTCATGATTCAATTCATAATTTATGATTGAAATCATAATTCATGATTCAATTCATGATTCATGATTCATGATTCAATTCATGATTCATTATTCAATTCATGATTCATGATTCATGATTCAATTCATGATTCATGATTCAATTTATAATTTATGATTCGATTCATTTTTTATGATTCAATTCATGATTCATGATTCAATTCATGATTCATGATTTGATTCATGATTCATGATTCATGATTCAATTCATGATTCATGATTCATGATTCAATTCATGATTCATGATTCATGATTTAATTTATGATTCATGATTCATGATTCATGATTCAATTCATGATTCATGATTCAATTCATCATTCAATTCCTGATTCATGATTCATGATTCAATTCATGATTCATAATTTATGATTCATGATTCAATTTATAATTTATAATTCATGATTCATGGTTCATGATTCATGATTTGATTCATGAATTATGAATCGATTCATGATTCATGATTCAATTAATGATTCATGATTCATGATTCAATTCATGATTCATGATTCATGATTCAATTCATGATTCAATTCATGATTCAACTCATGATTCATGATTCAATTCATGATTTATGATTCGATTCATGATTCATGATTCAATTCATGAATCATGATTCAATTCATGATTCATGATTCGATTCATGATTCATGATTCAATTCATGATTCATGATTGATAATTTATGATTTATTCATGATTCATAATTAGATTCATGATTCAATTCATGATTAAATTTATGATTCATGATTTAATTCATTATTCAATTCATGATTCATGATTTGATTCATGATTCATGATTCAATTCATGATTCAATTCATGATTCATTATTCATGATTCAAATCATGATTCATGATTCATGATTCATGATTCAATTCATTAATTCATGATTTGTGATTCATGATTCAATTCATGATTCATGATTCGATTCATGATTCATGATTTATGGTTCAATTCATTATTCATGATTCATGATTCAATTCATGTTTCATGATTCATGTTTCAATTCATGATTCATGATTTGAATTATGATTCTTGATTCATGATTCATGATTTGATTCATGATTCATGATTCATGATTCAATTTATGATTCATGATTCATGATTCATGATTCAATTCATGATTCATGATTCAATTCATCATTCAATTCCTGATTCATGATTCATGATTCAATTCATTATTCATAATTTATGATTCATGATTCAATTCATAATTTATAATTCATGATTCATGATTCATGATTCATGATTTGATTCATGATTCAATTCATGATTCATGATTCATGATTCATGATTTGATTCATGAATTATGAATCGATTCATGATTCATGATTCAATTAATGATTGATGATTGATGATTCATGATTCATGATTCAATTCATGATTCAATTCATGATTCAACTCATGATTCATGATTCAATTCATGATTTATGATTCGATTCATGATTCATGATTCAATTCATGAATCATGATTCAATTCATGATTCATGATTCATGATTCGATTCATGATTCATGATTCAATTCATGATTCATGATTGATAATTTATGATTCGATTTATGATTCATGATTCAATTCATAATTCATGATTCATGATTTATGATTATATTCATGATTCATAATTCGATTCATGATTCAATTCATGATTCAATTCATGATTCATGATTTAATTCATTATTCAATTCATGATTCATGATTTGATTCATGATTCATGATTCAATTCATGATTCAATTCATGATTCATTATTCATGATTCAAATCATGATTCATGATTCATGATTCATGATTCAATTCATTAATTCATGATTTGTGATTCATGATTCAATTCATGATTCATGATTTGATTCATGATTCTTGATTCATGATTTGATTCATGATTCTTGATTCATGATTCATGATTCGATTCATGATTCATGATTCATGATTCAATTCATGATTCATGATTCATGTTTCAATTCATAATTCATGATTCGATTCATGATTCATGATTCAATTCATGATTCATGATTCATGATTCATTTTATGAGTCATTATTCGATTCATGATTCATGATTAATGATTCAATTTATTATTCATGATTCATGATTCAATTCATAATTCATGATTCGATTCATGATTCATGATTCAATTCATGATTCATGATTCATGATTCAATTCATGATTCATTATTAATGATTAAATTTATGATTCATGATTCGTGATTCATGATTCATGATTCGATTCATGATTCTTGATTCATGATTCAATTCATGATTCATGATTCATAATTCAATTCATGATTCATGATTCATGATTTAATTCATGATTCATGATTTGAATTATGATTCTTGATTCATGATTCATGATTTGATTCATGATTCATGATTCATGATTCAATTTATGATTCATGATTCATGATTCATGATTCAATTCATGATTCATGATTCAATTCATCATTCAATTCCTGATTCATGATTCATGATTCAATTCATTATTCATAATTTATGATTCATGATTCAATTCATAATTTATAATTCATGATTCATGATTCATGATTCATGATTTGATTCATGATTCAATTCATGATTCATGATTCATGATTCATAATTCATGATTCATGATTTGATTCATGAATTATGAATCGATTCATGATTCATGATTCAATTAATGATTGATGATTCATGATTCAATTCATGATTCATGATTCATGATTCAATTCATGATTCAATTCATGATTCAACTCATGATTCATGATTCAATTCATGATTTATGATTCGATTCATGATTCATGATTCAATTCATGAATCATGATTCAATTCATGATTCATGATTCATGATTCGATTCATGATTCATGATTCAATTCATGATTCATGATTGATAATTTATGATTTGATTCATGATTCATGATGCAATTCACGATTTAATTTCTGATTCAATTCATTTTTCATGATTCGATTTATGATTCATGATTCAATTCAAAATTCATGATTCATGATTTATGATTCAATTCATGATCCATAATTCGATTCATGATTCAATTCATGATTCAATTCATGATTCATGATTTAATTCATTATTCAATTCATGATTCATGATTTGATTCATGATTCAATTTATGATTCAATTCATGATTCATTATTCATGATTCAAATCATGATTCATGATTCATGATTCAATTCATTAATTCATGATTTGTGATTCATGGTTCAATTTATTATTCATGATTCATGATTCAATTCATGTTTCATGATTCATGATTCAATTCATGATTCATGATTTGATTCATGAATATTGATTCATGATTTGATTCATGATTCTTGATTCATGATTCATGATTCGATTCATGATTCATGATTCATGATTCAATTCATGATTCATGATTCATGATTCATTTCATGAATCATTATTCAATTCATGATTCATGATTAATGATTCAATTTATGATTCATGATTCAATTTATAATTCATGATTCGATTCATGATTCAATTCATGATTCATGATTCATGATTCAAGTCATGATTCATGATTTAATTCATGATTCATGATTAATGATTCAATTTATGATTCATGATTCATGATTCGTGATTAATGGTTCATGATTCGATTCATGATTCTTGATTCATGATTCAATTCATGAGTCATGATTCATAATTCAATTCATGATTCATGATTCATGATTTAATTCATGATTCATGATTTGAATTATAATTCTTGATTCATGATTCATGATTTGATTCATGATTCATGATTCATGATTCATGATTCATGATTCATGATTCAATTCATGATTCATGATTCATGATTCAATTCATAATTTATGATTCGATTCATGATTAATGATTCAATTCATGATTCATGATTCATGATTCAATTTATGATTCATGATTCGATTCATGATTCATGATTCATGATTTAATTCATGATTCATGATTCATGATTCAAGTCATGATTCATGATTCATGATTCATGATTTAATTCATGATTCATGATTCATGATTCAATTTATGATTCATGATTCATGATTCATGATTCATGATTTGATTCATGATTCATGATTCATAATTCATGATTTGATTCATGAATTATGATTCGATTAATGATTCATGATTCAATTCATGATTCGATTCCTGATTCAATTCTTGATTCATGATTCGATTCATGATTCATGATTCAATTCATGATTCATGATTCAATTCATGATTAATGATTCATGATTGAATTCATGATTCATGATTTAATTCATGATTCGATTCCTGATTCAATTCATGATTCATGATTCGATTTATGATTCATGATTCATAAATTCAATTCATGATTCATGATTCATGATTCAATTCATGATTCAATATTCGATTCATGATTCATGATTCAATTCATGATTCATGATTCATGATTCAATTCATGATTCAAAATTTATGATTCACGATTCAATTCATAATTTATAATTCATAATTCATGATTCATGATTAATGATTCAATTCATAATTCATGATTCAATTCATGATTCATGATTCAATTCATGATTCATTTCATGATTCATGATTCATGATTCGATTCATGATTCATGATTTATGATTCAATTCATGATTCATGATTCATGATTTGATTCATGATTCATGATTCATGATTCATGATTCAATTCATGATTCATGATTCATGATTCAATTCATGATTCATGATTCGATTCATGATTCATGATTCAATTAATGATTCATGATTCATGATTCAATTCATGATTCATGATTCAATTCATGATTCATGATTCGATTCATGATTCATGATTCAATTCATGATTCATGATTCAATTCATGATTCATGATTTAATTCATGATTCATGATTCGATTCATGATTCATGATTCAATTCATGATTCATGATTCAATTCATGATTCATGATTCAATTCATAATTTATGATTGAAATCATAATTCATGATTCAATTCATGATTCATGATTCATGATTCAATTCATGATTCATTATTCAATTCATGATTCATGATTCATGATTCAATTCATGATTCATGATTCAATTTATAATTTATGATTCGATTCATTTTTTATGATTCAATTCATGATTCATGATTCAATTCATGATTCATGATTTGATTCATGATTCATGATTCATGATTCAATTCATGATTCATGATTCATGATTCAATTCATGATTCATGATTCATGATTTAATTTATGATTCATGATTCATGATTCATGATTCAATTCATGATTCATGATTCAATTCATCATTCAATTCCTGATTCATGATTCATGATTCAATTCATGATTCATAATTTATGATTCATGATTCAATTTATAATTTATAATTCATGATTCATGATTCATGATTCATGATTTGATTCATGATTCAATTCATGATTCATGATTCATGATTCATGGTTCATGATTCATGATTTGATTCATGAATTATGAATCGATTCATGATTCATGATTCAATTAATGATTCATGATTCATGATTCAATTCATGATTCATGATTCATGATTCATTTCATGATTCAATTCATGATTCAACTCATGATTCATGATTCAATTCATGATTTATGATTCGATTCATGATTCATGATTCAATTCATGAATCATGATTCAATTCATGATTCATGATTCATGATTCGATTCATGATTCATGATTCAATTCATGATTCATGATTGATAATTTATGATTTATTCATGATTCATAATTAGATTCATGATTCAATTCATGATTAAATTTATGATTCATGATTTAATTCATTATTCAATTCATGATTCATGATTTGATTCATGATTCATGATTCAATTCATGATTCAATTCATGATTCATTATTCATGATTCAAATCATGATTCATGATTCATGATTCATGATTCAATTCATTAATTCATGATTTGTGATTCATGATTCAATTCATGATTCATGATTCGATTCATGATTCATGATTTATGGTTCAATTCATTATTCATGATTCATGATTCAATTCATGTTTCATGATTCATGTTTCAATTCATGATTCATGATTTGATTCATGATTCTTGATTCATGATTTGATTCATGATTCTTGATTCATGATTCGATTCATGATTCATGATTCATGATTCAATTCATGATTCATGATTCATGTTTCAATTCATAATTCATGATTCGATTCATGATTCATGATTCAATTCATGATTCATGATTCATGATTCATTTCATGAGTCATTATTCGATTCATGATTTATGATTAATGATTCAATTTATTATTCATGATTCATGATTCAATTCATGATTCATGATTCAATTCATGATTCATTATTAATGATTAAATTTATGATTCATGATTCATGATTCGTGATTCATGATTCATGATTCGATTCATGATTCTTGATTCATGATTCAATTCATGATTCATGATTCATAATTCAATTCATGATTCATGATTCATGATTTAATTCATGATTCATGATTTGAATTATGATTCTTGATTCATGATTCATGATTTGATTCATGATTCATGATTCATGATTCAATTTATGATTCATGATTCATGATTCATGATTCAATTCATGATTCATGATTCAATTCATCATTCAATTCCTGATTCATGATTCATGATTCAATTCATTATTCATAATTTATGATTCATGATTCAATTCATAATTTATAATTCATGATTCATGATTCATGATTCATGATTTGATTCATGATTCAATTCATGATTCATGATTCATGATTCATGATTTGATTCATGAATTATGAATCGATTCATGATTCATGATTCAATTAATGATTGATGATTCATGATTCAATTCATGATTCAATTCATGATTCATGATTCATGATTCAATTCATGATTCAATTCATGATTCAACTCATGATTCATGATTCAATTCATGTTTTATGATTCGATTCATGATTCATGATTCAATTCATGAATCATGATTCAATTCATGATTCATGATTCATGATTCGATTCATGATTCATGATTCAATTCATGATTCATGATTGATAATTTATGATTTATTCATGATTCATAATTAGATTCATGATTCAATTCATGATTAAATTTATGATTCATGATTTAATTCATTATTCAATTCATGATTCATGATTTGATTCATGATTCATGATTCAATTCATGATTCAATTCATGATTCATTATTCATGATTCAAATCATGATTCATGATTCATGATTCATGATTCAATTCATTAATTCATGATTTGTGATTCATGATTCAATTCATGATTCATGATTCGATTCATGATTCATGATTTATGGTTCAATTCATTATTCATGATTCATGATTCAATTCATGTTTCATGATTCATGTTTCAATTCATGATTCATGATTTGATTCATGATTCTTGATTCATGATTTGATTCATGATTCTTGATTCATGATTCGATTCATGATTCATGATTCATGATTCAATTCATGATTCATGATTCATGTTTCAATTCATAATTCATGATTCGATTCATGATTCAATTCATGATTCATGATTCATGATTCATTTCATGAGTCATTATTCGATTCATGATTTATGATTAATGATTCAATTTATTATTCATGATTCATGATTCAATTCATGATTCATGATTCAATTCATGATTCATTATTAATGATTAAATTTATGATTCATGATTCATGATTCGTGATTCATGATTCATGATTCGATTCATGATTCTTGATTCATGATTCAATTCATGATTCATGATTCATAATTCAATTCATGATTCATGATTCATGATTTAATTCATGATTCATGATTTGAATTATGATTCTTGATTCATGATTCATGATTTGATTCATGATTCATGATTCATGATTCAATTTATGATTCATGATTCATGATTCATGATTCAATTCATGATTCATGATTCAATTCATCATTCAATTCCTGATTCATGATTCATGATTCAATTCATTATTCATAATTTATGATTCATGATTCAATTCATAATTTATAATTCATGATTCATGATTCATGATTCATGATTTGATTCATGATTCAATTCATGATTCATGATTCATGATTCATGATTTGATTCATGAATTATGAATCGATTCATGATTCATGATTCAATTAATGATTGATGATTCATGATTCAATTCATGATTCAATTCATGATTCAACTCATGATTCATGATTCAATTCATGATTTATGATTCGATTCATGATTCATGATTCAATTCATGAATCATGATTCAATTCATGATTCATGATTCATGATTCGATTCATGATTCATGATTCAATTCATGATTCATGATTGATAATTTATGATTTGATTCATGATTCATGATGCAATTCACGATTTAATTTCTGATTCAATTCATTATTCATGATTCGATTTATGATTCATGATTCAATTCATAATTCATGATTCATGATTTATGATTATATTCATGATTCATAATTCGATTCATGATTCAATTCATGATTCAATTCATGATTCATGATTTAATTCATTATTCAATTCATGATTCATGATTTGATTCATGATTCATGATTCAATTCATGATTCAATTCATGATTCATTATTCATGATTCAAATCGTGATTCATGATTCATGATTCATGATTCAATTCATTAATTCATGATTTGTGATTCATGATTCAATTCATGATTCATGATTCGATTCATGATTCATGATTTATGGTTCAATTCATTATTCATGATTCATGATTCAATTCATGTTTCATGATTCATGATTCAATTCATGATTCATGATTTGATTCATGATTCTTGATTCATGATTTGATTCATGATTCTTGATTCATGATTCATGATTCGATTCATGATTCATGATTCATGATTCAATTCATGATTCATGATTCATGTTTCAATTCATAATTCATGATTCGATTCATGATTCATGATTCAATTCATGATTCATGATTCATGATTCATTTCATGAGTCATTATTCGATTCATGATTCATGATTAATGATTCAATTTATGATTTATGATTCATGATTCAATTCATAATTCATGATTCGATTCATGATTCGTGATTCAATTCATGATTCATGATTCATGATTCAAGTCATAATTCATGATTCAATTCATGATTCATGATTAAATTTATGATTCATGATTCATGATTCGTGATTCATGATTTATGATTCGATTCATGATTCTTGATTCATAATTCAATTCATGATTCATGATTCATTTCATGAGTCATTATTCGATTCATGATTCATGATTAATGATTCAATTTATTATTCATGATTCATGATTCAATTCATAATTCATGATTCGATTCATGATTCATGATTCAATTCATGATTCATGATTCATGATTCAATTCATGATTCATTATTAATGATTAAATTTATGATTCATGATTCATGATTCGTGATTCATGATTCATGATTCGATTCATGATTCTTGATTCATGATTCAATTCATGATTCATGATTCATAATTCAATTCATGATTCATGATTCATGATTTAATTCATGATTCATGATTTGAATTATGATTCTTGATTCATGATTCATGATTTGATTCATGATTCATGATTCAATTTATGATTCATGATTCATGATTCATGATTCAATTCATGATTCATGATTCAATTCATCATTCAATTCATGATTCATGATTCAATTCATTATTCATAATTTATGATTCATGATTCAATTCATAATTTATAATTCATGATTCATGATTCATGATTCATGATTTGATTCATGATTCAATTCATGATTCATGATTCATGATTCATAATTCATGATTCATGATTTGATTCATGAATTATGAATCGATTCATGATTCATGATTCAATTAATGATTGATGATTCATGATTCAATTCATGATTCATGATTCATGATTCAATTCATGATTCAATTCATGATTCAACTCATGATTCATGATTCAATTCATGATTTATGATTCGATTCATGATTCATGATTCAATTCATGAATCATGATTCAATTCATGATTCATGATTCATGATTCGATTCATGATTCATGATGCAATTCACGATTTAATTTCTGATTCAATTCATTTTTCATGATTCGATTTATGATTCATGATTCAATTCAAAATTCATGATTCATGATTTATGATTCAATTCATGATCCATAATTCGATTCATGATTCAATTCATGATTCAATTCATGATTCATGATTTAATTCATTATTCAATTCATGATTCATGATTTGATTCATGATTCAATTCATGATTCAATTCATGATTCATTATTCATGATTCAAATCATGATTCATGATTCAATTCATTAATTCATGATTTGTGATTCATGGTTCAATTTATTATTCATGATTCATGATTCAATTCATGATTCATGATTTGATTCATGAATATTGATTCATGATTTGATTCATGATTCTTGATTCATGATTCATGATTCGATTCATGATTCATGATTCATGATTCAATTCATGATTCATGATTCATGATTCATTTCATGAATCATTATTCAATTCATGATTCATGATTAATGATTCAATTTATGATTCATGATTCAATTTATAATTCATGATTCGATTCATGATTCAATTCATGATTCATGATTCATGATTCAAGTCATGATTCATGATTTAATTCATGATTCATGATTAATGATTCAATTTATGATTCATGATTCATGATTCGTGATTAATGGTTCATGATTCGATTCATGATTCTTGATTCATGATTCAATTCATGAGTCATGATTCATAATTCAATTCATGATTCATGATTCATGATTTAATTCATGATTCATGATTTGAATTATAATTCTTGATTCATGATTCATGATTTGATTCATGATTCATGATTCATGATTCATGATTCATGATTCAATTCATAATTTATGATTCGATTCATGATTAATGATTCAATTCATGATTCATGATTCATGATTCAATTTATGATTCATGATTCATGATTCAATTTATGATTCATGATTCGATTCATGATTCATGAGTCATGATTTAATTCATGATTCATGATTCATGATTCAAGTCATGATTCATGATTCATGATTCATGATTTAATTCATGATTCATGATTCATGATTCAATTTATGATTCATGATTCATGATTCATGATTCATGATTCAATTCCTGATTCATGATTCATGATTCAATTCATGATTCATAATTTATGATTCATGATTCAATTCATAATTTATAATTCATGATTCATGATTCATGATTCATGATTCAATTCATAATTCATGATTCAATTCATGATTCAATTCATGATTCATGATTCATGATTTGATTCATGATTCATGATTCATGATTCATAATTCATGATTTGATTCATGAATTATGATTCGATTAATGATTCATGATTCAATTCATGATTCGATTCCTGATTCAATTCTTGATTCATGATTCGATTCATGATTCATGATTCAATTCATGATTCATGATTCAATTCATGATTAATGATTCATGATTGAATTCATGATTCATGATTCAATTCATGATTCGATTCCTGATTCAATTCATGATTCATGATTCGATTTATGATTCATGATTCATAAATTCAATTCATGATTCATGATTCATGATTCAATTCATGATTCATGATTCATGATTAATGATTCAATTCATGATTCAATTCATGATTCACGATTTGATTCATGATTCATGATTCAATTCATGAATCATGATTCATGATTCAATTCATGAATCATGATTCATGATTCATGATTCATGATTCAATTCATGATTTATGATTTGATTCATGATTCATGATTCAATTCATGATTCATGATTCAATTCATGATTCATGATTCATAATTCGATTCATGATTCATGATTCAATTCATGATTCATGATTGATAATTCATGATTCGATTCATGATTCATGATTCAATTCATAATTCATGATTCATGATTTATGATTCAATTCATGATTCATAATTCAATTCATGATTCAATTCATGATTCATGATTAAATTCATTATTCAATTCATGATTCATGATTTGATTCATGATTCATGATTCAATTCATGATTCAATTCATGATTCATTATTCATGATTCAAATCATGATTCATGATTCATGATTCAATTCATTAATTCATGATTTGTGATTCATGGTTCAATTTATTATTCATGATTCATGATTCAATTCATGTTTCATGATTCATGATTCAATTCATGATTCATGATTTGATTCATGAATATTGATTCATGATTTGATTCATGATTCTTGATTCATGATTCATGATTCGATTCATGATTCATGATTCATGATTCAATTCATGATTCATGATTCATTTCATGAATCATTATTCAATTCATGATTCATGATTAATGATTCAATTTATGATTCATGATTCAATTTATAATTCATGATTCGATTCATGATTCAATTCATGATTCATGATTCATGATTCAAGTCATGATTCATGATTTAATTCATGATTCATGATTAATGATTCAATTTATGATTCATGATTCATGATTCGTGATTAATGGTTCATGATTCGATTCATGATTCTTGATTCATGATTCAATTCATGATTCATGATTCATAATTCAATTCATGATTCATGATTCATGATTTAATTCATGATTCATGATTTGAATTATGATTCTTGATTCATGATTCATGATTTGATTCATGATTCATGATTCATGATTCAATTTATGATTCATGATTCATGATTCATGATTCAATTCATGATTCATGATTCAATTCATCATTCAATTCCTGATTCATGATTCATGATTCAATTCATTATTCATAATTTATGATTCATGATTCAATTCATAATTTATAATTCATGATTCATGATTCATGATTTGATTCATGATTCAATTCATGATTCATGATTCATGATTCATGATTCATGATTTGATTCATGAATTATGAATCGATTCATGATTCATGATTCAATTAATGATTGATGATTCATGATTCAATTCATGATTCATGATTCATGATTCATGATTCATGATTCAATTCATGATTCAATTCATGATTCAACTCATGATTCATGATTCAATTCATGATTTATGATTCGATTCATGATTCATGATTCAATTCATGAATCATGATTCAATTCATGATTCATGATTCATGATTCGATTCATGATTCATGATTCAATTCATGATTCATGATTGATAATTTATGATTTGATTCATGATTCATGATGCAATTCACGATTTAATTTCTGATTCAATTCATTATTCATGATTCGATTTATGATTCATGATTCAATTCATAATTCATGATTCATGATTATATTCATGATTCATAATTCGATTCATGATTCAATTCATGATTCAATTCATGATTCAGGATTTAATTCATTATTCAATTCATGATTCATGATTTGATTCATGATTCATGATTCAATTCATGATTCAATTCATGATTCATTATTCATGATTCAAATCATGATTCATGATTCATGATTCATGATTCAATTCATTAATTCATGATTTGTGATTCATGATTCAATTCATGATTCATGATTCGATTCATGATTCATGATTTATGGTTCAATTCATTATTCATGATTCATGATTCAATTCATGTTTCATGATTCATGATTCAATTCATGATTCATGATTTGATTCATGATTCTTGATTCATGATTTGATTCATGATTCTTGATTCATGATTCATGATTCGATTCATGATTCATGATTCATGATTCAATTCATGATTCATGATTCATGTTTCAATTCATAATTCATGATTCGATTCCTGATTCATGATTCAATTCATGATTCATGATTCATGATTCATTTCATGAGTCATTATTCGATTCATGATTCATGATTAATGATTCAATTTATGATTTATGATTCATGATTCAATTCATAATTCATGATTCGATTCATGATTCGTGATTCAATTCATGATTCATGATTCATGATTCAAGTCATAATTCATGATTCAATTCATGATTCATGATTAAATTTATGATTCATGATTCATGATTCGTGATTCATGATTTATGATTCGATTCATGATTCTTGATTCATAATTCAATTCATGATTCATGATTCATTTCATGAGTCATTATTCGATTCATGATTCATGATTAATGATTCAATTTATTATTCATGATTCATGATTCAATTCATAATTCATGATTCGATTCATGATTCATGATTCAATTCATGATTCATGATTCATGATTCAATTCATGATTCATTATTAATGATTAAATTTATGATTCATGATTCATGATTCGTGATTCATGATTCATGATTCGATTCATGATTCTTGATTCATGATTCAATTCATGATTCATGATTCATAATTCAATTCATGATTCATGATTCATGATTTAATTCATGATTCATGATTTGAATTATGATTCTTGATTCATGATTCATGATTTGATTCATGATTCATGATTCATGATTCAATTTATGATTCATGATTCATGATTCATGATTCAATTCATGATTCATGATTCAATTCATCATTCAATTCCTGATTCATGATTCATGATTCAATTCATTATTCATAATTTATGATTCATGATTCAATTCATAATTTATAATTCATGATTCATGATTCATGATTTGATTCATGATTCAATTCATGATTCATGATTCATGATTCATAATTCATGATTCATGATTTGATTCATGAATTATGAATCGATTCATGATTCATGATTCAATTAATGATTGATGATTCATGATTCAATTCATGATTCATGATTCATGATTCAATTCATGATTCAATTCATGATTCAACTCATGATTCATGATTCAATTCATGATTTATGATTCGATTCATGATTCATGATTCAATTCATGAATCATGATTCAATTCATGATTCATGATTCATGAATCGATTCATGATTCATGATTCAATTCATGATTCATGATTGATAAATTATGATTTGATTCATGATTCATGATGCAATTCACGATTTAATTTCTGATTCAATTCATTTTTCATGATTCGATTTATGATTCATGATTCAATTCAAAATTCATGATTCATGATTTATGATTCAATTCATGATCCATAATTCGATTCATGATTCAATTCATGATTCAATTCATGATTCATGATTTAATTCATTATTCAATTCATGATTCATGATTTGATTCATGATTCAATTCATGATTCAATTCATGATTCATTATTCATGATTCAAATCATGATTCATGATTCATGATTCAATTCATTAATTCATGATTTGTGATTCATGGTTCAATTTATTATTCATGATTCATGATTCAATTCATGTTTCATGATTCATGATTCAATTCATGATTCATGATTTGATTCATGAATATTGATTCATGATTTGATTCATGATTCTTGATTCATGATTCATGATTCGATTCATGATTCATGATTCATGATTCAATTCATGATTCATGATTCATGATTCATTTCATGAATCATTATTTAATTCATGATTCATGATTAATGATTCAATTTATGATTCATGATTCAATTTATAATTCATGATTCGATTCATGATTCAATTCATGATTCATGATTCATGATTCAAGTCATGATTCATGATTTAATTCATAATTCATGATTAATGATTCAATTTATGATTCATGATTCATGATTCGTGATTAATGGTTCATGATTCGATTCATGATTCTTGATTCATGATTCAATTCATGAGTCATGATTCATAATTCAATTCATGATTCATGATTCATGATTTAATTCATGATTCATGATTTGAATTATAATTCTTGATTCATGATTCATGATTTGATTCATGATTCATGATTCATGATTCATGATTCAATTCATGATTCATGATTCATGATTCAATTCATAATTTATGATTCGATTCATGATTAATGATTCAATTCATGATTCATGATTCATGATTCAATTTATGATTCATGATTCGATTCATGATTCATGAGTCATGATTTAATTCATGATTCAAGTCATGATTCATGATTCATGATTCATGATTTAATTCATGATTCATGATTCATGATTCAATTTATGATTCATGATTCATGATTCATGATTCATGATTCAATTCCTGATTCATGATTCATGATTCAATTCATGATTCATAATTTATGATTCATGATTCAATTCATAATTTATAATTCATGATTCATGATTCATGATTCATGATTTGATTCATGACTCATGATTCAAATCATGATTCATGATTTGTGATTCATGATTCAATTCATGATTCATTTCTTGATTCATGATTCATGATTCATGATTCGATTCATGAATCGATTCATGATTCATGATTCAAGTCATGATTCATGATTCATGATTCATTTCATGATTCATTATTCGATTCATGATTCATTTCATTATTCATTATTCGATTCATGATTCATGATTATTGATTCAATTTATGATTCATGATTCAATTCATAATTCATGATTCGATTCATGATTCATGATTCAATTCATGATTCATGATTCATGATTCAAGTCATGATTCATGATTCAATTCATGATTCATGATTCATGATTCAATTCATGATTCATGATTCATGTTTCAATTCATAATTCATGATTCGATTCCTGATTCATGATTCAATTCATGATTCATGATTCATGATTCATTTCATGAGTCATTATTCGATTCATGATTCATGATTAATGATTCAATTTATGATTTATGATTCATGATTCAATTCATAATTCATGATTCGATTCATGATTCGTGATTCAATTCATGATTCATGATTCATGATTCAAGTCATAATTCATGATTCAATTCATGATTCATGATTAAATTTATGATTCATGATTCATGATTCGTGATTCATGATTTATGATTCGATTCATGATTCTTGATTCATAATTCAATTCATGATTCATGATTCATTTCATGAGTCATTATTCGATTCATGATTCATGATTAATGATTCAATTTATTATTCATGATTCATGATTCAATTCATAATTCATGATTCGATTCATGATTCATGATTCAATTCATGATTCATGATTCATGATTCAATTCATGATTCATTATTAATGATTAAATTTATGATTCATGATTCATGATTCGTGATTCATGATTCATGATTCGATTCATGATTCTTGATTCATGATTCAATTCATGATTCATGATTCATAATTCAATTTATGATTCATGATTCATGATTTAATTCATGATTCATGATTTGAATTATGATTCTTGATTCATGATTCATGATTTGATTCATGATTCATGATTCATGATTCAATTTATGATTCATGATTCATGATTCATGATTCAATTCATGATTCATGATTCAATTCATCATTCAATTCCTGATTCATGATTCATGATTCAATTCATTATTCATAATTTATGATTCATGATTCAATTCATAATTTATAATTCATGATTCATGATTCATGATTTGATTCATGATTCAATTCATGATTCATGATTCATGATTCATAATTCATGATTCATGATTTGATTCATGAATTATGAATCGATTCATGATTCATGATTCAATTAATGATTGATGATTCATGATTCAATTCATGATTCATGATTCATGATTCAATTCATGATTCAATTCATGATTCAACTCATGATTCATGATTCAATTCATGATTTATGATTCGATTCATGATTCATGATTCAATTCATGAATCATGATTCGATTAATGATTCATGATTCAATTCATGAATCATGATTCAATTCATGATTCATGATTCATGAATCGATTCATGATTCATGATTCAATTCATGATTCATGATTGATAAATTATGATTTGATTCATGATTCATGATGCAATTCACGATTTAATTTCTGATTCAATTCATTTTTCATGATTCGATTTATGATTCATGATTCAATTCAAAATTCATGATTCATGATTTATGATTCAATTCATGATCCATAATTCGATTCATGATTCAATTCATGATTCAATTCATGATTCATGATTTAATTCATTATTCAATTCATGATTCATGATTTGATTCATGATTCAATTCATGATTCAATTCATGATTCATTATTCATGATTCAAATCATGATTCATGATTCATGATTCAATTCATTAATTCATGATTTGTGATTCATGGTTCAATTTATTATTCATGATTCATGATTCATTTCATGAATCATTATTCAATTCATGATTCATGATTAATGATTCAATTTATGATTCATGATTCAATTTATAATTCATGATTCGATTCATGATTCAATTCATGATTCATGATTCATGATTCAATTCATGATTCAATTCATGATTCAACTCATGATTCATGATTCAATTCATGATTTATGATTCGATTCATGATTCATGATTCAATTCATTAATCATGATTCGATTCATGATTCATGATTCAATTCATGAATCATGATTCAATTCATGATTCATGATTCATGAATCGATTCATGATTCATGATTCAATTCATGATTCATGATTGATAAATTATGATTTGATTCATGATTCATGATGCAATTCACGATTTAATTTCTGATTCAATTCATTTTTCATGATTCGATTTATGATTCATGATTCAATTCAAAATTCATGATTCATGATTTATGATTCAATTCATGATCCATAATTCGATTCATGATTCAATTCATGATTCAATTCATGATTCATGATTTAATTCATTATTCAATTCATGATTCATGATTTAATTCATTATTCAATTCATGATTCATGATTTGATTCATGATTCAATTCATGATTCAATTCATGATTCATTATTCATGATTCAATTCATGTTTCATGATTCATGATTCAATTCATGATTCATGATTTGATTCATGAATATTGATTCATGATTTGATTCATGATTCTTGATTCATGATTCATGATTCGATTCATGATTCATGATTCATGATTCAATTCATGATTCATGATTCATGATTCATTTCATGAATCATTATTCAATTCATGATTCATGATTAATGATTCAATTTATGATTCATGATTCAATTTATAATTCATGATTCGATTCATGATTCAATTCATGATTCATGATTCATGATTCAAGTCATGATTCATGATTTAATTCATGATTCATGATTAATGATTCAATTTATGATTCATGATTCATGATTCGTGATTAATGGTTCATGATTCGATTCATGATTCTTGATTCATGATTCAATTCATGAGTCATGATTCATAATTCAATTCATGATTCATGATTCATGATTTAATTCATGATTCATGATTTGAATTATAATTCTTGATTCATGATTCATGATTTGATTCATGATTCATGATTCATGATTCATGATTCAATTCATGATTCATGATTCATGATTCAATTCATAATTTATGATTCGATTCATGATTTATGATTAATGATTCAATTTATTATTCATGATTCATGATTCAATTCATAATTCATGATTCGATTCATGATTCATGATTCAATTCATGATTCATGATTCAATTCATGATTCATTATTAATGATTAAATTTATGATTCATGATTCATGATTCGTGATTCATGATTCATGATTCGATTCATGATTCTTGATTCATGATTCAATTCATGATTCATGATTCATAATTCAATTCATGATTCATGATTCATGATTTAATTCATGATTCATGATTTGAATTATGATTCTTGATTCATGATTCATGATTTGATTCATGATTCATGATTCATGATTCAATTTATGATTCATGATTCATGATTCATAATTCAATTCATGATTCATGATTCAATTCATCATTCAATTCCTGATTCATGATTCATGATTCAATTCATTATTCATAATTTATGATTCATGATTCAATTCATAATTTATGATTCATGATTCATGATTCATGATTCATGATTTGATTCATGATTCAATTCATGATTCATGATTCATGATTCATGATTCATGATTTGATTCATGAATTATGAATCGATTCATGATTCATGATTCAATTAATGATTGATGATTCATGATTCAATTCATGATTCATGATTCATGATTCAATTCATGATTCAATTCTTGATTCAACTCATGATTCATGATTCAATTCATGATTCATGATTGATAATTTATGATTTGATTCATGATTCATGATGCAATTCACGATTTAATTTCTGATTCAATTCATTATTCATGATTCGATTTATGATTCATGATTCAATTCATAATTCATGATTCATGATTTATGATTATATTCATGATTCATAATTCGATTCATGATTCAATTCATGATTCAATTCATGATTCATGATTTAATTCATTATTCAATTCATGATTCATGATTTGATTCATGATTCATGATTCAATTCATGATTCAATTCATGATTCATTATTCATGATTCAAATCATGGTTCATGATTCATGATTCATGATTCAATTCATTAATTCATGATTTGTGATTCATGATTCAATTCATGATTCATGATTCGATTCATGATTCATGATTTATGGTTCAATTCATTATTCATGATTCATGATTCAATTCATGTTTCATGATTCATGATTCAATTCATGATTCATGATTTGATTAATTATTCTTGATTCATGATTTGATTCATGATTCTTGATTCATAATTCATGATTCGATTCATGATTCATGATTCATGATTCAATTCATGATTCATGATTCATGTTTCAATTCATAATTCATGATTCGATTCATGATTCATGATTCAATTCATGATTCATGATTCATGATTCATTTCATGAGTCATTATTCGATTCATGATTCATGATTAATGATTCAATTTATGATTTATGATTCATGATTCAATTCATAATTCATGATTCGATTCATGATTCATGATTCAATTCATGATTCATGATTCATGATTCAAGTCATGATTCATGATTAATGATTAAATTTATGATTCATGATTCATGATTCGTGATTCATGATTCATGATTCGATTCATGATTCTTGATTCATAATTCTATTCATGATTCATGATTCATTTCATGAGTCATTATTCGATTCATGATTCATGATTAATGATTCAATTTATTATTCATGATTCATGATTCAATTCATAATTCATGATTCGATTCATGATTCATGATTCAATTCATGATTCATGATTCATGATTCAATTCATGATTCATTATTAATGATTAAATTTATGATTCATGATTCATGATTCGTGATTCATGATTCATGATTCATGATTCGATTCATGATTCTTGATTCATGATTCAATTCATGATTCATGATTCATAATTCAATTCATGATTCATGATTCATGATTTGAATTATGATTCTTGATTCATGATTCATGATTTGATTCATGATTCATGATTCATGATTCAATTTATGATTCATGATTCATGATTCATGATTCAATTCATGATTCATGATTCAATTCATCATTCAATTCCTGATTCATGATTCATGATTCAATTCATTATTCATAATTTATGATTCATGATTCAATTCATAATTTATAATTCATGATTCATGATTCATGATTCATAATTCATGATTCATGATTTGATTCATGAATTATGAATCGATTCATGATTCATGATTCAATTAATGATTGATGATTCATGATTCAATTCATGATTCATGATTCAATTCATGATTTAATTCATGATTCAACTCATGATTCATGATTCAATTCATGATTTATGATTCGATTCATGATTCATGATTCAATTCATGAATCATGATTCAATTCATGATTCATGATTCATGATTCGATTCATGATTCATGATTCAATTCATGATTCATGATTGATAATTTATGATTTGATTCATGATTCATGATGCAATTCACGATTTAATTTCTGATTCAATTCATTATTCATGATTCGATTTATGATTCATGATTCAATTCAAAATTCATGATTCATGATTTATGATTCAATTCATGATCCATAATTCGATTCATGATTCAATTCATGATTCAATTCATGATTCATGATTTAATTCATTATTCAATTCATGATTCATGATTTGATTCATGATTCATGATTCAATTCATGATTCAATTCATGATTCATTATTCATGATTCAAATCATGATTCATGATTCATGATTCAATTCATTAATTCATGATTTGTGATTCATGGTTCAATTTATTATTCATGATTCATGATTCAATTCATGTTTCATGATTCATGATTCAATTCATGATTCATGATTTTATTCATGAATCTTGATTCATGATTTGATTCATGATTCTTGATTCATGATTCATGATTCGATTCATGATTCATGATTAATGATTTAATTTATGATTCATGATTCATTTCATGAATCATTATTCAATTCTTGATTCATGATTAATGATTCAATTTATGATTCATGATTCAATTTATAATTCATGATTCGATTCATGATTCAATTCATGATTCATGATTCATGATTCAAGTCATGATTCATGATTTAATTCATGATTCATGATTAATGATTTAATTTATGATTCATGATTCATGATTCGTGATTAATGGTTCATGATTCGATTCATGATTCATGATTCATGATTCAATTCATGATTCATGATTCATAATTCAATTCATGATTCATGATTTAATTCATGATTCATGATTTGAATTATAATTCTTGATTCATGATTCATGATTTGATTCATGATTCATGATTCATGATACATGATTCAATTCATGATTCATGATTCATGATTCAATTCATAATTTATGATTCGATTCATGATTAATGATTCAAATCATGATTCATGATTCATGATTCAATTTATGATTCATGATTCGATTCATCATTCATGATTTATGATTTAATTCATGATTCATGATTCATGATTCAAGTCATGATTCATGATTCATGATTTAATTCATGATTCATGATTCATGATTCAATTTATGATTCATGATTCATGATTCATGATTCATGATTCGATTCATGATTCATGATTCAATTCATGATTCAATTCATGATTAATTATTCATGATTCAAATCATGATTCATGATTCATGATTCATGATTCAATTCATTAATTCATGATTTGTGAGTCATGGTTCAATTTATTATTCATGATTCATGATTCGTTTCATGATTCATGATTCAATTCATGATTCATGATTTGATTCATGATTCTTGATTCATGATTTGATTCATGATTCTTGATTCATGATTCATGATTCGATTCAGGATTCATGATTCATGATTCAATTCATGATTCATGATTCATGATTCAATTTATAATTCATGATTCGATTCATGATTCATGATTCAATTCATGATTCATGATTCATGATTCATTTCATGAGTCATTATTCGATTCATGATTCATGATTCATGATTCAATTTATGATTCATGATTCAATTTATAATTCATGATTCAATTCATGATTCATGATTCATGATTCAAGTCATGTTTCATGATTTAATTCATGATTCATGATTTAATTCATGATTCATGATTAATGATTCAATTTATGATTCATGATTCATGATTCGTGATTCATGATTCATGATTCGATTCATGATTCTTGATTCATGATTTAATTCATGATTCATGATTCATAATTCAATTCATGATTCATGATTCATGATTTAATTCATGATTCATGATTTGAATTATAATTCTTGATTCATGATTCATGATTTGATTCATGATTCATGATTCATGATTCATGATTCAATTCATGATTCATGATTCATGATTCAATTCATGATTCATTATTCGATTCATGATTTATGATTAATGATTCAATTTATTATTCATGATTCATGATTCAATTCATAATTCATGATTCGATTCATGATTCATGATTCAATTCATGATTCAATTCATGATTCATTATTAATGATTAAATTTATGATTCATGATTCATGATTCGTGATTCATGATTCATGATTCGATTCATGATTCTTGATTCATGATTCAATTCATGATTCATGATTCATAATTCAATTCATGATTCATGATTCATGATTTAATTCATGATTCATGATTTGAATTATGATTCTTGATTCATGATTCATGATTTGATTCATGATTCATGATTCATGATTCATGATTCAATTTATGATTCATGATTCATGATTCATAATTCAATTCATGATTCATGATTCAATTCATCATTCAATTCCTGATTCATGATTCATGATTCAATTCATTATTCATAATTTATGATTCATGATTCAATTCATAATTTATGATTCATGATTCATGATTCATGATTCATGATTCATGATTTGATTCATGATTCAATTCATGATTCATGATTCATGATTCATGATTCATGATTCATGATTTGATTCATGAATTATGAATCGATTCATGATTCATGATTCAATTAATGATTGATGATTCATGATTCAATTCATGATTCATGATTCATGATTCAATTCATGATTCAATTCTTGATTCAACTCATGATTCATGATTCAATTCATGATTCATGATTGATAGTTTATGATTTGATTCATGATTCATGATGCAATTCACGATTTAATTTCTGATTCAATTCATTATTCATGATTTGATTTATGATTCATGATTCAATTCATAATTCATGATTCATGATTTATGATTATATTCATGATTCATAATTCGATTCATGATTCAATTCATGATTCAATTCATGATTCATGATTTAATTCATTATTCAATTCATGATTCATGATTTGATTCATGATTCATGATTCAATTCATGATTCAATTCATGATTCATTATTCATGATTCAAATCATGGTTCATGATTCATGATTCATGATTCAATTCATTAATTCATGATTTGTGATTCATGATTCAATTCATGATTCATGATTCGATTCATGATTCATGATTTATGGTTCAATTCATTATTCATGATTCATGATTCAATTCATGTTTCATGATTCATGATTCAATTCATGATTCATGATTTGATTAATGATTCTTGATTCATGATTTGATTCATGATTCTTGATTCATAATTCATGATTCGATTCATGATTCATGATTCATGATTCAATTCATGATTCATGATTCATGTTTCAATTCATAATTCATGATTCGATTCATGATTCATGATTCAATTCATGATTCATGATTCATGATTCATTTCATGAGTCATTATTCGATTCATGATTCATGATTAATGATTCAATTTATGATTTATAATTCATGATTCAATTCATAATTCATGATTCGATTCATGATTCATGATTCAATTCATGATTCATGATTCATGATTCAAGTCATGATTCATGATTCAATTCATGATTCATGATTAATGATTAAATTTATGATTCATGATTCATGATTCGTGATTCATGATTCATGATTCGATTCATGATTCTTGATTCATAATTCTATTCATGATTCATGATTCATTTCATGAGTCATTATTCGATTCATGATTCATGATTCATGATTCAATTCATGATTCATGATTCATGATTCAATTCATGATTCATTATTAATGATTAAATTTATGATTCATGATTCATGATTCGTGATTCATGATTCATGATTCGATTCATGATTCTTGATTCATGATTCAATTCATGATTCATGATTCATAATTCAATTCATGATTCATGATTCATGATTTGAATTATGATTCTTGATTCATGATTCATGATTTGATTCATGATTCATGATTCATGATTCAATTTATGATTCATGATTCGTGATTCATGATTCAATTCATGATTCATGATTCAATTCATCATTCAATTCCTGATTCATGATTCATGATTCAATTCATTATTCATAATTTATGATTCATGATTCAATTCATAATTTATAATTCATGATTCATGATTCATGATTCATGATTTGATTCATGATTCAATTCATAATTCATGATTCATGATTCATAATTCATGATTCATGATTTGATTCATGAATTATGAATCGATTCATGATTCATGATTCAATTAATGATTGATGATTCATGATTCAATTCATGATTCATGATTCAATTCATGATTTAATTCATGATTCAACTCATGATTCATGATTCAATTCATGATTTATGATTCGATTCATGATTCATGATTCAATTCATGAATCATGATTCAATTCATGATTCATGATTCATGATTCGATTCATGATTCATGATTCAATTCATGATTCATGATTGATAATTTATGATTTGATTCATGATTCATGATGCAATTCACGATTTAATTTCTGATTCAATTCATTATTCATGATTCGATTTATGATTCATGATTCAATTCAAAATTCATGATTCATGATTTATGATTCAATTCATGATCCATAATTCGATTCATGATTCAATTCATGATTCAATTCATGATTCATGATTTAATTCATTATTCAATTCATGATTCATGATTTGATTCATGATTCATGATTCAATTCATGATTCAATTCATGATTCATTATTCATGATTCAAATCATGATTCATGATTCATGATTCAATTCATTAATTCATGATTTGTGATTCATGGTTCAATTTATTATTCATGATTCATGATTCAATTCATGTTTCATGATTCATGATTCAATTCATGATTCATGATTTGATTCATGAATCTTGATTCATGAATCTTGATTCATGATTTGATTCATGATTCTTGATTCATGATTCATGATTCGATTCATGATTCATGATTAATGATTTAATTTATGATTCATGATTCATTTCATGAATCATTATTCAATTCATGATTCATGATTAATGATTCAATTTATGATTCATGATTCAATTTATAATTCATGATTCGATTCATGATTCAATTCATGATTCATGATTCATGATTCAAGTCATGATTCATGATTTAATTCATGATTCATGATTAATGATTTAATTTATGATTCATGATTCATGATTCGTGATTAATGGTTCATGATTCGATTCATGATTCATGATTCATGATTCAATTCATGATTCATGATTCATAATTCAATTCATGATTCATGATTCATGATTCATGATTCATGATTTAATTCATGATTCATGATTTGAATTATAATTCTTGATTCATGATTCATGATTTTTTTCATGATTCATGATTCATGATTCATGATTCAATTCATGATTCATGATTCATGATTCAATTCATAATTTATGATTCGATTCATGATTAATGATTCAAATCATGATTCATGATTCATGATTCAATTTATGATTCATGATTCGATTCATCATTCATGATTTATGATTTAATTCATGATTCATGATTCATGATTCAATTCATGATTCATGATTCATGATTCATGATTTAATTCATGATTCATGATTCATGATTCAATTTATGATTCATGATTCATGATTCATGATTCAATTCCTGATTCATGATTCATGATTCAATTCATGATTCATAATTTATGATTCATGATTCAATTCATAATTTATAATTCATGATTCATGATTCATGATTCATGATTCAATTCATAATTCATGATTCAATTCATGATTCAATTCATGATTCATGATTCATGATTTGATTCATGATTCATGAATTATGATTCATAATTCATGATTTGATTCATGAATTATGATTCGATTAATGATTCATGATTCAATTCATGATTCGATTCCTGATTCAATTCTTGATTCATGATTCGATTCATGATTCATGATTCAATTCATGATTCATGATTCAATTCATGATTAATGATTCATGAATGAATTCATGATTCATGATTCAATTCATGATTCGATTCCTGATTCAATTCATGATTCATGATTCATGATTAATGATTCAATTCATGATTCAATTCATGATTCACGATTTGATTCATGATTCATGATTCAATTCATGAATCATGATTCATGATTCAATTCATGAATCATGATTCATGATTCATGATTCATGATTCAATTCATGATTTATGATTTGATTCATAAATTCATGATTCAATTCATGATTCATGATTCAATTCATGATTCATGATTCATAATTCGATTCATGATTCATGATTCAATTCATGATTCATGATTGATAATTCATGATTCGATTCATGATTCATGATTCAATTCATAATTCATGATTCATGATTTATGATTCAATTCATGATTCATAATTCAATTCATGATTCAATTCATGATTCAATTCATGATTCAATTCATGATTCATGATTTGATTCATGATTCATGATTCAATTCATGATTCAATTCATGATTCATTATTCATGATTCTATTCATGATTCATGACTCATAATTCAAATCATGATTCATGATTTGTGATTCATGATTCAATTCATGATTCATGATTCGATTCTTGATTCATGATTCATGATTCATGATTCGATTCATGATTCGATTCATGATTCATGATTCAAGTCATGATTCATGATTCATTTCATGATTCATTATTCGATTCATGATTCATTTCATGATTCATTATTCGATTCATGATTCATGATTAATGATTCAATTTATGATTCATGATTCATGATTCAATTCATAATTCATGATTCGATTCATGATTCATGATTCAATTCATGATTCATGATTCATGATTCAAGTCATGATTCATGATTCAATTCATGATTCATGATTAATGATTCAATTTATGATTCATGATTCATGATTCGTGATTCATGATTCATGATTCGATTCATGATTCTTTATTCATGATTCAATTCATGATTCATGATTCATGATTCAATTCATAATTCATGATTCGATTCATAATTCAAGATTCAATTCATGATTCATAATTCATGATTCATTTCATGATTCAATATTCGATTCATGATTCATGATTCAATTCATGATTCATGATTCATGATTCAATTCATGATTCAAAATTTATGATTCACGATTCAATTCATAATTTATAATTCATGATTCATGATTCATGATTCATGATTCAATTCATAATTCATGATTTGTGATTCATGGTTCAATTTATTATTCATGATTCATGATTCATTTCATGAATCATTATTCAATTCATGATTCATGATTAATGATTCAATTTATGATTCATGATTCAATTTATAATTCATGATTCGATTCATGATTCAATTCATGATTCATGATTCATGATTCAATTCATGATTCAATTCATGATTCAACTCATGATTCATGATTCAATTCATGATTTATGATTCGATTCATGATTCATGATTCAATTCATGAATCATGATTCGATTCATGATTCATGATTCAATTCATGAATCATGATTCAATTCATGATTCATGATTCATGAATCGATTCATGATTCATGATTCAATTCATGATTCATGATTGATAAATTATGATTTGATTCATGATTCATGATGCAATTCACGATTTAATTTCTGATTCAATTCATTTTTCATGATTCGATTTATGATTCATGATTCAATTCAAAATTCATGATTCATGATTTATGATTCAATTCATGATCCATAATTCGATTCATGATTCAATTCATGATTCAATTCATGATTCATGATTTAATTCATTATTCAATTCATGATTCATGATTTAATTCATTATTCAATTCATGATTCATGATTTGATTCATGATTCAATTCATGATTCAATTCATGATTCATTATTCATGATTCAATTCATGTTTCATGATTCATGATTCAATTCATGATTCATGATTTGATTCATGAATATTGATTCATGATTTGATTCATGATTCTTGATTCATGATTCATGATTCGATTCATGATTCATGATTCATGATTCAATTCATGATTCATGATTCATGATTCATTTCATGAATCATTATTCAATTCATGATTCATGATTAATGATTCAATTTATGATTCATGATTCAATTTATAATTCATGATTCGATTCATGATTCAATTCATGATTCATGATTCATGATTCAAGTCATGATTCATGATTTAATTCATGATTCATGATTAATGATTCAATTTATGATTCATGATTCATGATTCGTGATTAATGGTTCATGATTCGATTCATGATTCTTGATTCATGATTCAATTCATGAGTCATGATTCATAATTCAATTCATGATTCATGATTCATGATTTAATTCATGATTCATGATTTGAATTATAATTCTTGATTCATGATTCATGATTTGATTCATGATTCATGATTCATGATTCATGATTCAATTCATGATTCATGATTCATGATTCAATTCATAATTTATGATTCGATTCATGATTTATGATTAATGATTCAATTTATTATTCATGATTCATGATTCAATTCATAATTCATGATTCGATTCATGATTCATGATTCAATTCATGATTCATGATTCATGATTTAATTCATGATTCATGATTTGAATTATGATTCTTGATTCATGATTCATGATTTGATTCATGATTCATGATTCATGATTCAATTTATGATTCATGATTCATGATTCATAATTCAATTCATGATTCATGATTCAATTCATCATTCAATTCCTGATTCATGATTCATGATTCAATTCATTATTCATAATTTATGATTCATGATTCAATTCATAATTTATGATTCATGATTCATGATTCATGATTCATGATTTGATTCATGATTCAATTCATGATTCATGATTCATGATTCATGATTCATGATTTGATTCATGAATTATGAATCGATTCATGATTCATGATTCAATTAATGATTGATGATTCATGATTCAATTCATGATTCATGATTCATGATTCAATTCATGATTCAATTCTTGATTCAACTCATGATTCATGATTCAATTCATGATTCATGATTGATAATTTATGATTTGATTCATGATTCATGATGCAATTCACGATTTAATTTCTGATTCAATTCATTATTCATGATTCGATTTATGATTCATGATTCAATTCATAATTCATGATTCATGATTTATGATTATATTCATGATTCATAATTCGATTCATGATTCAATTCATGATTCAATTCATGATTCATGATTTAATTCATTATTCAATTCATGATTCATGATTTGATTCATGATTCATGATTCAATTCATGATTCAATTCATGATTCATTATTCATGATTCAAATCATGGTTCATGATTCATGATTCATGATTCAATTCATTAATTCATGATTTGTGATTCATGATTCAATTCATGATTCATGATTCGATTCATGATTCATGATTTATGGTTCAATTCATTATTCATGATTCATGATTCAATTCATGTTTCATGATTCATGATTCAATTCATGATTCATGATTTGATTAATTATTCTTGATTCATGATTTGATTCATGATTCTTGATTCATAATTCATGATTCGATTCATGATTCATGATTCATGATTCAATTCATGATTCATGATTCATGTTTCAATTCATAATTCATGATTCGATTCATGATTCATGATTCAATTCATGATTCATGATTCATGATTCATTTCATGAGTCATTATTCGATTCATGATTCATGATTAATGATTCAATTTATGATTTATGATTCATGATTCAATTCATAATTCATGATTCGATTCATGATTCATGATTCAATTCATGATTCATGATTCATGATTCAAGTCATGATTCATGATTAATGATTAAATTTATGATTCATGATTCATGATTCGTGATTCATGATTCATGATTCGATTCATGATTCTTGATTCATAATTCTATTCATGATTCATGATTCATTTCATGAGTCATTATTCGATTCATGATTCATGATTAATGATTCAATTTATTATTCATGATTCATGATTCAATTCATAATTCATGATTCGATTCATGATTCATGATTCAATTCATGATTCATGATTCATGATTCAATTCATGATTCATTATTAATGATTAAATTTATGATTCATGATTCATGATTCGTGATTCATGATTCATGATTCATGATTCGATTCATGATTCTTGATTCATGATTCAATTCATGATTCATGATTCATAATTCAATTCATGATTCATGATTCATGATTTGAATTATGATTCTTGATTCATGATTCATGATTTGATTCATGATTCATGATTCATGATTCAATTTATGATTCATGATTCATGATTCATGATTCAATTCATGATTCATGATTCAATTCATCATTCAATTCCTGATTCATGATTCATGATTCAATTCATTATTCATAATTTATGATTCATGATTCAATTCATAATTTATAATTCATGATTCATGATTCATGATTCATAATTCATGATTCATGATTTGATTCATGAATTATGAATCGATTCATGATTCATGATTCAATTAATGATTGATGATTCATGATTCAATTCATGATTCATGATTCAATTCATGATTTAATTCATGATTCAACTCATGATTCATGATTCAATTCATGATTTATGATTCGATTCATGATTCATGATTCAATTCATGAATCATGATTCAATTCATGATTCATGATTCATGATTCGATTCATGATTCATGATTCAATTCATGATTCATGATTGATAATTTATGATTTGATTCATGATTCATGATGCAATTCACGATTTAATTTCTGATTCAATTCATTATTCATGATTCGATTTATGATTCATGATTCAATTCAAAATTCATGATTCATGATTTATGATTCAATTCATGATCCATAATTCGATTCATGATTCAATTCATGATTCAATTCATGATTCATGATTTAATTCATTATTCAATTCATGATTCATGATTTGATTCATGATTCATGATTCAATTCATGATTCAATTCATGATTCATTATTCATGATTCAAATCATGATTCATGATTCATGATTCAATTCATTAATTCATGATTTGTGATTCATGGTTCAATTTATTATTCATGATTCATGATTCAATTCATGTTTCATGATTCATGATTCAATTCATGATTCATGATTTTATTCATGAATCTTGATTCATGATTTGATTCATGATTCTTGATTCATGATTCATGATTCGATTCATGATTCATGATTAATGATTTAATTTATGATTCATGATTCATTTCATGAATCATTATTCAATTCTTGATTCATGATTAATGATTCAATTTATGATTCATGATTCAATTTATAATTCATGATTCGATTCATGATTCAATTCATGATTCATGATTCATGATTCAAGTCATGATTCATGATTTAATTCATGATTCATGATTAATGATTTAATTTATGATTCATGATTCATGATTCGTGATTAATGGTTCATGATTCGATTCATGATTCATGATTCATGATTCAATTCATGATTCATGATTCATAATTCAATTCATGATTCATGATTTAATTCATGATTCATGATTTGAATTATAATTCTTGATTCATGATTCATGATTTGATTCATGATTCATGATTCATGATACATGATTCAATTCATGATTCATGATTCATGATTCAATTCATAATTTATGATTCGATTCATGATTAATGATTCAAATCATGATTCATGATTCATGATTCAATTTATGATTCATGATTCGATTCATCATTCATGATTTATGATTTAATTCATGATTCATGATTCATGATTCAAGTCATGATTCATGATTCATGATTTAATTCATGATTCATGATTCATGATTCAATTTATGATTCATGATTCATGATTCATGATTCATGATTCGATTCATGATTCATGATTCAATTCATGATTCAATTCATGATTAATTATTCATGATTCAAATCATGATTCATGATTCATGATTCATGATTCAATTCATTAATTCATGATTTGTGAGTCATGGTTCAATTTATTATTCATGATTCATGATTCGTTTCATGATTCATGATTCAATTCATGATTCATGATTTGATTCATGATTCTTGATTCATGATTTGATTCATGATTCTTGATTCATGATTCATGATTCGATTCAGGATTCATGATTCATGATTCAATTCATGATTCATGATTCATGATTCAATTTATAATTCATGATTCGATTCATGATTCATGATTCAATTCATGATTCATGATTCATGATTCATTTCATGAGTCATTATTCGATTCATGATTCATGATTCATGATTCAATTTATGATTCATGATTCAATTTATAATTCATGATTCAATTCATGATTCATGATTCATGATTCAAGTCATGTTTCATGATTTAATTCATGATTCATGATTTAATTCATGATTCATGATTAATGATTCAATTTATGATTCATGATTCATGATTCGTGATTCATGATTCATGATTCGATTCATGATTCTTGATTCATGATTTAATTCATGATTCATGATTCATAATTCAATTCATGATTCATGATTCATGATTTAATTCATGATTCATGATTTGAATTATAATTCTTGATTCATGATTCATGATTTGATTCATGATTCATGATTCATGATTCATGATTCAATTCATGATTCATGATTCATGATTCAATTCATGATTCATTATTCGATTCATGATTTATGATTAATGATTCAATTTATTATTCATGATTCATGATTCAATTCATAATTCATGATTCGATTCATGATTCATGATTCAATTCATGATTCAATTCATGATTCATTATTAATGATTAAATTTATGATTCATGATTCATGATTCGTGATTCATGATTCATGATTCGATTCATGATTCTTGATTCATGATTCAATTCATGATTCATGATTCATAATTCAATTCATGATTCATGATTCATGATTTAATTCATGATTCATGATTTGAATTATGATTCTTGATTCATGATTCATGATTTGATTCATGATTCATGATTCATGATTCATGATTCAATTTATGATTCATGATTCATGATTCATAATTCAATTCATGATTCATGATTCAATTCATCATTCAATTCCTGATTCATGATTCATGATTCAATTCATTATTCATAATTTATGATTCATGATTCAATTCATAATTTATGATTCATGATTCATGATTCATGATTCATGATTCATGATTTGATTCATGATTCAATTCATGATTCATGATTCATGATTCATGATTCATGATTCATGATTTGATTCATGAATTATGAATCGATTCATGATTCATGATTCAATTAATGATTGATGATTCATGATTCAATTCATGATTCATGATTCATGATTCAATTCATGATTCAATTCTTGATTCAACTCATGATTCATGATTCAATTCATGATTCATGATTGATAGTTTATGATTTGATTCATGATTCATGATGCAATTCACGATTTAATTTCTGATTCAATTCATTATTCATGATTTGATTTATGATTCATGATTCAATTCATAATTCATGATTCATGATTTATGATTATATTCATGATTCATAATTCGATTCATGATTCAATTCATGATTCAATTCATGATTCATGATTTAATTCATTATTCAATTCATGATTCATGATTTGATTCATGATTCATGATTCAATTCATGATTCAATTCATGATTCATTATTCATGATTCAAATCATGGTTCATGATTCATGATTCATGATTCAATTCATTAATTCATGATTTCTGATTCATGATTCAATTCATGATTCATGATTCGATTCATGATTCATGATTTATGGTTCAATTCATTATTCATGATTCATGATTCAATTCATGTTTCATGATTCATGATTCAATTCATGATTCATGATTTGATTAATGATTCTTGATTCATGATTTGATTCATGATTCTTGATTCATAATTCATGATTCGATTCATGATTCATGATTCATGATTCAATTCATGATTCATGATTCATGTTTCAATTCATAATTCATGATTCGATTCATGATTCATGATTCAATTCATGATTCATGATTCATGATTCATTTCATGAGTCATTATTCGATTCATGATTCATGATTAATGATTCAATTTATGATTTATAATTCATGATTCAATTCATAATTCATGATTCGATTCATGATTCATGATTCAATTCATGATTCATGATTCATGATTCAAGTCATGATTCATGATTCAATTCATGATTCATGATTAATGATTAAATTTATGATTCATGATTCATGATTCGTGATTCATGATTCATGATTCGATTCATGATTCTTGATTCATAATTCTATTCATGATTCATGATTCATTTCATGAGTCATTATTCGATTCATGATTCATGATTCATGATTCAATTCATGATTCATGATTCATGATTCAATTCATGATTCATTATTAATGATTAAATTTATGATTCATGATTCATGATTCGTGATTCATGATTCATGATTCGATTCATGATTCTTGATTCATGATTCAATTCATGATTCATGATTCATAATTCAATTCATGATTCATGATTCATGATTTGAATTATGATTCTTGATTCATGATTCATGATTTGATTCATGATTCATGATTCATGATTCAATTTATGATTCATGATTCGTGATTCATGATTCAATTCATGATTCATGATTCAATTCATCATTCAATTCCTGATTCATGATTCATGATTCAATTCATTATTCATAATTTATGATTCATGATTCAATTCATAATTTATAATTCATGATTCATGATTCATGATTCATGATTTGATTCATGATTCAATTCATAATTCATGATTCATGATTCATAATTCATGATTCATGATTTGATTCATGAATTATGAATCGATTCATGATTCATGATTCAATTAATGATTGATGATTCATGATTCAATTCATGATTCATGATTCAATTCATGATTTAATTCATGATTCAACTCATGATTCATGATTCAATTCATGATTTATGATTCGATTCATGATTCATGATTCAATTCATGAATCATGATTCAATTCATGATTCATGATTCATGATTCGATTCATGATTCATGATTCAATTCATGATTCATGATTGATAATTTATGATTTGATTCATGATTCATGATGCAATTCACGATTTAATTTCTGATTCAATTCATTATTCATGATTCGATTTATGATTCATGATTCAATTCAAAATTCATGATTCATGATTTATGATTCAATTCATGATCCATAATTCGATTCATGATTCAATTCATGATTCAATTCATGATTCATGATTTAATTCATTATTCAATTCATGATTCATGATTTGATTCATGATTCATGATTCAATTCATGATTCAATTCATGATTCATTATTCATGATTCAAATCATGATTCATGATTCATGATTCAATTCATTAATTCATGATTTGTGATTCATGGTTCAATTTATTATTCATGATTCATGATTCAATTCATGTTTCATGATTCATGATTCAATTCATGATTCATGATTTGATTCATGAATCTTGATTCATGAATCTTGATTCATGATTTGATTCATGATTCTTGATTCATGATTCATGATTCGATTCATGATTCATGATTAATGATTTAATTTATGATTCATGATTCATTTCATGAATCATTATTCAATTCATGATTCATGATTAATGATTCAATTTATGATTCATGATTCAATTTATAATTCATGATTCGATTCATGATTCAATTCATGATTCATGATTCATGATTCAAGTCATGATTCATGATTTAATTCATGATTCATGATTAATGATTTAATTTATGATTCATGATTCATGATTCGTGATTAATGGTTCATGATTCGATTCATGATTCATGATTCATGATTCAATTCATGATTCATGATTCATAATTCAATTCATGATTCATGATTCATGATTCATGATTCATGATTTAATTCATGATTCATGATTTGAATTATAATTCTTGATTCATGATTCATGATTTTTTTCATGATTCATGATTCATGATTCATGATTCAATTCATGATTCATGATTCATGATTCAATTCATAATTTATGATTCGATTCATGATTAATGATTCAAATCATGATTCATGATTCATGATTCAATTTATGATTCATGATTCGATTCATCATTCATGATTTATGATTTAATTCATGATTCATGATTCATGATTCAATTCATGATTCATGATTCATGATTCATGATTTAATTCATGATTCATGATTCATGATTCAATTTATGATTCATGATTCATGATTCATGATTCAATTCCTGATTCATGATTCATGATTCAATTCATGATTCATAATTTATGATTCATGATTCAATTCATAATTTATAATTCATGATTCATGATTCATGATTCATGATTCAATTCATAATTCATGATTCAATTCATGATTCAATTCATGATTCATGATTCATGATTTGATTCATGATTCATGAATTATGATTCATAATTCATGATTTGATTCATGAATTATGATTCGATTAATGATTCATGATTCAATTCATGATTCGATTCCTGATTCAATTCTTGATTCATGATTCGATTCATGATTCATGATTCAATTCATGATTCATGATTCAATTCATGATTAATGATTCATGAATGAATTCATGATTCATGATTCAATTCATGATTCGATTCCTGATTCAATTCATGATTCATGATTCATGATTAATGATTCAATTCATGATTCAATTCATGATTCACGATTTGATTCATGATTCATGATTCAATTCATGAATCATGATTCATGATTCAATTCATGAATCATGATTCATGATTCATGATTCATGATTCAATTCATGATTTATGATTTGATTCATAAATTCATGATTCAATTCATGATTCATGATTCAATTCATGATTCATGATTCATAATTCGATTCATGATTCATGATTCAATTCATGATTCATGATTGATAATTCATGATTCGATTCATGATTCATGATTCAATTCATAATTCATGATTCATGATTTATGATTCAATTCATGATTCATAATTCAATTCATGATTCAATTCATGATTCAATTCATGATTCAATTCATGATTCATGATTTGATTCATGATTCATGATTCAATTCATGATTCAATTCATGATTCATTATTCATGATTCTATTCATGATTCATGACTCATAATTCAAATCATGATTCATGATTTGTGATTCATGATTCAATTCATGATTCATGATTCGATTCTTGATTCATGATTCATGATTCATGATTCGATTCATGATTCGATTCATGATTCATGATTCAAGTCATGATTCATGATTCATTTCATGATTCATTATTCGATTCATGATTCATTTCATGATTCATTATTCGATTCATGATTCATGATTAATGATTCAATTTATGATTCATGATTCATGATTCAATTCATAATTCATGATTCGATTCATGATTCATGATTCAATTCATGATTCATGATTCATGATTCAAGTCATGATTCATGATTCAATTCATGATTCATGATTAATGATTCAATTTATGATTCATGATTCATGATTCGTGATTCATGATTCATGATTCGATTCATGATTCTTTATTCATGATTCAATTCATGATTCATGATTCATGATTCAATTCATAATTCATGATTCGATTCATAATTCAAGATTCAATTCATGATTCATAATTCATGATTCATTTCATGATTCAATATTCGATTCATGATTCATGATTCAATTCATGATTCATGATTCATGATTCAATTCATGATTCAAAATTTATGATTCACGATTCAATTCATAATTTATAATTCATGATTCATGATTCATGATTCATGATTCAATTCATAATTCATGATTCAATTCATGAATTATGATTCAATTCATGATTCATTTCATGATTCATGATTCATGATTCGATTCATGATTCATGATTTATGATTCAATTCATGATTCATCATTCATGATTTGATTCATGATTCATGATTCAATTCATGATTTATTATTCATGATTCATGATTCAATTCATGATTTATGATTCGATTCATGATTCATGATTCAATTAATGATTCATGATTCATGATTCATTTCATGATTCATGATTCGATTCATGATTCATGATTCAATTCATAATTTATGATTGAATTCATAATTCATGATTCAATTCATGATTCATGATTCATGATTCAATTCATGATTCATGATTCAATTTATAATTTATGATTCGATTCATTTTTCATGATTCAATTCATGATTCATGATTCATGATTCAATTCATGATTCATGATTTGATTCATGATTCATGATTCATGATTGAATTCATGATTCATGATTCATGATTGAATTCATGATTCATGATTTATGATTCAATTTATGATTCATGATTCATGATTCATGATTCAATTCATGATTCATGATTCAATTCATCATTCAATTCCTGATTCATGATTCATGATTCAATTCATGATTCATAATTTATGATTCATGATTCAATTCATAATTTATAATTCATGATTCATGATTCATGATTTGATTCATGATTCAATTCATGATTTATGATTCATGATTCATGATTTGATTCATGAATTATGAATCGATTCATGATTCATGATTCAATTAATGATTGATGATTGATGATTTAATTCATGATTGATGATTCATGATTCAATTAATGATTGATGATTCATGATTCAATTCATGATTCATGATTCATGATTCAATTCATGATTCAACTCATGATTCAACTCATGATTCATGATTCAATTCATGATTTATGATTTGATTCATGATTCATGATTCAATTCATGAATCATGATTCAATTCATGATTTATGATTCATGATTCGATTCATGATTCATGATTCAAATCATGATTCATGATTGAAAATTTATGATTTGATTCATGATTCATGATGCAATTCATGATTTAATTTCTGATTCAATTCATTATTCATGATTCGATTTATGATTCATGATTCAATTCAAAATTCATGATTCATGATTTATGATTCAATTCATGATCCATAATTCGATTCATGATTCAGATCATGATTCGATTCATGATTCATGATTTAATTCATAATTCAATTCATGATTCATGATTTGATTCATGATTCATGATTCAATTCATGATTCAATTCATGATTCATTATTCATGATTCAAATCATGATTCATGATTCATGATTCAATTAATGATTGATGATTCATGATTGATGATTCATGATTCATGATTCAATTCATGATTTATGATTTGATTCATGATTCATGATTCAATTCATGATTCATGATTCAATTCATGATTCATGATTCGATTCATGATTCATGATTCGATTCATGATTCATGATTGATAATTCATGATTCGATTCATGATTCATGATTCGATTCATAATTCATGATTCAATTCATGATTCATGATTCAATTCATGATTCAATTCATGATTCATTATTCATGATTCAAATCATGATTCCTGATTCATGATTCATGATTCAATTCATTAATTCATGATTTGTGATTCATGGTTCAATTTATTATTCATGATTCATGATTCGTTTCATGATTCATGATTCAATTCATGATTCATGATTTGATTCATGATTCTTGATTCATGATTTGATTCATGATTCTTGATTCATGATTCATGATTCGATTCATGATTCATGATTCATGATTCAATTCATGATTCATGATTCATGATTCAATTCATAATTCATGATTTGATTCATGATTCTTGATTCATGATTCATGATTCGATTCATGATTCATGATTCATGATTCAATTCATGATTCATGATTCATGATTCAATTCATAATTCATGATTCGATTCATGATTCATGATTCAATTCATGATTCATGATTCATGATTCATTTCATGAGTCATTATTCGATTCATGATTCATGATTAATGATTCAATTTATGATTCATGATTCAATTTATAATTCATGATTCGATTCATGATTCAATTCATGATTCATGATTCATGATTCAAGTCATGATTCATGATTTAATTCATGATTCATGATTTAATTCATGATTCATGATTAATGATTCAATTTATGATTCATGATTCATGATTCGTGATTCATGATTCATGATTCGATTCATGATTCTTGATTCATGATTCAATTCATGATTCATGATTCATAATTCAATTCATGATTCATGATTCATGATTTAATTCATGATTCATGATTTGAATTATAATTCTTGATTCATGATTCATGATTTGATTCATGATTCATGATTCATGATTCAATTCATGATTCATGATTCAATTCATAATTTATGATTCGATTCATGATTAATGATTCAATTCATGATTCATGATTCAATTCATGATTCATGATTCGATTCATGATTCATGATTCAATTCATGATTCATGATTGATAATTCATGATTCGATTCATGATTCATGATTCAATTCATAATTCATGATTCAATTCATGATTCATAATTCAATTCATGATTCATTGCATGATTCATGATTCATGATTTGATTCATGATTCATGATTCAATTCATGATTCAATTCATGATTCATTATTCATGATTCAAATCATGATTCATGATTCATGATCCATGATTCAATTCATTAATTCATGATTTGTGATTCATGGTTCAATTTATTATTCATGATTCATGATTCGTTTCATGATTCATGATTCAATTCATGATTCATGATTTGATTCATGATTCTTGATTCATGATTTGATTCATGATTCTTGATTCATGATTCATTTCATGAGTCATTATTCGATTCATGATTCATGATTAATGATTCAATTCATGATTCATGATTCATGATTCATTTCATGAGTCATTATTCGATTCATGATTCATGATTAATGATTCAATTTATGATTCATGATTCAATTTATAATTCATGATTCAATTCATGATTCAATTCATGATTCTTGATTCATGATTCAAGTCATGATTCATGATTTAATTTATGATTCATGATTTAATTCATGATTCATGATTAATGATTCAATTTATGATTCATGATTCATGATTCGTGATTCATGATTCATGATTCGATTCATGATTCTTGATTCATGATTCAATTCATGATTCATGATTCATAATTCAATTCATGATTCATGATTCATGATTTAATTCATGATTCATGATATGAATTATAATTCTTGATTCATGATTCATGATTTGATTCATGATTCATGATTCATGATTCATGATTCAATTCATGATTCATGATTCATGATTCAATTCATAATTTAAGATTCGATTCATGATTAATGATTCAATTCATGATTCATGATTCAATTTATGATTCATGATTCGATTCATGATTCATGATTCAAGTCATGATTCATGATTCAAGTCATGATTCATGATTCATGATTGATGATTGATGATTTAATTCATGATTCATGATTCATGATTCAATTTATGATTCATGATTCATGATTCATGATTTAATTCATGATTCATGATTCATGATTCAATTCCTGATTAATGATTCATGATTCAATTCATGATTCATAATTTATGATTCATGATTCAATTCATAATTTATAATTCATGATTCATGATTAATGATTCAATTTATGATTCATGATTCAATTTATAATTCATGATTCGATTCATGATTCAATTCATGATTCATGATTCATGATTCAAGTCATGATTCATGATTCATGATTCAAGTCATGATTCATGATTTAATTCATGATTCATGATTAATGATTCAATTTATGATTCATGATTCATGATTCGTGATTAATGGTTCATGATTCGATTCATGATTCTTGATTCATGATTCAATTCATGATTCATGATTCATAATTCAATTCATGATTCATGATTCATGATTTAATTCATGATTCATGATATGAATTATAATTCTTGATTCATGATTCATGATTTGATTCATGATTCATGATTCATGATTCATGATTCAATTCATGATTCATGATTCATGATTCAATTCATATTTTATGATTCGATTCATGATTAATGATTCAATTCATGATTCATGATTCAATTTATGATTCATGATTCGATTCATGATTCATGATTCAAGTCATGATTCATGATTCAAGTCATGATTCATGATTCATGATTGATGATTGATGATTTAATTCATGATTCATGATTCATGATTCAATTTATGATTCATGATTCATGATTCATGATTTAATTCATGATTCATGATTCATGATTCAATTCCTGATTCATGATTCATGATTCAATTCATGATTCATAATTTATGATTCATGATTCAATTCATAATTTATAATTCATGATTCATGATTAATGATTCAATTTATGATTCATGATTCAATTTATAATTCATGATTCGATTCATGATTCAATTCATGATTCATGATTCATGATTCAAGTCATGATTCATGATTTAATTCATGATTCGATTCATGATTCAATTCATGATTCATGATTCATGATTCAAGTCATGATTCATGATTTAATTCATGATTCGATTCATGATTCAATTCATGATTCATGATTCATGATTCAAGTCATGATTCATGATTTAATTCATGATTCATGATTAATGATTCAATTTATGATTCATGATTCATGATTCGTGATTAATGGTTCATGATTCGATTCATGATTCTTGATTCATGATTCAATTCATGATTCATGATTCATAATTCAATTCATGATTCATGATTCATGATTTAATTCATGATTCATGATTTGAATTATAATTCTTGATTCATGATTCATGATTTGATTCATGATTCATGATTCATGATTCATGATTCAATTCATGATTCATGATTCATGGTTCAATTCATAATTTATGATTCCATTCATGATTAATGATTCAATTCATGATTCATGATTCATGATTCAATTTATGATTCATGATTCGATTCATGATTCATGATTCATGATTTAATTCATGATTCATGATTCATGATTCAAGTCATGATTCATGATTCATGATTTAATTCATGATTCATGATTCATGATTCAATTTATGATTCATGATTCATGATTCATGATTTAATTCATGATTCATGATTCATGATTCAATTTATGATTCATGATTCATGATTCATGATTCATGATTCAATTCCTGATTCATGATTCATGATTCAATTCATGATTCATAATTTATGATTCATGATTCAATTCATAATTTATAATTCATGATTAATGATTCATAATTCATGATTCAATTCATAATTCATGATTCAATTCATGATTCAATTCATGATTCATGATTCATGATTTGATTCATGATTCATGATTCATGATTCATAATTCATGATTTGATTCATGAATTATGATTCGATTAATGATTCATGATTCAATTCATGATTCGATTCCTGATTCAATTCTTGATTCATGATTCGATTCATGATTCATGATTTAATTCATGATTCATGATTCAATTCATGATTAATGATTCATGATTGAATTCATGATTCATGATTCATGATTCAATTCATGATTCATAATTTATGATTCATGATTCAATTCATAATTTATAATTCATGATTCATGATTCATGATTTGATTCATGATTCAATTCATGATTTATGATTCATGATTCATGATTTGATTCATGAATTATGAATCGATTCATGATTCATGATTCAATTAATGATTGATGATTGATGATTTAATTCATGATTGATGATTCATGATTCAATTAATGATTGATGATTCATGATTCAATTCATGATTCATGATTCATGATTCAATTCATGATTCAACTCATGATTCAACTCATGATTCATGATTCAATTCATGATTTATGATTTGATTCATGATTCATGATTCAATTCATGAATCATGATTCAATTCATGATTTATGATTCATGATTCGATTCATGATTCATGATTCAAATCATGATTCATGATTGAAAATTTATGATTTGATTCATGATTCATGATGCAATTCATGATTTAATTTCTGATTCAATTCATTATTCATGATTCGATTTATGATTCATGATTCAATTCAAAATTCATGATTCATGATTTATGATTCAATTCATGATCCATAATTCGATTCATGATTCAGATCATGATTCGATTCATGATTCATGATTTAATTCATAATTCAATTCATGATTCATGATTTGATTCATGATTCATGATTCAATTCATGATTCAATTCATGATTCATTATTCATGATTCAAATCATGATTCATGATTCATGATTCAATTAATGATTGATGATTCATGATTGATGATTCATGATTCATGATTCAATTCATGATTTATGATTTGATTCATGATTCATGATTCAATTCATGATTCATGATTCAATTCATGATTCATGATTCGATTCATGATTCATGATTCAATTCATGATTCATGATTGATAATTCATGATTCGATTCATGATTCATGATTCGATTCATAATTCATGATTCAATTCATGATTCATGATTCAAATCATGATTCATGATTCATGATTCATGATTCAATTCATTAATTCATGATTTGTGATTCATGGTTCAATTTATTATTCATGATTCATGATTCGTTTCATGATTCATGATTCAATTCATGATTCATGATTTGATTCATGATTCTTGATTCATGATTTGATTCATGATTCTTGATTCATGATTCATGATTCGATTCATGATTCATGATTCATGATTCAATTCATGATTCATGATTCATGATTCAATTCATAATTCATGATTTGATTCATGATTCTTGATTCATGATTCATGATTCAATTCATGATTCATGATTCATGATTCAATTCATGATTCATGATTCATGATTCAATTCATAATTCATGATTCGATTCATGATTCATGATTCAATTCATGATTCATGATTCATGATTCATTTCATGAGTCATTATTCGATTCATGATTCATGATTAATGATTCAATTTATGATTCATGATTCAATTTATAATTCATGATTCGATTCATGATTCAATTCATGATTCATGATTCATGATTCAAGTCATGATTCATGATTTAATTCATGATTCATGATTTAATTCATGATTCATGATTAATGATTCAATTTATGATTCATGATTCATGATTCGTGATTCATGATTCATGATTCGATTCATGATTCTTGATTCATGATTCAATTCATGATTCATGATTCATAATTCAATTCATGATTCATGATTCATGATTTAATTCATGATTCATGATTTGAATTATAATTCTTGATTCATGATTCATGATTTGATTCATGATTCATGATTCATGATTCAATTCATGATTCATGATTCAATTCATAATTTATGATTCGATTCATGATTAATGATTCAATTCATGATTCATGATTCAATTCATGATTCATGATTCGATTCATGATTCATGATTCAATTCATGATTCATGATTGATAATTCATGATTCGATTCATGATTCATGATTCAATTCATAATTCATGATTCAATTCATGATTCATAATTCAATTCATGATTCATTGCATGATTCATGATTCATGATTTGATTCATGATTCATGATTCAATTCATGATTCAATTCATGATTCATTATTCATGATTCAAATCATGATTCATGATTCATGATCCATGATTCAATTCATTAATTCATGATTTGTGATTCATGGTTCAATTTATTATTCATGATTCATGATTCGTTTCATGATTCATGATTCAATTCATGATTCATGATTTGATTCATGATTCTTGATTCATGATTTGATTCATGATTCTTGATTCATGATTCATTTCATGAGTCATTATTCGATTCATGATTCATGATTAATGATTCAATTCATGATTCATGATTCATGATTCATTTCATGAGTCATTATTCGATTCATGATTCATGATTAATGATTCAATTTATGATTCATGATTCAATTTATAATTCATGATTCGATTCATGATTGAATTCATGATTCTTGATTCATGATTCAAGTCATGATTCATGATTTAATTTATGATTCATGATTTAATTCATGATTCATGATTAATGATTCAATTTATGATTCATGATTCATGATTCGTGATTCATGATTCATGATTCGATTCATGATTCTTGATTCATGATTCAATTCATGATTCATGATTCATAATTCAATTCATGATTCATGATTCATGATTTAATTCATGATTCATGATATGAATTATAATTCTTGATTCATGATTCATGATTTGATTCATGATTCATGATTCATGATTCATGATTCAATTCATGATTCATGATTCATGATTCAATTCATAATTTATGATTCGATTCATGATTAATGATTCAATTCATGATTCATGATTCAATTTATGATTCATGATTCGATTCATGATTCATGATTCAAGTCATGATTCATGATTCAAGTCATGATTCATGATTCATGATTCATGATTGATGATTTAATTCATGATTCATGATTCATGATTCAATTTATGATTCATGATTCATGATTCATGATTTAATTCATGATTCATGATTCATGATTCAATTCCTGATTCATGATTCATGATTCAATTCATGATTCATAATTTATGATTCATGATTCAATTCATAATTTATAATTCATGATTCATGATTAATGATTCAATTTATGATTCATGATTCAATTTATAATTCATGATTCGATTCATGATTCAATTCATGATTCATGATTCATGATTCAAGTCATGATTCATGATTTAATTCATGATTCGATTCATGATTCAATTCATGATTCATGATTCATGATTCAAGTCATGATTCATGATTTAATTCATGATTCGATTCATGATTCAATTCATGATTCATGATTCATGATTCAAGTCATGATTCATGATTTAATTCATGATTCATGATTAATGATTCAATTTATGATTCATGATTCATGATTCGTGATTAATGGTTCATGATTCGATTCATGATTCTTGATTCATGATTCAATTCATGATTCATGATTCATAATTCAATTCATGATTCATGATTCATGATTTAATTCATGATTCATGATTTGAATTATAATTCTTGATTCATGATTCATGATTTGATTCATGATTCATGATTCATGATTCATGATTCAATTCATGATTCATGATTCATGATTCAATTCATAATTTATGATTCCATTCATGATTAATGATTCAATTCATGATTCATGATTCATGATTCAATTTATGATTCATGATTCGATTCATGATTCATGATTCATTATTTAATTCATGATTCATGATTCATGATTCAAGTCATGATTCATGATTCATGATTTAATTCATGATTCATGATTCATGATTCAATTTATGATTCATGATTCATGATTCATGATTTAATTCATGATTCATGATTCATGATTCAATTTATGATTCATGATTCATGATTCATGATTCATGATTCAATTCCTGATTCATGATTCATGATTCAATTCATGATTCATAATTTATGATTCATGATTCAATTCATAATTTATAATTCATGATTAATGATTCATAATTCATGATTCAATTCATAATTCATGATTCAATTCATGATTCAATTCATGATTCATGATTCATGATTTGATTCATGATTCATGATTCATGATTCATAATTCATGATTTGATTCATGAATTATGATTCGATTAATGATTCATGATTCAATTCATGATTCGATTCCTGATTCAATTCTTGATTCATGATTCGATTCATGATTCATGATTTAATTCATGATTCATGATTCAATTCATGATTAATGATTCATGATTGAATTCATGATTCATGATTCAATTCATGATTCGATTCCTGATTCAATTCATGATTCATGATTCAATTCATAATTTATGATTCGATTCATGATTAATGATTCAATTCATGATTCATGATTCATGATTCAATTTATGATTCATGATTCGATTCATGATTCATGATTCATGATTTAATTCATGATTCATGATTCATGATTCAAGTCATGATTCATGATTCATGATTTAATTCATGATTCATGATTCATGATTCAATTTATGATTCATGATTCATGATTCATGATTCATGATTCAATTCCTGATTCATGATTCAATTCATGATTCATAATTTATGATTCATGATTCAATTCATAATTTATAATTCATGATTCATGATTCAATTCATAATTCATGATTCAATTCATGATTCAATTCATGATTCATGATTCATGATTCATAATTCATGATTTGATTCATGAATTATGATTCGATTAATGATTCATGATTCAATTCATGATTCATGATTCAATTCATGATTCGATTCCTGATTCAATTCATGATTCATGATTCGATTTATGATTCATGATTCATAAATTCAATTCATGATTCATGATTCATGATTCAATTCATGATTCATGATTCATGATTAATGATTCAATTCATGATTCAATTCATGATTCACGATTTGATTCATGATTCATGATTCAATTCATGAATCATGATTCATGATTCAATTCATGAATCATGATTCATAATTCATGATTCATGATTCAATTCATGATTTATGATTTGATTCATGATTCATGATTCAATTCATGATTCATGATTCAATTCATGACTCATGATTCAATTCATGATTCATGATTCATAATTCGATTCATGATTCATGATTCAATTCATGATTCAATTCATGATTCAATTCATGATTCATGATTCAATTCATAATTCATGATTCATGATTTATGATTCAATTCATGATTCATAATTCAATTCATGATTCAATTCATGATTTAATTCATGATTCATGATTCAATTCATGATTCAATTCATGATTTAATTCATGATTCAATTCATGATTCAATTCATGATTCATTATTCATGATTCGATTCATGATTCATGACTCATGATTCAAATCATGATTCATGATTTGTGATTCATGATTCAATTCATGATTCATGATTCGATTCTTGATTCATGATTCATGATTCATGATTCGATTCATGATTCGATTCATGATTCATGATTCAAGTCATGATTCATGATTCATGATTCATTTCATGATTCATTATTCGATGCATGATTCATTTCATGATTCATTATTCGATTCATGATTCATGATTAATGATTCAATTTATGATTCATGATTCATTATTCAATTCATAATTCATGATTCGATTCATGATTCATGATTCAATTCATGATTCATGATTCATGATTCAAGTCATGATTCATGATTCAATTCATGATTCATGATTAATGATTCAATTTATGATTCATGATTCATGATTCGATTCATGATTCTTGATTCATGATTCAATTCATGATTCATGATTCATAATTCAATTCATGATTCATGATTCATGATTCAATTCATAATTCATGATTCGATTCATAATTCAAGATTCAATTCATGATTCATAATTCATGATTCATTTCATCATTCAATATTCAATTCATGATTCATGATTCAATTCATGATTCATGATTCATGATTCAATTCATGATTCAAAATTTATGATTCACGATTCAATTCATAATTTATAATTCATGATTCGTGATTCATGATTCATGATTCATGATTCAATTCATAATTCATGATTCAATTCATGAATTATGATTCAATTCATGATTCATTTCATGATTCATGATTCATGATTCGATTCATGATTTATGATTTATGATTCAAATTATGATTCATGATTCATGATTTGATTCATGATTCATGATTTGATTCATGATTCATGATTCAATTCATGATTTATGATTCATGATTCATGATTCAATTCATGATTTATGATTCGATTCATGATTCAATTAATGATTCATGATTCATGATTCGATTCATTATTCATGATTCGATTCATGATTAATGATTCAATTTATGATTCATGATTCATGATTCGTGATTAATGGTTCATGATTCGATTCATGATTCTTGATTCATGATTCAATTCATGATTCATGATTCATAATTCAATTCATGATTCATGATTCATGATTTAATTCATGATTCATGATTTGAATTATAATTCTTGATTCATGATTCATGATTTGATTCATGATTCATGATTCATGATTCATGATTCAATTCATGATTCATGATTCATGGTTCAATTCATAATTTATGATTCCATTCATGATTAATGATTCAATTCATGATTCATGATTCATGATTCAATTTATGATTCATGATTCGATTCATGATTCATGATTCATGATTTAATTCATGATTCATGATTCATGATTCAAGTCATGATTCATGATTCATGATTTAATTCATGATTCATGATTCATGATTCAATTTATGATTCATGATTCATGATTCATGATTTAATTCATGATTCATGATTCATGATTCAATTTATGATTCATGATTCATGATTCATGATTCATGATTCAATTCCTGATTCATGATTCATGATTCAATTCATGATTCATAATTTATGATTCATGATTCAATTCATAATTTATAATTCATGATTAATGATTCATAATTCATGATTCAATTCATAATTCATGATTCAATTCATGATTCAATTCATGATTCATGATTTGATTCATGATTCATGATTCATGATTCATAATTCATGATTTGATTCATGAATTATGATTCGATTAATGATTCATGATTCAATTCATGATTCGATTCCTGATTCAATTCTTGATTCATGATTCGATTCATGATTCATGATTTAATTCATGATTCATGATTCAATTCATGATTAATGATTCATGATTGAATTCATGATTCATGATTCATGATTCAATTCATGATTCATAATTTATGATTCATGATTCAATTCATAATTTATAATTCATGATTCATGATTCATGATTTGATTCATGATTCAATTCATGATTTATGATTCATGATTCATGATTTGATTCATGAATTATGAATCGATTCATGATTCATGATTCAATTAATGATTGATGATTGATGATTTAATTCATGATTGATGATTCATGATTCAATTAATGATTGATGATTCATGATTCAATTCATGATTCATGATTCATGATTCAATTCATGATTCAACTCATGATTCAACTCATGATTCATGATTCAATTCATGATTTATGATTTGATTCATGATTCATGATTCAATTCATGAATCATGATTCAATTCATGATTTATGATTCATGATTCGATTCATGATTCATGATTCAAATCATGATTCATGATTGAAAATTTATGATTTGATTCATGATTCATGATGCAATTCATGATTTAATTTCTGATTCAATTCATTATTCATGATTCGATTTATGATTCATGATTCAATTCAAAATTCATGATTCATGATTTATGATTCAATTCATGATCCATAATTCGATTCATGATTCAGATCATGATTCGATTCATGATTCATGATTTAATTCATAATTCAATTCATGATTCATGATTTGATTCATGATTCATGATTCAATTCATGATTCAATTCATGATTCATTATTCATGATTCAAATCATGATTCATGATTCATGATTCAATTAATGATTGATGATTCATGATTGATGATTCATGATTCATGATTCAATTCATGATTTATGATTTGATTCATGATTCATGATTCAATTCATGATTCATGATTCAATTCATGATTCATGATTCGATTCATGATTCATGATTCAATTCATGATTCATGATTGATAATTCATGATTCGATTCATGATTCATGATTCGATTCATAATTCATGATTCAATTCATGATTCATGATTCAAATCATGATTCATGATTCATGATTCATGATTCAATTCATTAATTCATGATTTGTGATTCATGGTTCAATTTATTATTCATGATTCATGATTCGTTTCATGATTCATGATTCAATTCATGATTCATGATTTGATTCATGATTCTTGATTCATGATTTGATTCATGATTCTTGATTCATGATTCATGATTCGATTCATGATTCATGATTCATGATTCAATTCATGATTCATGATTCATGATTCAATTCATAATTCATGATTTGATTCATGATTCTTGATTCATGATTCATGATTCAATTCATGATTCATGATTCATGATTCAATTCATGATTCATGATTCATGATTCAATTCATAATTCATGATTCGATTCATGATTCATGATTCAATTCATGATTCATGATTCATGATTCATTTCATGAGTCATTATTCGATTCATGATTCATGATTAATGATTCAATTTATGATTCATGATTCAATTTATAATTCATGATTCGATTCATGATTCAATTCATGATTCATGATTCATGATTCAAGTCATGATTCATGATTTAATTCATGATTCATGATTTAATTCATGATTCATGATTAATGATTCAATTTATGATTCATGATTCATGATTCGTGATTCATGATTCATGATTCGATTCATGATTCTTGATTCATGATTCAATTCATGATTCATGATTCATAATTCAATTCATGATTCATGATTCATGATTTAATTCATGATTCATGATTTGAATTATAATTCTTGATTCATGATTCATGATTTGATTCATGATTCATGATTCATGATTCAATTCATGATTCATGATTCAATTCATAATTTATGATTCGATTCATGATTAATGATTCAATTCATGATTCATGATTCAATTCATGATTCATGATTCGATTCATGATTCATGATTCAATTCATGATTCATGATTGATAATTCATGATTCGATTCATGATTCATGATTCAATTCATAATTCATGATTCAATTCATGATTCATAATTCAATTCATGATTCATTGCATGATTCATGATTCATGATTTGATTCATGATTCATGATTCAATTCATGATTCAATTCATGATTCATTATTCATGATTCAAATCATGATTCATGATTCATGATCCATGATTCAATTCATTAATTCATGATTTGTGATTCATGGTTCAATTTATTATTCATGATTCATGATTCGTTTCATGATTCATGATTCAATTCATGATTCATGATTTGATTCATGATTCTTGATTCATGATTTGATTCATGATTCTTGATTCATGATTCATTTCATGAGTCATTATTCGATTCATGATTCATGATTAATGATTCAATTCATGATTCATGATTCATGATTCATTTCATGAGTCATTATTCGATTCATGATTCATGATTAATGATTCAATTTATGATTCATGATTCAATTTATAATTCATGATTCGATTCATGATTGAATTCATGATTCTTGATTCATGATTCAAGTCATGATTCATGATTTAATTTATGATTCATGATTTAATTCATGATTCATGATTAATGATTCAATTTATGATTCATGATTCATGATTCGTGATTCATGATTCATGATTCGATTCATGATTCTTGATTCATGATTCAATTCATGATTCATGATTCATAATTCAATTCATGATTCATGATTCATGATTTAATTCATGATTCATGATATGAATTATAATTCTTGATTCATGATTCATGATTTGATTCATGATTCATGATTCATGATTCATGATTCAATTCATGATTCATGATTCATGATTCAATTCATAATTTATGATTCGATTCATGATTAATGATTCAATTCATGATTCATGATTCAATTTATGATTCATGATTCGATTCATGATTCATGATTCAAGTCATGATTCATGATTCAAGTCATGATTCATGATTCATGATTCATGATTGATGATTTAATTCATGATTCATGATTCATGATTCAATTTATGATTCATGATTCATGATTCATGATTTAATTCATGATTCATGATTCATGATTCAATTCCTGATTCATGATTCATGATTCAATTCATGATTCATAATTTATGATTCATGATTCAATTCATAATTTATAATTCATGATTCATGATTAATGATTCAATTTATGATTCATGATTCAATTTATAATTCATGATTCGATTCATGATTCAATTCATGATTCATGATTCATGATTCAAGTCATGATTCATGATTTAATTCATGATTCGATTCATGATTCAATTCATGATTCATGATTCATGATTCAAGTCATGATTCATGATTTAATTCATGATTCGATTCATGATTCAATTCATGATTCATGATTCATGATTCAAGTCATGATTCATGATTTAATTCATGATTCATGATTAATGATTCAATTTATGATTCATGATTCATGATTCGTGATTAATGGTTCATGATTCGATTCATGATTCTTGATTCATGATTCAATTCATGATTCATGATTCATAATTCAATTCATGATTCATGATTCATGATTTAATTCATGATTCATGATTTGAATTATAATTCTTGATTCATGATTCATGATTTGATTCATGATTCATGATTCATGATTCATGATTCAATTCATGATTCATGATTCATGATTCAATTCATAATTTATGATTCCATTCATGATTAATGATTCAATTCATGATTCATGATTCATGATTCAATTTATGATTCATGATTCGATTCATGATTCATGATTCATGATTTAATTCATGATTCATGATTCATGATTCAAGTCATGATTCATGATTCATGATTTAATTCATGATTCATGATTCATGATTCAATTTATGATTCATGATTCATGATTCATGATTTAATTCATGATTCATGATTCATGATTCAATTTATGATTCATGATTCATGATTCATGATTCATGATTCAATTCCTGATTCATGATTCATGATTCAATTCATGATTCATAATTTATGATTCATGATTCAATTCATAATTTATAATTCATGATTAATGATTCATAATTCATGATTCAATTCATAATTCATGATTCAATTCATGATTCAATTCATGATTCATGATTCATGATTTGATTCATGATTCATGATTCATGATTCATAATTCATGATTTGATTCATGAATTATGATTCGATTAATGATTCATGATTCAATTCATGATTCGATTCCTGATTCAATTCTTGATTCATGATTCGATTCATGATTCATGATTTAATTCATGATTCATGATTCAATTCATGATTAATGATTCATGATTGAATTCATGATTCATGATTCAATTCATGATTCGATTCCTGATTCAATTCATGATTCATGATTCAATTCATAATTTATGATTCGATTCATGATTAATGATTCAATTCATGATTCATGATTCATGATTCAATTTATGATTCATGATTCGATTCATGATTCATGATTCATGATTTAATTCATGATTCATGATTCATGATTCAAGTCATGATTCATGATTCATGATTTAATTCATGATTCATGATTCATGATTCAATTTATGATTCATGATTCATGATTCATGATTCATGATTCAATTCCTGATTCATGATTCAATTCATGATTCATAATTTATGATTCATGATTCAATTCATAATTTATAATTCATGATTCATGATTCAATTCATAATTCATGATTCAATTCATGATTCAATTCATGATTCATGATTCATGATTCATAATTCATGATTTGATTCATGAATTATGATTCGATTAATGATTCATGATTCAATTCATGATTCATGATTCAATTCATGATTCGATTCCTGATTCAATTCATGATTCATGATTCGATTTATGATTCATGATTCATAAATTCAATTCATGATTCATGATTCATGATTCAATTCATGATTCATGATTCATGATTAATGATTCAATTCATGATTCAATTCATGATTCACGATTTGATTCATGATTCATGATTCAATTCATGAATCATGATTCATGATTCAATTCATGAATCATGATTCATAATTCATGATTCATGATTCAATTCATGATTTATGATTTGATTCATGATTCATGATTCAATTCATGATTCATGATTCAATTCATGACTCATGATTCAATTCATGATTCATGATTCATAATTCGATTCATGATTCATGATTCAATTCATGATTCAATTCATGATTCAATTCATGATTCATGATTCAATTCATAATTCATGATTCATGATTTATGATTCAATTCATGATTCATAATTCAATTCATGATTCAATTCATGATTTAATTCATGATTCATGATTCAATTCATGATTCAATTCATGATTTAATTCATGATTCAATTCATGATTCAATTCATGATTCATTATTCATGATTCGATTCATGATTCATGACTCATGATTCAAATCATGATTCATGATTTGTGATTCATGATTCAATTCATGATTCATGATTCGATTCTTGATTCATGATTCATGATTCATGATTCGATTCATGATTCGATTCATGATTCATGATTCAAGTCATGATTCATGATTCATGATTCATTTCATGATTCATTATTCGATGCATGATTCATTTCATGATTCATTATTCGATTCATGATTCATGATTAATGATTCAATTTATGATTCATGATTCATTATTCAATTCATAATTCATGATTCGATTCATGATTCATGATTCAATTCATGATTCATGATTCATGATTCAAGTCATGATTCATGATTCAATTCATGATTCATGATTAATGATTCAATTTATGATTCATGATTCATGATTCGATTCATGATTCTTGATTCATGATTCAATTCATGATTCATGATTCATAATTCAATTCATGATTCATGATTCATGATTCAATTCATAATTCATGATTCGATTCATAATTCAAGATTCAATTCATGATTCATAATTCATGATTCATTTCATCATTCAATATTCAATTCATGATTCATGATTCAATTCATGATTCATGATTCATGATTCAATTCATGATTCAAAATTTATGATTCACGATTCAATTCATAATTTATAATTCATGATTCGTGATTCATGATTCATGATTCATGATTCAATTCATAATTCATGATTCAATTCATGAATTATGATTCAATTCATGATTCATTTCATGATTCATGATTCATGATTCGATTCATGATTTATGATTTATGATTCAAATTATGATTCATGATTCATGATTTGATTCATGATTCATGATTTGATTCATGATTCATGATTCAATTCATGATTTATGATTCATGATTCATGATTCAATTCATGATTTATGATTCGATTCATGATTCAATTAATGATTCATGATTCATGATTCGATTCATTATTCATGCTTCGATTCATGATTCATGATTCAATTCATGATTCATGATTCAATTCATGATTCATGATTCAATTCATAATTTATGATTGAATTCATAATTCATGATTCAATTCATGATTCAATTCATGACTCATTATTCAATTCATGATTCATGTTTCATGATTCAATTCATGATTCATGATTCAATTTATAATTCATGATTCATGATTCAATTCATGATTCATGATTTGATTCATGATTCATGATTCATGATTGAATTCATGATTCATGATTCATGATTGAATTTGATGATTCATTATTCATGATTCAAATCATGATTCATGATTCATGATTCAATTCATTTATTCATGATTTGTGATTCATGGTTCAATTTATTATTCATGATTCATGATTCAATTCATGTTTCATGATTCATGATTCAATTCATGATTCATGATTTGATTCATTATTCTTGATTCATGATTTAATTCATGATTCTTGATTCATGATTCATGATTCGATTCATGATTCATGATTCACGATTCAATTCATGATTCATGATTCAATTCATAATTCATGATTCGATTCATGATTCATGATTCAATTCATGATTCATGATTCATGATTCAATTCATGAGTCATTATTCGATTCATGATTCATGATTAATGATTCAATTTATGATTCATGATTCAATTTATAATTCATAATTCGATTCATGATTCAATTCATGATTCATGATTCATGATTCAAGTCATGATTCATGATTGAATTCATGATTCATGATTCTTGATTCATGACTCAATTCATGATTCATGATTCATAATTCATGATTCGATTCATGATTCTTGATTCATGACTCAATTCATGATTCATGATTCATAATTCAATTCATGATTCATGATTCATGATTTGAATTATAATTCTTGATTCATGATTCATGATTTGATTCATGATTCATGATTCATGATTCATGATTCAATTCATGATTCATGATTCAATTCATAATTTATGATTCGATTCATGATTAATGATTCAATTCATGATTCATGATTCATGATTCAATTTATGATTCATGATTTGATTCATGATTTATGATTTAACTCATGATTCATGATTCATGATTCAAGTCATGATTCATGATTCATGATTCATGATTGATGATTTAATTCATGATTCATGATTCATGATTCAATTTATGATTCATGATTCATGATTCATTATTCATGATTCATGATTCATGATTTAATTCATGATTCATGATTCATGATTCAATTCCTGATTCATGATTCATGATTCAATTCATGATTCATAATTTATGATTCATGATTCAATTCATAATTTATAATTCATGATTCATGATTCATGATTCAATTCATAATTCATGATTCAATTCATGATTCAATTCATGATTCATGATTCATGATTTGATTCATGATTCATGATTCATGATTCATAATTCATGATTTGATTCATGAATTATGATTCGATTCATGATTCATGATTCAATTAATGATTGATGATTGATGATTCATGATTGATGATTCATGATTCAATTCATGATTTATGATTTGATTCATGATTCATGATTCAATTCATGATTCATGATTCAATTCATGATTGATAATTCATGATTCGATTCATGATTCATGATTCAATTCATAATTCATGATTCAATTCATGATTCATGATTCAATTCATGATTCATGATTCAATTCATGATTCATTTCATTATTCATGATTCATGATTCGATTCATGATTCATGATTCGATTCATGATTCATGATTCAATTCATGATTCAATTCATGATTCATTATTCATGATTCAAATCATGATTCATGATTCATGATTCATGATTCAATTCATTAATTCATGATTTGTGATTCATGGTTCAATTTATTATTCATGATTCATGATTCGTTTCATGATTCATGATTTAATTCATGATTCATGATTTGATTCATGATTCTTGATTCATGATTTGATTCCTGATTCTTGATTCATGATTCATGATTCGATTCATGATTCATGATTCAATTCATGATTCATGATTCATGATTCAATTCATAATTCATGATTCGATTCATGATTCATGATTTAATTCATGATTCTTGATTCATGATTCATTTCATGAGTCATTATTCGATTCATGATTCATGATTAATGATTTAATTTATGATTCATGATTCAATTTATAATTCATGATTCGATTCATGATTCAATTCATGATTCATGATTCATGATTCAAGTCATGATTCATGATTTAATTCATGATTCATGATTTAATTCATGATTCATGATTAATGATTCAATTTATGATTCATGATTCATGATTCGTGATTCATGATTCATGATTCGATTCATGATTCTTGATTCATGATTCAATTCATGATTCATGATTCATAATTCAATTCATGATTCATGATTCATGATTTAATTCATGATTCATGATTTGAATTATAATTCTTGATTCATGATTCATGATTTGATTCATGATTCATGATTCATGATTCATGATTCAATTCATGATTCATGATTCATGATTCAAGTCATGATTCATGATTCATGATTCATGATTCATGATTTAATTCATGATTCATGATTCAATTTATGATTCATGATTCATGATTCATGATTTAATTCATGATTCCTGATTCATGATTCAATTCCTGATTCATGATTCATGATTCAATTCATGATTCATAATTTATGATTCATGATTCAATTCATAATTTATAATTCATGATTCATGATTCATGATTCATGATTCATGATTCATGATTCAATTCATAATTCATGATTCAATTCATGATTCAATTCATGATTCATGATTCATGATTTGATTCATGATTCATGATTCATGATTCATAATTCATGATTTGATTCATGAATTATGATTCGATTCATGATTCATGATTCAATTATTGATTGATGATTCATGATTCAATTCATGATTCATGATTCATGATTCATGATTCATGATTCAATTCATGATTTATGATTTGATTCATGATTCATGATTCAATTCATGATTTATGATTCAATTCATGATTCATGATTCGATTCATGATTCATGATTCAATTCATGATTCATGATTGATAATTCATGATTCGATTCATGATTCATGATTCAAATCATAATTTATGATTCAATTCATGATTTATGATTCAATTCATGATTCATTTCATGATTCATGATTCATGATTCGATTCATGATTCATGATTTATGATTCAATTCATGATTCATGATTCATGATACGATTCATGATTTATGATTCATGATTCATGATTCAATTCATGATTCATGATTCAATTCATGATTCATGATTCGATTCATGATTCATGATTCAATTAATGATTCATGATTCAATTAATGATTCATGATTCATGATTCAATTCATGATTCAATTCATGATTCAACTTATGATTCATGATTCAATTCATGATTTATGATTCGATTTATGATTCATGATTCAATTCATGATTCATGATTCAATTCATGATTCATGATTCAATTCATGATTCATGATTCAATTCATAATTTATGATTGAATTCATAATTCATGATTCAATTCATGATTCATGATTCATGATTCAATTCATGACTCATTATTCAATTCATGATTCATGATTCATGATTCAATTCATGATTCATGATTAAATTTATAATTTATGATTCGATTCATTTTTCATGATTCAATTCATGATTCATGATTCATGATTCAATTCATGATTCATGATTCATGATTCAATTCATGATTCATGATTCGATTCATGAATCATGATTCATGATTCATGATTCAATTCATGATTCATGATTCATGATTGAATTTATGATTCATGATTCATGATTCAATTTATGATTCATGATTCATGATTCATGATTCAATTCATGATTCATGATTCAATTCATCATTCAATTCCTGATTCATGATTCATAATTCAATTTATAATTCATAATTTATGATTTATGATTCAATTCATAATTTATAATTCATGATTCATGATTCATGATTCATGATTCAATTCATGATTCATGATTCAATTCATGATTCAAAATTTATGATTCACGATTCAATTCATAATTTATAATTCATGATTTATGATTCATTATTCATGATTGAATTCATAATTCATGATTCAATTCATGAATTATGATTCAATTCATGATTCATTTCATGATTCATGATTCGATTCATGATTCATGATTTATGATTCAATTCATGATTCATGATTCAATGATTTGATTCATGATTCATGATTCAATTCATGATTTATGATTCATGATTCATGATTCAATTCATGATTCATGATTCAATTCATGATTCATGATTCAATTAATGATTCATGATTCATGATTCAATTCATGATTCATGATTCGATTCATGATTCATGATTCAATTCATGATTCATGATTCAATTCATGATTCAAAATTCAATTCATAATTTATGATTGAATTCATAATTCATGATTCAATTCATGATTCATGATTCATGATTCAATTCATGACTCATTATTCAATTCATGATTCATGATTCAATTCATGATTCATGATTCAATTTATAATTTATGATTCGATTCATTTTTCATGATTCAATTCATGATTCATGATTCATGATTCAATTCATGATTCATGATTTGATTCATGATTCATGATTCATGATTGAATTCATGATTCATGATTCATGATTGAATTCATGATTCATGATTCATGATTTGATTCATGATTCATGATTCATGATTCATGATTTAATTCATGATTCATGATTCATGATTCAATTCATCATTCATGATTCAATTCATCATTCAATTCCTGATTCATGATTCATAATTTATGATTCATGATTCAATTCATAATTTATAATTCATGATTCATGATTCATGATTCATGATTTGATTCATGATTCAATTCATGATTCATGATTCATGATTTGATTCATGATTCATGATTCATAATTCATGATTTGATTCATGAATTATGATTCGATTCATGATTCATGATTCAATTAATGATTGATGATTCATGATTCGATTCATGATTCATGATTCATGATTCAATTCATGATTCAACTCATGATTCAACTCATGATTCATGATTGATAATTCATGATTTGATTCATGATTCATGATTCAATTCATGAATCATGATTCAATTCATGATTTATGATTCATGATTCGATTCATGATTCATGATTCAATTCATGATTCATGATTGATAATTCATGATTTGATTCATGATTCATGATGCAATTCATGATTTAATTTCTGATTCAATTCATTATTCATGATTCGATTTATGATTCATGATTCAATTCAAAATTCATGATTCATGATTTATGATTCAATTCATGATCCATAATTCGATTCATGATTCAATTCATGATTCAATTCATGATTCATGATTTAATTCATTATTCAATTCATGATTCATGATTTGATTCATGATTCATGATTCAATTCATGATTCAATTTCATGATTCATTATTCATGATTCAAATCATGATTCATGATTCATGATTCATGATTCAATTCATTAATTCATGATTTGTGATTCATGGTTCAATTTATTATTCATGATTCATGATTCAATTCATGTTTCATGATTCATGATTCAATTCATGATTCATGATTTGATTCATGATTCTTGATTAATGATTTGATTCATGATTCTTGATTCATGATTCATGATTCGATTCATGATTCATGATTCATGATTCAATTCATGATTCATGATTCATGATTCAATTCATAATTCATGATTCGATTCATGATTCATGATTCAATTCATGATTCATGATTCATGATTCATTTCATGAGTCATTATTCGATTCATGATTCATGATTAATGATTCAATTTATGATTCATGATTCAATTTATAATTCATGATTCGATTCATGATTCAATTCATGATTCATGATTCATGATTCAAGTCATGATTCATGATTTAATTCATGATTCATGATTAATGATTCAATTTATGATTCATGATTCATGATTCGTGATTCATGATTCATGATTCGATTCATGATTCTTGATTCATGATTCAATTCATGATTCATGATTCATAATTCAATTCATGATTCATGATTCATGATTTAATTCATGATTCATGATTTGAATTATAATTCTTGATTCATGATTCATGATTTGATTCATGATTCATGATTCATGATTCATGATTCAATTCATGATTCATGATTCATGATTCAATTCATAATTTATGATTCGATTCATGATTAATGATTCAATTCATGATTCATGATTCAATTTATAAATTCATGATTCGATTCATGATTCATGATTCATGATTTAATTCATGATTCATGATTCATGACTTAAGTCATGATTCATGATTCATGATTCATGATTGATGATTTAATTCATGATTCATGATTCATGATTCAATTTATGATTCATGATTCATGATTCATGATTCATGATTTAATTCATGATTCATGATTCATGATTCAATTCCTGATTCATGATTCATGATTCAATTCATGATTCATATTTTATGATTCATGATTCAATTCATAATTTATAATTCATGATTCAATTCATGATTCATGATTCATGATTTGATTCATGATTCATGATTCATGATTCATGATTCATAATTCATGATTTGATTCATGAATTATGATTCGATTCATGATTCATGATTCAATTAATGATTGATGATTCATGATTCAATTCATGATTCATGATTCATGATTCATGATTCAATTTATGATTTATGATTTGATTCATGATTCATGATTCAATTCATGATTCATGATTCAATTCATGATTCATGATTCATGATTCGATTCATGATTCATGATTCAATTCATGATTCATGATTGATAATTCATGTTTCGATTCTTGATTCATGATTCAATTCATAATTCATGATTCATGATTTATGATTCAATTCATGATTCATAATTCGATTCATTATTCAATTCATGATTCAATTCATGATTCAATTCATGATTCAATTCATGATTCAATTCATGATTCAATTCATGATTCATGATTTGATTCATGATTCATGATTCAATTCATGATTCAATTCATGATTCATTATTCATGATTCGATTCATGATTCGTGACTCATGATTCAATTCATGATTCATGATTCGATTCATGATTCATGATTTATGGTTCAATTCATGATTCATGATTCATTAATTCAATTCATGATTCAATTCATGATTCATGATTCATGATTCAATTCATGATTCATGATTTGTGATTCATGATTCAATTCATGATTCATGATTCGATTCTTGATTCATGATTCATGATTCGATTCATGATTCATTATTCAATTCATGATTCATGATTCATGATTCATGATTCATGATTCGATTCATGATTCGATTCATGATTCATGATTCAAGTCATGATTCATGATTCATGATTCATTTCATGATTCATTATTCGATTCATGATTCATTTCATGATTCATTATTCAATTCATGATTCATGATTAATGATTCAATTTATGATTCATGATTCATGATTCAAATCATAATTCATGATTCGATTCATGATTCATGATTCATGATTCAAGTCATGATTCATGATTCAATTCATGATTCATGATTAATGATTCAATTTATGATTCATGATTCATGATTCGTGATTCATGATTCGTGATTCGATTCATGATTCTTGATTCATGATTCAATTCCTGATTCATGATTCATAATTCAATTCTCGATTCATGATTCATGATTCATTTCATAATTCATGATTCGATTCATAATTCAAGATTCAATTCATGATTCATAATTCATGATTCATTTCATGATTCAATATTCGATTCATGATTCATGATTCAATTCATGATTCATGATTCATGATTCAATTCATGATTCAAAATTTATGATTCACGATTCAATTCATAATTTATAATTCATGATTCATGATTCATGATTCATGATTCATGATTCATGATTCAATTCATAATTCATGATTCAATTCATGAATTATGATTCAATTCATGATTCATGATTCGATTCATGATTCATGATTTATGATTCAATTCATGATTCATGATTCATGATTTGATTAATGATTCATGATTCAATTCATGATTTATGATTCATGATTCATGATTCAATTCATGATTCATGATTCGATTCATGATTCATGATTCAATTCATGATTCATGATTCGATTCATGATTCATGATTCAATTAATGATTCATGATTCATGATTCAATTCATGATTCATGATTCGATTCATGATTCATGATTCAATTCATGATTCATGATTCAATTCATGATTCATGATTCAATTCATGATTTATAATTCAATTCATAATTTATGATTGAATTCATAATTCATGATTCAATTCATGATTCATGATTCATGATTCAATTCATGACTCATTATTCAATTCATGATTCATGATTCATGATTCAATTCATGATTCATGATTCAATTTATAATTTATGATTTGATTCATTTTTCATGATTCAATTCATGATTCATGATTCAATTCATGATTCATGATTCATGATTCATGATTCATGATTCATTTCATGAGTCATTATTCGATTCATGATTCATGATTAATGATTCAATTTATGATTCATGATTCAATTTATAATTCATGATTCGATTCATGATTCAATTCATGATTCATGATTCATGATTCAAGTCATGATTCATGATTTAATTCATGATTCATGATTAATGATTCAATTTATGATTCATGATTCATGATTCGTGATTCATGATTCATGATTCGATTCATGATTCATGATTCATGATTCATGATTTAATTCATGATTCATGATTTAAATTATAATTCTTGATTCATGATTCATAATTTGATTCATGATTCATGATTCATGATTCATGATTCAATTCATGATTCATGATTCAATTCATAATTTATGATTCGATTCATGATTAATGATTCAATTCATGATTCATGATTCAATTTATGATTCATGATTCGATTCATGATTCATGATTCATGATTTAATTCATGATTCATGATTCATGACTTAAGTCATGATTCATGATTCATGATTCATGATTGATGATTTAATTCATGATTCATGATTCATGATTCAATTTATGATTCATGATTCATGATTCATGATTTAATTCATGATTCATGATTCATGATTCAATTCCTGATTCATGATTCATGATTCAATTCATGATTCATAATTTATGATTCATGATTCAATTCATAATTTATAATTCATGATTCAATTCATGATTCATGATTCTTGATTTGATTCATGATTCATGATTCATGATTCATAATTCATGATTTGATTCATGAATTATGATTCGATTCATGATTCATGATTCAATTAATGATTGATGATTCATGATTCAATTCATGATTCATGATTCATGATTCATGATTCAATTTATGATTTATGATTTGATTCATGATTCATGATTCAATTCATGATTCATGATTCAATTCATGATTCATGATTTATGATTCAATTCATGATTCATGATTCAATTCATGATTCATGATTGATAATTCATGATTCGATTCATGATTCATGATTCAATTCATAATTCATGATTCATGATTTATGATTCAATTCATGATTCATAATTCGATTCATTATTCAATTCATGATTCAATTCATGATTCAATTCATGATTCAATTCATGATTCATGATTCAATTCATGATTCAATTCATGATTCATGATTTGATTCATGATTCATGATTCAATTCATGATTCAATTCATGATTCATTATTCATGATTCGATTCATGATTCATGACTCATGATTCAAATCATGATTCATGATTTGTGATTCATGATTCAATTCATGGTTCATGATTCGATTCATGATTCATGATTTATGGTTCAATTCATGATTCATGATTCATTAATTCAATTCATGATTCAATTCATGATTCATGATTCATGATTCAATTCATGATTCATGATTTGTGATTCATGATTCAATTCATGATTCATGATTCGATTCTTGATTCATGATTCGATTCATGATTCATTATTCAATTCATGATTCATGATCATGATTCATGATTCGATTCATGATTCGATTCATGATTCATGATTCAAGTCATGATTCATGATTCATGATTCATTTCATGATTCATTATTCGATTCATGATTCATTTCATAATTCATTATTCAATTCATGATTTATGATTAATGATTCAATTTATGATTCATGATTCATGATTCAAATCATAAATTCATGATTCGATTCATGATTCATGATTCATGATTCAAGTCATGATTCATGATTCAATTCATGATTCATGATTAATGATTCAATTTATGATTCATGATTCATGATTCGTGATTCATGATTCGTGATTCGATTCATGATTCTTGATTCATGATTCAATTCATGATTCATGATTCATAATTCAATTCTCGATTCATGATTCATGATTCAATTCATAATTCATGATTCGATTCATAATTCAAGATTCAATTCATGATTCATAATTCATGATTCATTTCATGATTCAATATTCGATTCATGATTCATGATTCAATTCATGATTCATGATTCATGATTCAATTCATGATTCAAAATTTATGATTCACGATTCAATTCATAATTTATAATTCATGATTCATGATTCATGATTCATGATTCAATTCATAATTCATGATTCAATTCATGAATTATGATTCAATTCATGATTCATGATTCATGATTCGATTCATGATTCATGATTTATGATTCAATTCATGATTCATGATTCATGATTTGATTCATGATTCAATTCATGATTTATGATTCATGATTCATGATTCAATTCATGATTCATGATTCGATTCATGATTCATGATTCAATTCATGATTCATGATTCGATTCATGATTCATGATTCAATTAATGATTCATGATTCATGATTCAATTCATGATTCATGATTCGATTCATGATTCATGATTCAATTCATGATTCAATTCATGATTCATGATTCAATTCATGATTTATAATTCAATTCATAATTTATGATTGAATTCATAATTCATGATTCAATTCATGATTCATGATTCATGATTCAATTCATGACTCATTATTCAATTCATGATTCATGATTCATGATTCAATTCATGATTCATGATTCAATTTATAATTTATGATTTGATTCATTTTTCATGATTCAATTCATGATTCATGATTCATGATTCAATTCATGATTCATGATTCATGATTCAATTCATGATTCATGATTCAATTTATAATTTATGATTTGATTCATTTTTCATGATTCAATTCATGATTCATGATTCAATTCATGATTCATGATTCATGATTCATGATTCATGATTCATTTCATGAGTCATTATTCGATTCATGATTCATGATTAATGATTCAATTTATGATTCATGATTCAATTTATAATTCATGATTCGATTCATGATTCAATTCATGATTCATGATTCATGATTCAAGTCATGATTCATGATTTAATTCATGATTCATGATTAATGATTCAATTTATGATTCATGATTCATGATTCGTGATTCATGATTCATGATTCGATTCATGATTCATGATTCATGATTCATGATTTAATTCATGATTCATGATTTAAATTATAATTCTTGATTCATGATTCATAATTTGATTCATGATTCATGATTCATGATTCATGATTCAATTCATGATTCATGATTCAATTCATAATTTATGATTCGATTCATGATTAATGATTCAATTCATGATTCATGATTCAATTTATGATTCATGATTCGATTCATGATTCATGATTCATGATTTAATTCATGATTCATGATTCATGACTTAAGTCATGATTCATGATTCATGATTCATGATTGATGATTTAATTCATGATTCATGATTCATGATTCAATTTATGATTCATGATTCATGATTCATGATTTAATTCATGATTCATGATTCATGATTCAATTCCTGATTCATGATTCATGATTCAATTCATGATTCATAATTTATGATTCATGATTCAATTCATAATTTATAATTCATGATTCAATTCATGATTCATGATTCTTGATTTGATTCATGATTCATGATTCATGATTCATAATTCATGATTTGATTCATGAATTATGATTCGATTCATGATTCATGATTCAATTAATGATTGATGATTCATGATTCAATTCATGATTCATGATTCATGATTCATGATTCAATTTATGATTTATGATTTGATTCATGATTCATGATTCAATTCATGATTCATGATTCAATTCATGATTCATGATTTATGATTCAATTCATGATTCATGATTCAATTCATGATTCATGATTGATAATTCATGATTCGATTCATGATTCATGATTCAATTCATAATTCATGATTCATGATTTATGATTCAATTCATGATTCATAATTCGATTCATTATTCAATTCATGATTCAATTCATGATTCAATTCATGATTCAATTCATGATTCATGATTCAATTCATGATTCAATTCATGATTCATGATTTGATTCATGATTCATGATTCAATTCATGATTCAATTCATGATTCATTATTCATGATTCGATTCATGATTCATGACTCATGATTCAAATCATGATTCATGATTTGTGATTCATGATTCAATTCATGGTTCATGATTCGATTCATGATTCATGATTTATGGTTCAATTCATGATTCATGATTCATTAATTCAATTCATGATTCAATTCATGATTCATGATTCATGATTCAATTCATGATTCATGATTTGTGATTCATGATTCAATTCATGATTCATGATTCGATTCTTGATTCATGATTCAATTCATGATTCATTATTCAATTCATGATTCATGATCATGATTCATGATTCGATTCATGATTCGATTCATGATTCATGATTCAAGTCATGATTCATGATTCATGATTCATTTCATGATTCATTATTCGATTCATGATTCATTTCATAATTCATTATTCAATTCATGATTTATGATTAATGATTCAATTTATGATTCATGATTCATGATTCAAATCATAAATTCATGATTCGATTCATGATTCATGATTCATGATTCAAGTCATGATTCATGATTCAATTCATGATTCATGATTAATGATTCAATTTATGATTCATGATTCATGATTCGTGATTCATGATTCGTGATTCGATTCATGATTCTTGATTCATGATTCAATTCATGATTCATGATTCATAATTCAATTCTCGATTCATGATTCATGATTCAATTCATAATTCATGATTCGATTCATAATTCAAGATTCAATTCATGATTCATAATTCATGATTCATTTCATGATTCAATATTCGATTCATGATTCATGATTCAATTCATGATTCATGATTCATGATTCAATTCATGATTCAAAATTTATGATTCACGATTCAATTCATAATTTATAATTCATGATTCATGATTCATGATTCATGATTCAATTCATAATTCATGATTCAATTCATGAATTATGATTCAATTCATGATTCATGATTCATGATTCGATTCATGATTCATGATTTATGATTCAATTCATGATTCATGATTCATGATTTGATTCATGATTCAATTCATGATTTATGATTCATGATTCATGATTCAATTCATGATTCATGATTCGATTCATGATTCATGATTCAATTCATGATTCATGATTCGATTCATGATTCATGATTCAATTAATGATTCATGATTCATGATTCAATTCATGATTCATGATTCGATTCATGATTCATGATTCAATTCATGATTCAATTCATGATTCATGATTCAATTCATGATTTATAATTCAATTCATAATTTATGATTGAATTCATAATTCATGATTCAATTCATGATTCATGATTCATGATTCAATTCATGACTCATTATTCAATTCATGATTCATGATTCATGATTCAATTCATGATTCATGATTCAATTTATAATTTATGATTTGATTCATTTTTCATGATTCAATTCATGATTCATGATTCATGATTCAATTCATGATTCATGATTTGATTCATGATTCATGATTTGATTCATGATTCATGATTTGATTCATGATTCATGATTCATGATTGAATTCATGATTTATGATTCATGATTGAATTCATGATTCATGATTCATGATTCAATTTATGATTCATGATTCATGATTCAATTCATAAATCATGATTCAATTCATCATTCAATTCCTGATTCATGATTCATGATTCAATTCATGATTCATAATTTATGATTCATGATTCAATTCATAATTTATAATTCATGATTCATGATTCATGATTTGATTCATGATTCAATTCATGATTCATGATTCATGATTCATGATTTGATTCATGAATTATGAATCGATTCATGATTCATGATTTAATTAATGATTGATGATTCATGATTCAATTCATGATTCATGATTCATGATTCAATTCATGATTCAACTCATGATTCAACTCATGATTCATGATTCAATTCATGATTTATGATTCGATTCATGATTCATGATTCAATTCATGAATCATGATTCAATTCATGATTTATGATTCATGATTCGATTCATTATTCATGATTCAATTCATGATTCATGATTGATAATTCATGATTTGATTCATGATTCATGATGCAATTCATGATTTAATTTCTGATTCAATTCATTATTCATGATTCGATTAATGATTCATGATTCAATTCAAAATTCATGATTCATGATTTAAGATTCAATTCATGATCCATAATTCGATTCATGATTCAATTCATGATTCAATTCATGATTCATGTTTTAATTCATTTTTCAATTCATGATTCATGATTTGATTCATGATTCATGATTCAATTCATGATTCAATTCATGAATCATTATTCATGATTCAAATCATGATTCATGATTCATGATTCATGATTCAATTCATTAATTCATGATTTGTGATTCATGGTTCAATTTATTATTCATGATTCATGATTCAATTCATGTTTCATGATTCATGATTCAATTCATGATTCATGATTTGATTCATGATTCTTGATTCATGATTTGATTCATGATTCTTGATTCATGATTCATGATTCGATTCATGATTCATGATTCATGATTCAATTCATGATTCATGATTCATGATTCAATTCATAATTCATGATTCGATTCATGATTCATGATTCAATTCATGATTCATGATTCATGATTCATTTCATGAGTCATTATTCGATTCATGATTCATGATTAATGATTCAATTTATGATTCATGATTCAATTTATATTTCATGATTCGATTCATGATTCAATTCATGATTCATGATTCATGATTCAAGTCATAATTCATGATTCAATTCATGATTCATGATTCAATTCATGATTCATGATTAATGATTCAATTTATGATTCATGATTCATGATTCGTGATTCATGATTCATGATTCGATTCATGATTCTTGATTCATGATTCAATTCATGATTCATGATTCATAATTCAATTCATGATTCATGATTTAATTCATGATTCATGATTTCAATTATAATTCTTGATTCATGATTCATGATTCATTTCATGAGTCATTATTCGATTCATGATTCATGATTAATGATTCAATTTATGATTCATGATTCAATTTATAATTCATGATTCGATTCATGATTCAATTCATGATTCATGATTCATGATTCAATTCATAATTTATGATTCGATTCATGATTAATGATTCAATTCATTATTCATGATTCATGATTCAATTTATGATTCATGATTCGATTCATGATTCATGATTCATGATTTAATTCATGATTCATGATTCATGATTCAAGTCATGATTCATGATTCATGATTCATGATTCATGATTCAATTCATAATTCATGATTCAATTCATGATTCAATTCATGATTCATAATTCATGATTCATGATTCATGATTCATGATTCAATTCATAATTCATGATTCAATTCATGATTCAATTCATGATTCATGATTGGTTCATGATTCATGATTCATAATTCATGATTTGATTCATGAATTATGATTCGATTCATGATTCATGATTCAATTAATGATTGATGATTCATGATTCAATTCATGATTCATGATTCATGATTCATGATTCAATTCATGATTTATGATTTGATTCATGATTCATGATTCAATTCATGATTCATGATTTAATTCATGATTCATGATTCATGATTCGATTCATGATTCATGATTCAATTCATGATTCATGATTGATAATTCATGATTCGATTCATGATTCATGATTCAATTCATAATTCATGATTCATGATTTATGATTCAATTCATGATTCATAATTCGATTCATGATTCAATTCATGATTCAATTCATAATTCATGATTCATGATTCAATTCATGATTCAATTCATGATTCATGATTTGATTCATGATTCATGATTCATGATTCGATTCATGATTCATGATTCAATTCATGATTCATGATTGATAATTCATGATTCGATTCATGATTCATGATTCAATTCATAATTCATGATTCAATTCATGAATTATGATTCAATTCATGATTCATGATTCGATTCATGATTCATGATTTATGATTCAATTCATGATTCATGATTCATGATTTGATTCATGATTCATGATTCAATTCATGATTTATGATTCATGATTCATGATTCAATTCATGATTCATGATTCGATTCATGATTCATGATTCAATTCATGATTCATGATTCGATTCATGATTCATAATTCAATTCTCGATTCATGATTCATGATTCAATTCATAATTCATGATTCGATTCATAATTCAAGATTCAATTCATGATTCATAATTCATGATTCATTTCATGATTCAATATTCGATTCATGATTCATGATTCAATTCATGATTCATGATTCATGATTCAATTCATGATTCAAAATTTATGATTCACGATTCAATTCATAATTTATAATTCATGATTCATGATTCATGATTCATGATTCAATTCATAATTCATGATTCAATTCATGAATTATGATTCAATTCATGATTCATGATTCATGATTCGATTCATGATTCATGATTTATGATTCAATTCATGATTCATGATTCATGATTTGATTCATGATTCAATTCATGATTTATGATTCATGATTCATGATTCAATTCATGATTCATGATTCGATTCATGATTCATGATTCAATTCATGATTCATGATTCGATTCATGATTCATGATTCAATTAATGATTCATGATTCATGATTCAATTCATGATTCATGATTCGATTCATGATTCATGATTCAATTCATGATTCAATTCATGATTCATGATTCAATTCATGATTTATAATTCAATTCATAATTTATGATTGAATTCATAATTCATGATTCAATTCATGATTCATGATTCATGATTCAATTCATGACTCATTATTCAATTCATGATTCATGATTCATGATTCAATTCATGATTCATGATTCAATTTATAATTTATGATTTGATTCATTTTTCATGATTCAATTCATGATTCATGATTCATGATTCAATTCATGATTCATGATTCATGATTCAATTCATGATTCATGATTCAATTTATAATTTATGATTTGATTCATTTTTCATGATTCAATTCATGATTCATGATTCAATTCATGATTCATGATTCATGATTCATGATTCATGATTCATTTCATGAGTCATTATTCGATTCATGATTCATGATTAATGATTCAATTTATGATTCATGATTCAATTTATAATTCATGATTCGATTCATGATTCAATTCATGATTCATGATTCATGATTCAAGTCATGATTCATGATTTAATTCATGATTCATGATTAATGATTCAATTTATGATTCATGATTCATGATTCGTGATTCATGATTCATGATTCGATTCATGATTCATGATTCATGATTCATGATTTAATTCATGATTCATGATTTAAATTATAATTCTTGATTCATGATTCATAATTTGATTCATGATTCATGATTCATGATTCATGATTCAATTCATGATTCATGATTCAATTCATAATTTATGATTCGATTCATGATTAATGATTCAATTCATGATTCATGATTCAATTTATGATTCATGATTCGATTCATGATTCATGATTCATGATTTAATTCATGATTCATGATTCATGACTTAAGTCATGATTCATGATTCATGATTCATGATTGATGATTTAATTCATGATTCATGATTCATGATTCAATTTATGATTCATGATTCATGATTCATGATTTAATTCATGATTCATGATTCATGATTCAATTCCTGATTCATGATTCATGATTCAATTCATGATTCATAATTTATGATTCATGATTCAATTCATAATTTATAATTCATGATTCAATTCATGATTCATGATTCTTGATTTGATTCATGATTCATGATTCATGATTCATAATTCATGATTTGATTCATGAATTATGATTCGATTCATGATTCATGATTCAATTAATGATTGATGATTCATGATTCAATTCATGATTCATGATTCATGATTCATGATTCAATTTATGATTTATGATTTGATTCATGATTCATGATTCAATTCATGATTCATGATTCAATTCATGATTCATGATTTATGATTCAATTCATGATTCATGATTCAATTCATGATTCATGATTGATAATTCATGATTCGATTCATGATTCATGATTCAATTCATAATTCATGATTCATGATTTATGATTCAATTCATGATTCATAATTCGATTCATTATTCAATTCATGATTCAATTCATGATTCAATTCATGATTCAATTCATGATTCATGATTCAATTCATGATTCAATTCATGATTCATGATTTGATTCATGATTCATGATTCAATTCATGATTCAATTCATGATTCATTATTCATGATTCGATTCATGATTCATGACTCATGATTCAAATCATGATTCATGATTTGTGATTCATGATTCAATTCATGGTTCATGATTCGATTCATGATTCATGATTTATGGTTCAATTCATGATTCATGATTCATTAATTCAATTCATGATTCAATTCATGATTCATGATTCATGATTCAATTCATGATTCATGATTTGTGATTCATGATTCAATTCATGATTCATGATTCGATTCTTGATTCATGATTCAATTCATGATTCATTATTCAATTCATGATTCATGATCATGATTCATGATTCGATTCATGATTCGATTCATGATTCATGATTCAAGTCATGATTCATGATTCATGATTCATTTCATGATTCATTATTCGATTCATGATTCATTTCATAATTCATTATTCAATTCATGATTTATGATTAATGATTCAATTTATGATTCATGATTCATGATTCAAATCATAAATTCATGATTCGATTCATGATTCATGATTCATGATTCAAGTCATGATTCATGATTCAATTCATGATTCATGATTAATGATTCAATTTATGATTCATGATTCATGATTCGTGATTCATGATTCGTGATTCGATTCATGATTCTTGATTCATGATTCAATTCATGATTCATGATTCATAATTCAATTCTCGATTCATGATTCATGATTCAATTCATAATTCATGATTCGATTCATAATTCAAGATTCAATTCATGATTCATAATTCATGATTCATTTCATGATTCAATATTCGATTCATGATTCATGATTCAATTCATGATTCATGATTCATGATTCAATTCATGATTCAAAATTTATGATTCACGATTCAATTCATAATTTATAATTCATGATTCATGATTCATGATTCATGATTCAATTCATAATTCATGATTCAATTCATGAATTATGATTCAATTCATGATTCATGATTCATGATTCGATTCATGATTCATGATTTATGATTCAATTCATGATTCATGATTCATGATTTGATTCATGATTCAATTCATGATTTATGATTCATGATTCATGATTCAATTCATGATTCATGATTCGATTCATGATTCATGATTCAATTCATGATTCATGATTCGATTCATGATTCATGATTCAATTAATGATTCATGATTCATGATTCAATTCATGATTCATGATTCGATTCATGATTCATGATTCAATTCATGATTCAATTCATGATTCATGATTCAATTCATGATTTATAATTCAATTCATAATTTATGATTGAATTCATAATTCATGATTCAATTCATGATTCATGATTCATGATTCAATTCATGACTCATTATTCAATTCATGATTCATGATTCATGATTCAATTCATGATTCATGATTCAATTTATAATTTATGATTTGATTCATTTTTCATGATTCAATTCATGATTCATGATTCATGATTCAATTCATGATTCATGATTTGATTCATGATTCATGATTTGATTCATGATTCATGATTTGATTCATGATTCATGATTCATGATTGAATTCATGATTTATGATTCATGATTGAATTCATGATTCATGATTCATGATTCAATTTATGATTCATGATTCATGATTCAATTCATAAATCATGATTCAATTCATCATTCAATTCCTGATTCATGATTCATGATTCAATTCATGATTCATAATTTATGATTCATGATTCAATTCATAATTTATAATTCATGATTCATGATTCATGATTTGATTCATGATTCAATTCATGATTCATGATTCATGATTCATGATTTGATTCATGAATTATGAATCGATTCATGATTCATGATTTAATTAATGATTGATGATTCATGATTCAATTCATGATTCATGATTCATGATTCAATTCATGATTCAACTCATGATTCAACTCATGATTCATGATTCAATTCATGATTTATGATTCGATTCATGATTCATGATTCAATTCATGAATCATGATTCAATTCATGATTTATGATTCATGATTCGATTCATTATTCATGATTCAATTCATGATTCATGATTGATAATTCATGATTTGATTCATGATTCATGATGCAATTCATGATTTAATTTCTGATTCAATTCATTATTCATGATTCGATTAATGATTCATGATTCAATTCAAAATTCATGATTCATGATTTAAGATTCAATTCATGATCCATAATTCGATTCATGATTCAATTCATGATTCAATTCATGATTCATGTTTTAATTCATTTTTCAATTCATGATTCATGATTTGATTCATGATTCATGATTCAATTCATGATTCAATTCATGAATCATTATTCATGATTCAAATCATGATTCATGATTCATGATTCATGATTCAATTCATTAATTCATGATTTGTGATTCATGGTTCAATTTATTATTCATGATTCATGATTCAATTCATGTTTCATGATTCATGATTCAATTCATGATTCATGATTTGATTCATGATTCTTGATTCATGATTTGATTCATGATTCTTGATTCATGATTCATGATTCGATTCATGATTCATGATTCATGATTCAATTCATGATTCATGATTCATGATTCAATTCATAATTCATGATTCGATTCATGATTCATGATTCAATTCATGATTCATGATTCATGATTCATTTCATGAGTCATTATTCGATTCATGATTCATGATTAATGATTCAATTTATGATTCATGATTCAATTTATATTTCATGATTCGATTCATGATTCAATTCATGATTCATGATTCATGATTCAAGTCATAATTCATGATTCAATTCATGATTCATGATTCAATTCATGATTCATGATTAATGATTCAATTTATGATTCATGATTCATGATTCGTGATTCATGATTCATGATTCGATTCATGATTCTTGATTCATGATTCAATTCATGATTCATGATTCATAATTCAATTCATGATTCATGATTTAATTCATGATTCATGATTTCAATTATAATTCTTGATTCATGATTCATGATTCATTTCATGAGTCATTATTCGATTCATGATTCATGATTAATGATTCAATTTATGATTCATGATTCAATTTATAATTCATGATTCGATTCATGATTCAATTCATGATTCATGATTCATGATTCAATTCATAATTTATGATTCGATTCATGATTAATGATTCAATTCATTATTCATGATTCATGATTCAATTTATGATTCATGATTCGATTCATGATTCATGATTCATGATTTAATTCATGATTCATGATTCATGATTCAAGTCATGATTCATGATTCATGATTCATGATTCATGATTCAATTCATAATTCATGATTCAATTCATGATTCAATTCATGATTCATAATTCATGATTCATGATTCATGATTCATGATTCAATTCATAATTCATGATTCAATTCATGATTCAATTCATGATTCATGATTGGTTCATGATTCATGATTCATAATTCATGATTTGATTCATGAATTATGATTCGATTCATGATTCATGATTCAATTAATGATTGATGATTCATGATTCAATTCATGATTCATGATTCATGATTCATGATTCAATTCATGATTTATGATTTGATTCATGATTCATGATTCAATTCATGATTCATGATTTAATTCATGATTCATGATTCATGATTCGATTCATGATTCATGATTCAATTCATGATTCATGATTGATAATTCATGATTCGATTCATGATTCATGATTCAATTCATAATTCATGATTCATGATTTATGATTCAATTCATGATTCATAATTCGATTCATGATTCAATTCATGATTCAATTCATAATTCATGATTCATGATTCAATTCATGATTCAATTCATGATTCATGATTTGATTCATGATTCATGATTCATGATTCGATTCATGATTCATGATTCAATTCATGATTCATGATTGATAATTCATGATTCGATTCATGATTCATGATTCAATTCATAATTCATGATTCAATTCATGAATTATGATTCAATTCATGATTCATGATTCGATTCATGATTCATGATTTATGATTCAATTCATGATTCATGATTCATGATTTGATTCATGATTCATGATTCAATTCATGATTTATGATTCATGATTCATGATTCAATTCATGATTCATGATTCGATTCATGATTCATGATTCAATTCATGATTCATGATTCGATTCATGATTCATGATTCAATTAATGATTCATGATTCATGATTCAATTCATGATTCATGATTCGATTCATGATTCATGATTCAATTCATGATTCATGATTCAATTCATGATTCATGATTCAATTCATGATTTATAATTCAATTCATAATTTATGATTGAATTCATAATTCATGATTCAATTCATGATTCATGATTCATGATTCAATTCATGACTCATTATTCAATTCATGATTCATGATTCATGATTCAATTCATGATTCATGATTCAATTTATAATTTATGATTTGATTCATTTTTCATGATTCAATTCATGATTCATGATTCATGATTCAATTCATGATTCATGATTTGATTCATGATTCATGATTTGATTCATGATTCATGATTTGATTCATGATTCATGATTCATGATTGAATTCATGATTTATGATTCATGATTGAATTCATGATTCATGATTCATGATTCAATTTATGATTCATGATTCATGATTCATGATTCAATTCATAAATCATGATTCAATTCATCATTCAATTCCTGATTCATGATTCATGATTCAATTCATGATTCATAATTTATGATTCATGATTCAATTCATAATTTATAATTCATGATTCATGATTCATGATTTGATTCATGATTCAATTCATGATTCATGATTCATGATTTGATTCATGAATTATGAATCGATTCATGATTCATGATTTAATTAATGATTGATGATTCATGATTCAATTCATGATTCATGATTCATGATTCAATTCATGATTCAACTCATGATTCAACTCATGATTCATGATTCAATTCATGATTTATGATTCGATTCATGATTCATGATTCAATTCATGATTCATGATTGATAATTCATGATTTGATTCATGATTCATGATGCAATTCATGATTTAATTTCTGATTCAATTCATTATTCATGATTCGATTAATGATTCATGATTCAATTCAAAATTCATGATTCATGATTTAAGATTCAATTCATGATCCATAATTCGATTCATGATTCAATTCATGATTCAATTCATGATTCATGTTTTAATTCATTTTTCAATTCATGATTCATGATTTGATTCATGATTCATGATTCAATTCATGATTCAATTCATGAATCATTATTCATGATTCAAATCATGATTCATGATTCATGATTCATGATTCAATTCATTAATTCATGATTTGTGATTCATGGTTCAATTTATTATTCATGATTCATGATTCAATTCATGTTTCATGATTCATGATTCAATTCAAGATTCATGATTTGATTCATGATTCTTGATTCATGATTTGATTCATGATTCTTGATTCATGATTCATGATTCGATTCATGATTCATGATTCATGATTCAATTCATAATTCATGATTCGATTCATGATTCATGATTCAATTCATGATTCATGATTCATGATTCATTTCATGAGTCATTATTCGATTCATGATTCATGATTAATGATTCAATTTATGATTCATGATTCAATTTATAATTCATGATTCGATTCATGATTCAATTCATGATTCATGATTCAAGTCATAATTCATGATTCAATTCATGATTCATGATTCAATTCATGATTCATGATTAATGATTCAATTTATGATTCATGATTCGTGATTCATGATTCATGATTCGATTCATGATTCTTGATTCATGATTCAATTCATGATTCATGATTCATAATTCAATTCATGATTCATGATTCATGATTTAATTCATGATTCATGATTTCAATTATAATTCTTGATTCATGATTCATGATTCATTTCATGAGTCATTATTCGATTCATGATTCATGATTAATGATTCAATTTATGATTCATGATTCAATTTATAATTCATGATTCGATTCATGATTCAATTCATGATTCATGATTCATGATTCAATTCATAATTAATGATTCGATTCATGATTAATGATTCAATTCATTATTCATGATTCATGATTCAATTTATGATTCATGATTCGATTCATGATTCATGATTCATGATTTAATTCATGATTCATGATTCATGATTCAAGTCATGATTCATGATTCATGATTGATGATTTAATTCATGATTCATGATTCAATTTATGATTCATGATTCATGATTCATGATTTAATTCATGATTCATGATTCATGATTCAATTCCTGATTCATGATTCATGATTCAATTCATGATTCATAATTTATGATTCATGATTCAATTCATAATTTATAATTCATGATTCATGATTCATGATTCATGATTCATGATTCAATTCATAATTCATGATTCAATTCATGATTCAATTCATGATTCATGATTGGTTCATGATTCATGATTCATGATTCATAATTCATGATTTGATTCATGAATTATGATTCGATTCATGATTCATGATTCAATTAATGATTGATGATTCATGATTCAATTCATGATTCATGATTCATGATTCATGATTCAATTCATGATTTATGATTTGATTCATGATTCATGATTCAATTCATGATTCATGATTTAATTCATGATTCATGATTCATGATTCGATTCATGATTCATGATTCAATTCATGATTCATGATTGATAATTCATGATTCGATTCATGATTCATGATTCAATTCATAATTCATGATTCATGATTTATGATTCAATTCATGATTCATAATTCGATTCATGATTCAATTCATGATTCAATTCATAATTCATGATTCATGATTCAATTCATGATTCAATTCATGATTCATGATTTGATTCATGATTCATGATTCAATTCATGATTCAATTCATGATTCATTATTCATGATTCGATTCATGATTCATGATTCATGATTCAATTCATGATTCATGATTCGATTCATGATTCATGATTTGATTCATGATTCATGATTTGATTCATGATTCATGATTTGATTCATGATTCATGATTGAATTCATGATTTATGATTCATGATTGAATTCATGATTCATAATTCATGATTCAATTCATGATTCATGATTCATGATTCAATTCATGACTCATTATTCAATTCATGATTCATGATTCAATTCATGATTCATGATTCAATTTATAATTTATGATTTGATTCATTTTTCATGATTCAATTCATGATTCATGATTCATGATTCAATTCATGATTCATGATTTGATTCATGATTCATGATTTGATTCATGATTCATGATTTGATTCATGATTCATGATTCATGATTGAATTCATGATTTATGATTCATGATTCATGATTCAATTTATGATTCATGATTCATGATTCATGATTCAATTCATAAATCATGATTCAATTCATCATTCAATTCCTGATTCATGATTCATGATTCATGATTCAATTCATGATTCATGATTTGATTCATGATTCATGATTTGATTCATGATTCATGATTTGATTCATGATTCATGATTCATGATTGAATTCATGATTTATGATTCATGATTCATGATTCAATTTATGATTCATGATTCATGATTCATGATTCAATTCATAAATCATGATTCAATTCATCATTCAATTCCTGATTCATGATTCATGATTCATGATTCAATTCATGATTTATGATTTGATTCATGATTCATGATTCAATTCATGATTCATGATTCAATTCATGATTCATGATTCATGATTCGATTCATTTTTCATGATTCAATTCATGATTCATGATTCATGATTCAATTCATGATTCATGATTTGATTCATGATTCATGATTTGATTCATGATTCATGATTTGATTCATGATTCATGATTCATGATTGAATTCATGATTTATGATTCATGATTCATGATTCAATTTATGATTCATGATTCATGATTCATGATTCAATTCATAAATCATGATTCAATTCATCATTCAATTCCTGATTCATGATTCATGATTCATGATTCAATTCATGATTCATGATTTGATTCATGATTCATGATTTGATTCATGATTCATGATTTGATTCATGATTCATGATTCATGATTGAATTCATGATTTATGATTCATGATTCATGATTCAATTTATGATTCATGATTCATGATTCATGATTCAATTCATAAATCATGATTCAATTCATCATTCAATTCCTGATTCATGATTCATGATTCATGATTCAATTCATGATTTATGATTTGATTCATGATTCATGATTCAATTCATGATTCATGATTCAATTCATGATTCATGATTCATGATTCGATTCATGATTCATGATTCAATTCATGATTCATGATTGATAATTCATGATTCGATTCATGATTCATGATTCAATTCATAATTCATGATTCATGATTTATGATTCAATTCATGATTCATAATTCGATTCATGATTCAATTCATGATTCAATTCATAATTCATGATTCATGATTCAATTCATGATTCAATTCATGATTCATGATTTGATTCATGATTCATGATTCAATTCATGATTCATTATTCATGATTCGATTCATGATTCATGATTCATGATTCAATTCATGATTCATGATTTGATTCATGATTCATGATTTGATTCATGATTCATGATTTGATTCATGATTCATGATTGAATTCATGATTTATGATTCATGATTGAATTCATGATTCATAATTCATGATTCAATTCATGATTCATGATTCATGATTCAATTCATGACTCATTATTCAATTCATGATTCATGATTCATGATTCAATTCATGATTCATGATTCAATTTATAATTTATGATTTGATTCATTTTTCATGATTCAATTCATGATTCATGATTCATGATTCAATTCATGATTCATGATTTGATTCATGATTCATGATTCATGATTTGATTCATGATTCATGATTCATGATTGAATTCATGATTTATGATTCATGATTGAATTCATGATTCATGATTCATGATTCAATTTATGATTCATGATTCATGATTCATGATTCAATTCATAAATCATGATTCAATTCATCATTGAATTCCGAATTCATGATTCATGATTCAATTCATGATTCATAATTTATGATTCATGATTCAATTCATAATTTATAATTCATGATTCATGATTCATGATTTGATTCATGATTCAATTCATGATTCATGATTCATGATTCATGATTTGATTCATGAATTATGAATCGATTCATGATTCATGATTTAATTAATGATTGATGATTCATGATTCAATTCATGATTCATGATTCATGATTCAATTCATGATTCAACTCATGATTCAACTCATGATTCATGATTCAATTCATGATTTATGATTCGATTCATGATTCATGATTCAATTCATGAATCATGATTCAATTCATGATTTATGATTCATGATTCGATTCATTATTCATGATTCAATTTATGATTCATGATTGATAATTCATGATTTGATTCATGATTCATGATGCAATTCATGATTTAATTTCTGATTCAATTCATTATTCATGATTCGATTTATGATTCATGATTCAATTCAAAATTCATGATTCATGATTTATGATTCGATTCATGATTCATGATTCATGATTTGATTCATGATTCATGATTTGATTCATGATTCATGATTGAATTCATGATTTATGATTCATGATTGAATTCATGATTCATGATTCAATTTATGATTCATGATTCATGATTCATGATTCAATTCATAACTCATGATTCATTTCATCATTCAATTCCTGATTCATGATTCATGATTCAATTCATGATTCATAATTTATGATTCATGATTCAATTCATAATTTATAATTCATGATTCATGATTCATGATTCATGATTTGATTCATGATTCAATTCATGAGTCATGATTCATGATTCATGATTCATGATTTGATTCATGAATTATGAATCGATTCATGATTCATGATTCAATTAATGATTGATGATTCATGATTCAATTCATGATTCATGATTCATGATTCAATTCATGATTCAACTCATGATTCAACTCATGATTCATGATTCAATTCATGATTTATGATTCGATTCATGATTCATGATTCAATTCATGAATCATGATTCAATTCATGATTTATGATTCATGATTCGATTCATTATTCATGATTCAATTCATGATTCATGATTGAAAATTCATGATTTGATTCATGATTCATGATGCAATTCATGATTTAATTTCTGATTCAATTCATTATTCATGATTCGATTTATGATTCAATTCAAAATTCATGATTCATGATTTATGATTCAATTCATGATCCATAATTCGATTCATGATTCAATTCATGATTCAATTCATGATTCATGATTTAATTCATTTTTCAATTCATGATTCATGATTTGATTCATGATTCATGATTCAATTCATGATTCAATTCATGAATCATTATTCATGATTTAAATCATGATTCATGATTCATGATTCATGATTCAATTCATTAATTCATGATTTGTGATTCATGGTTCAATTTATTATTCATGATTCATGATTCAATTCATGTTTCATGATTCATGATTCAATTCATGATTCATGATTTGATTCATGATTCTTGATTCATGATTTGATTCATGATTCTTGATTCATGATTCATGATTCGATTCATGATTCATGATTCATGATTCAATTCATGATTCATGATTCATGATTCAATTCATAATTCATGATTCGATTCATGATTCATGATTCAATTCATGATTCATGATTCATGATTCATTTCATGAGTCATTATTCGATAAATGATTCATGATTAATGATTCAATTTATGATTCATGATTCAATTTATAATTCATGATTCGATTCATGATTCAATTCATGATTCATGATTCATGATTCAAGTCATGATTCATGATTCAATTCATGATTCATGATTCAATTCATGATTCATGATTAATGATTCAATTTATGATTCATGATTCATGATTCGTGATTCATGATTCATGATTCGATTCATGATTCTTGATTCATGATTCAATTCATGATTCATGATTCATAATTCAATTCATGATTCATGATTCATGATTTAATTCATGATTCATGATTCATGATTCAATTCTTAATTTATGATTCATGATTCAATTCATAATTTATGATTCGATTCATGATTAATGATTCAATTCATGATTCATGATTCATGATTCAATTTATGATTCATGATTCGATTCATTATTCATGATTCATGATTTAATTCATGATTCATGATTCATGATTCAAGTCATGATTCATGATTGATGATTTAATTCATGATTCATGATTCAATTTATGATTCATGATTCATGATTCATGATTTAATTCATAATTCATGATTCATGATTCAATTCCTGATTCATGATTCATGATTCAATTCATAATTTATAATTCATGATTCATGATTCATGATTCATGATTCAATTCATAATTCATGATTCAATTCATGATTCAATTCATGATTCATGATTTGATTCATGATTCATGATTCATAATTCATGATTCATGATTCATAATTCATGATTTGATTCATGAATTATGATTCGTTTCATGATTCATGATTCAATTAATGATTGATGATTCATGATTCAATTCATGATTCATGATTCATGATTCATGATTCATGATTCAATTCATAATTTATGATTTGATTCATGATTCATGATTCAATTCATGATTCATGATTCATGATTCAATTCATGAATCATGATTGATAATTCATGATTCGATTCATGATTCATGATTCAATTCATAATTCATGATTCATGATTTATGATTCAATTCATGATTCATAATTCGATTCATGATTCAATTCATGATTCAATTCATGATTCATGATTCAATTCATGATTCAATTCACGATTCATGATTTGATTCATGATTCATGATTCAATTCATGATTCAATTCATGATTCATTATTCATGATTCGATTCATGATTCATGATTCATGATTCAATTCATGATTCATGATTTGATTCATGATTCATGATTTGATTCATGATTCATGATTTGATTCATCATTCATGATTCATGATTGAATTCATGATTTATGATTCATGATTGAATTCATGATTCATGATTCATGATTCAATTTATGATTCATGATTCATGATTCAATTCATAATTCATGATTCAATTCATCATTCAATTCCTGATTCATGATTCATGATTCAATTCATGATTCATAATTTATGATTCATCATTCAATTCATAATTTATAATTCATGATTCATGATTCATGATTTGATTCATGATTCAATTCATGATTCATGATTCATGATTCATGATTCATGATTTGATTCATGAATTATGAATCGATTTATGATTCATGATTCAATTAATGATTGATGATTCATGATTCAATTCATGATTCATGATTCAATTCATGATTCAACTCATGATTCAACTCATGATTCATGATTCAATTCATGATTTATGATTCGATTCATGATTCATGATTCAATTCATGAATCATGATTCAATTCATGATTTATGATTCATGATTCGATTCATTATTCATGATTCAATTCATGATTCATGATTGATAATTCATGATTTGATTCATGATTCATGATGCAATTCATGATTTAATTTCTGATTCAATTCATTATTCATGATTCGATTTATGATTCATGATTCAATTCAAAATTCATGATTCATGATTTATGATTAAATTCATGATCCATAATTCGATTCATGATTCAATTCATGATTCAATTCATGATTCATGATTTAATTCATTTTTCAATTCATGATTCATGATTTGATTCATGATTCAATTCATGATTCAATTCATGATTCATTATTCATGATTCAAATCATGATTCATGATTCATGATTCATGATTCAATTCATTAATTCATGATTTGTGATTCATGGTTCAATTTATTATTCATGATTCATGATTCAATTCATGTTTCATGATTCATGATCCAATTCAAGATTCATGATTTGATTCATGATTCTTGATTCATGATTTGATTCATGATTCTTGATTCATGATTCATGATTCGATTCATGATTCATGATTCATGATTCAATTCATGATTCATGATTCATGATTCAATTCATAATTTATGATTCGATTCATGATTCATGATTCAATTCATGATTCATGATTCATGATTCATTTCATGAGTCATTATTCGATTCATGATTCATGATTAATGATTCAATTTATGATTCATGATTCAATTTATAATTCATGATTCGATTCATGATTCAATTCATGATTCATGATTCATGATTCAAGTCATGATTCATGATTCAATTCATGATTCATGATTCAATTCATGATTCATGATTAATGATTCAATTTATGATTCATGATTCATGATTCGTGATTCATGATTCATGATTCGATTCATGATTCTTGATTCATGATTCAATTCATGATTCATAATTCAATTCATGATTCATGATTCATTATTTAATTAATGATTCATGATTTGAATTATAATTCTTGATTCATGATTCATGATTTGATTCATGATTCATGATTCATGATTCATGATTCAATTCATGATTTATTATTCATGATTCAATTTATGATTCATGATTAGATTCATGATTCATGATTCATGATTTAATTCATGATTCATGATTCATGATTCAAGTCATGATTCATGATTCATGATTCATGATTGATGATTTAATTCATGATTCATGATTTAATTTATGATTCATGATTCATGATTCATGATTCATGATTCATGATTTAATTCATGATTCATGATTCATGATTCAATTCCTGATTCATGATTCATGATTCAATTCATGATTCATAATTTATGATTCATGATTCAATTCATAATTTATAATTCATGATTCATGATTCATGATTCATGATTCAATTCATAATTCATGATTCAATTCATGATTCAATTCATGATTCATGATTCATGATTTGATTCATGATTCATGATTCATGATTTGATTCATGAATTATGATTCGATTCATGATTCATGATTCAATTAATGATTGATGATTCATGATTCAATTCATGATTCATGATTCATGATTCATGATTCATGATTCAATTCATGATTTATGATTTGAGTCATGATTCAATTCATGATTCATGATTCAATTCATGATTCATGATTCATGATTCGATTCATGATTCATGATTCAATTCATGATTCATGATTGATAATTCATGATTCGATTCATGATTCATGATTCAATTCATAATTCATGATTCATGATTTATGATTCAATTCATGATTCATAATTCGATTCATGATTCAATTCATGATACAATTCATGATTCATGATTCAATTCATGATTCATGATTTGATTCATGATTCATGATTCAATTCATGATTTAATTCATGATTCATTATTCATGATTCGATTCATGATTCATGACTCATGATTCAAATCATGATTCATGATTTGTGATTCATGATTCAATTCTTGATTCATAATTCGATTCATGATTCATGATTTATGGTTCAATTCATGATTCATGATTCATTAATTCAATTCATGATTCAATTCATGTTTCATGATTCATGATTCAATTCATGATTCATGATTTGTGATTCATGATTCAATTCATGATTCATGATTCGATTCTTGATTCATGATTCATGATTCGATTCATGATTCATTATTCAATTCATGATTCATGATTCATGATTCATGGCTCATGATTCGATTCATGATTCGATTCATGATTCATGATTCAAGTCATGATTCATGATTCATGATTCATTTCATGATTCATTATTCGATTCATGATTCATTTCATGATTCATTATTCGATTCATGATTCATTATTAATGATTCAATTTATGATTCATGATTCATGATTCAATTCATAATTCATGATTCGATTCATGATTCATGATTCAATTCATGATTCATGATTCATGATTCAATTCATAATTTATGATTCATGATTCAATTCATAATTTATGATTCGATTCATGATTAATGATTCAATTCATGATTCCTGATTCATGATTCAATTTATGATTCATGATTAGATTCATTATTCATGATTCATGATTTAATTCATGATTCATGATTCATGATTCAAGTCATGATTCATGATTGATGATTTAATTCATGATTCATGATTCAATTTATGATTTATGATTCATGATTCATGATTTAATTCATAATTCATGATTCATGATTCAATTCCTGATTCATGATTCATGATTCAATTCATAATTTATAATTCATGATTTATGATTCATGATTCATGATTCAATTCATAATTCATGATTCAATTCATGATTCAATTCATGATTCATGATTTGATTCATGATTCATGATTCATGATTCATAATTCATGATTTGATTCATGAATTATGATTCGTTTCATGATTCATGATTCAATTAATGATTGATGATTCATGATTCAATTCATGATTCATGATTCATGATTCATGATTCATGATTCAATTCATGATTTATGATTTGATTCATGATTCATGATTCAATTCATGATTCATGATTCAATTCATGATTCATGATTCATGATTCAATTCATGATTCATGATTGATAATTCATGATTCGATTCATGATTCATGATTCAATTCATAATTCATGATTCATGATTTATGATTCAATTCATGATTCATAATTCGATTCATGATTCAATTCATGATTCAATTCATGATTCATGATTCAATTCATGATTCAATTCATGATTCATGATTTGATTCATGATTCATGATTCAATTCATGATTCAATTCATGATTCATTATTCATGATTCGATTCATGATTCATGATTCAATTCATGATTCATGATTTGATTCATGATTCATGATTTGATTCATGATTCATGATTTGATTCATCATTCATGATTCATGATTGAATTCATGATTTATGATTCATGATTCAATTCATGATTCATGATTCATGATTCAATTTATGATTCATGATTCATGATTCATGATTCAATTCATAATTCATGATTCAATTCATCATTCAATTCCTGATTCATGATTCATGATTCAATTCATGATTCATAATTTATGATTCATGATTCAATTCATAATTTATAATTCATGATTCATGATTCATGATTCATGATTTGATTCATGATTCAATTCATGATTCATGATTCATGATTCATGATTTGATTCATGAATTATGAATCGATTCATGATTCATGATTCAATTCATGATTCATGATTCATGATTCAATTTATGATTCAACTCATGATTCAACTCATGATTCATGATTCAATTCATGATTTATGATTCGATTCATGATTCATGATTCAATTCATGATTTATGATTCGATTCATGATTCATGATTCAATTCATGAATCATGATTCAATTCATGATTTATGATTCATGATTCGATTCATTATTCATGATTCAATTCATGATTCATGATTGATAATTCATGATTTGATTCATGATTCATGATGCAATTCATGATTTAATTTCTGATTCAATTCATTATTCATGATTCGATTTATGATTCATGATTCAATTCAAAATTCATGATTCATGATTTATGATTAAATTCATGATCCATAATTCGATTCATGATTCAATTCATGATTCAATTCATGATTCATGATTTAATTCATTTTTCAATTCATGATTCATGATTTGATTCATGATTCAATTCATGATTCAATTCATGATTCATTATTCATGATTCAAATCATGATTCATGATTCATGATTCATGATTCAATTCATTAATTCATGATTTGTGATTCATGGTTCAATTTATTATTCATGATTCATGATTCAATTCATGTTTCATGATTCATGATCCAATTCAAGATTCATGATTTGATTCATGATTCTTGATTCATGATTTGATTCATGATTCTTGATTCATGATTCATGATTCGTTTCATGATTCATGATTCATGATTCAATTTATGATTCATGATTCATGATTCAATTCATAATTTATGATTCGATTCATGATTCATGATTCAATTCATGATTCATGATTCATGATTCATTTCATGAGTCATTATTCGATTCATGATTCATGATTAATGATTCAATTTATGATTCATGATTCAATTTATAATTCATGATTCGATTCATGATTCAATTCATGATTCATGATTCATGATTCAAGTCATGATTCATGATTCAATTCATGATTCATGATTCAATTCATGATTCATGATTAATGATTCAATTTATGATTCATGATTCATGATTCGTGATTCATGATTCATGATTCGATTCATGATTCTTGATTCATGATTCAATTCATGATTCTTGATTCATAATTCAATTCATGATTCATGATTCATGATTTAATTAATGATTCATGATTTGAATTATAATTCTTGATTCATGATTCATGATTTGATTCATGATTCATGATTCATGATTCATGATTCAATTCATGATTCATTATTCATGATTCAATTTATGATTCATGATTAGATTCATGATTCATGATTCATGATTTAATTCATGATTCATGATTCATGATTCAAGTCATGATTCATGATTCATGATTGATGATTTAATTCATGATTCATGATTTAATTTATGATTCATGATTCATGATTCATGATTCATGATTCATGATTTAATTCATGATTCATGATTCATGATTCAATTCCTGATTCATGATTCATGATTCAATTCATGATTCATAATTTATGATTCATGATTCAATTCATAATTTATAATTCATGATTCATGATTCATGATTCATGATTCAATTCATAATTCATGATTCAATTCATGATTCAATTCATGATTCATGATTCATGATTTGATTCATGATTCATGATTCATGATTTGATTCATGAATTATGATTCGATTCATGATTCATGATTCAATTAATGATTGATGATTCATGATTCAATTCATGATTCATGATTCATGATTCATGATTCATGATTCAATTCATGATTTATGATTTGAGTCATGATTCAATTCATGATTCATGATTCAATTCATGATTCATGATTCATGATTCGATTCATGATTCATGATTCAATTCATGATTCATGATTGATAATTCATGATTCGATTCATGATTCATGATTCAATTCATAATTCATGATTCATGATTTATGATTCAATTCATGATTCATAATTCGATTCATGATTCAATTCATGATACAATTCATGATTCATGATTCAATTCATGATTCATGATTTGATTCATGATTCATGATTCAATTCATGATTTAATTCATGATTCATTATTCATAATTCGATTCATGATTCATGACTCATGATTCAAATCATGATTCATGATTTGTGATTCATGATTCAATTCTTGATTCATAATTCGATTCATGATTCATGATTTATGGTTCAATTCATGATTCATGATTCATTAATTCAATTCATGATTCAATTCATGTTTCATGATTCATGATTCAATTCATGATTCATGATTTGTGATTCATGATTCAATTCATGATTCATGATTCGATTCTTGATTCATGATTCATGATTCGATTCATGATTCATTATTCAATTCATGATTCATGATTCATGATTCATGGCTCATGATTCGATTCATGATTCGATTCATGATTCATGATTCAAGTCATGATTCATGATTCATTTCATGATTCATTATTCGATTCATGATTCATTTCATGATTCATTATTCGATTCATGATTCATGATTAATGATTCAATTTATGATTCATGATTCATGATTCAATTCATAATTCATGATTCGATTCATGATTCATGATTCAATTCATGATTCATGATTCATGATTCAATTCATAATTTATGATTCATGATTCAATTCATAATTTATGATTCGATTCATGATTAATGATTCAATTCATGATTCATGATTCAATTTATGATTCATGATTCGATTCATTATTCATGATTCATGATTTAATTCATGATTCATGATTCATGATTCAAGTCATGATTCATGATTGATGATTTAATTCATGATTCATGATTCAATTTATGATTCATGATTCATGATTCATGATTTAATTCATAATTCATGATTCATGATTCAATTCCTGATTCATGATTCATGATTCAATTTATAATTTATAATTCATGATTTATGATTCATGATTCATGATTCAATTCATAATTCATGATTCAATTCATGATTCAATTCATGATTCATGATTTGATTCATGATTCATGATTCATGATTCATAATTCATGATTTGATTCATGAATTATGATTCGTTTCATGATTCATGATTCAATTAATGATTGATGATTCATGATTCAATTCATGATTCATGATTCATGATTCATGATTCATGATTTGATTCATGATTCATGATTCAATTCATGATTTAATTCATGATTCATTATTCATAATTCGATTCATGATTCATGACTCATGATTCAAATCATGATTCATGATTTGTGATTCATGATTCAATTCTTGATTCATAATTCGATTCATGATTCATGATTTATGGTTCAATTCATGATTCATGATTCATTAATTCAATTCATGATTCAATTCATGTTTCATGATTCATGATTCAATTCATGATTCATGATTTGTGATTCATGATTCAATTCATGATTCATGATTCGATTCTTGATTCATGATTCATGATTCGATTCATGATTCATTATTCAATTCATGATTCATGATTCATGATTCATGGCTCATGATTCGATTCATGATTCGATTCATGATTCATGATTCAAGTCATGATTCATGATTCATGATTCATTTCATGATTCATTATTCGATTCATGATTCATTTCATGATTCATTATTCGATTCATGATTCATGATTAATGATTCAATTTATGATTCATGATTCATGATTCAATTCATAATTCATGATTCGATTCATGATTTATGATTCAATTCATGATTCATGATTCATGATTCAATTCATAATTTATGATTCATGATTCAATTCATAATTTATGATTCGATTCATGATTAATGATTCAATTCATGATTCATGATTCATGATTCAATTTATGATTCATGGTTCGATTCATTATTCATGATTCATGATTTAATTCATGATTCATGATTCATGATTCAAGTCATGATTCATGATTGATGATTTAATTCATGATTCATGATTCAATTTATGATTCATGATTCATGATTCATGATTTAATTTATGATTCATGATTCATGATTCATGATTTAATTCATAATTCATGATTCATGATTCAATTCCTGATTCATGATTCATGATTCAATTTATAATTTATAATTCATGATTTATGATTCATGATTCATGATTCAATTCATAATTCATGATTCAATTCATGATTCAATTCATGATTCATGATTTGATTCATGATTCATGATTCATGATTCATAATTCATGATTTGATTCATGAATTATGATTCGTTTCATGATTCATGATTCAATTAATGATTGATGATTCATGATTCAATTCATGATTCATGATTCATGATTCATGATTCATGATTCAATTCATGATTTATGATTTGATTCATGATTCATGATTCAATTCATGATTCATGATTCAATTCATGATTCATGATTCATGATTCAATTCATGATTCATGATTGATAATTCATGATTCGATTCATGATTCATGATTCAATTCATAATTCATGATTCATGATTTATGATTCAATTCATGATTCATAATTCGATTCATGATTCAATTCATGATTCAATTCATGATTCATGATTCAATTCATGATTCAATTCATGATTCATGATTTGATTCATGATTCATGATTCAATTCATGATTCAATTCATGATTCATTATTCATGATTCGATTCATGATTCATGATTCATGATTCAATTCATGATTCATGATTTGATTCATGATTCATGATTTGATTCATGATTCATGATTTGATTCATCATTCATGATTCATGATTGAATTCATGATTTATGATTCATGATTCAATTCATGATTCATGATTCATGATTCAATTTATGATTCATGATTCATGATTCATGATTCAATTCATAATTCATGATTCAATTCATCATTCAATTCCTGATTCATGATTCATGATTCAATTCATGATTCATAATTTATGATTCATGATTCAATTCATAATTTATAATTCATGATTCATGATTCATGATTCATGATTTGATTCATGATTCAATTCATGATTCATGATTTGATTCATGAATTATGAATCGATTCATGATTCATGATTCAATTCATGATTCATGATTCATGATTCAATTCATGATTCAACTCATGATTCAACTCATGATTCATGATTCAATTCATGATTTATGATTCGATTCATGATTCATGATTCAATTCATGATTTATGATTCGATTCATGATTCATGATTCAATTCATGAATCATGATTCAATTCATGATTTATGATTCATGATTCAATTCATTATTCATGATTCAATTCATGATTCATGATTGATAATTCATGATTTGATTCATGATTCATGATGCAATTCATGATTTAATTTCTGATTCAATTCATTATTCATGATTCGATTTATGATTCATGATTCAATTCAAAATTCATGATTCATGATTTATGATTAAATTCATGATCCATAATTCGATTCATGATTCAATTCATGATTCAATTCATGATTCATGATTTAATTCATTTTTCAATTCATGATTCATGATTTGATTCATGATTCATGATTCAATTCATGATTCAATTCATGATTCATTATTCATGATTCAAATCATGATTCATGATTCATGATTCATGATTCAATTCATTAATTCATGATTTGTGATTCATGGTTCAATTTATTATTCATGATTCATGATTCAATTCATGTTTCATGATTCATGATCCAATTCAAGATTCATGATTTGATTCATGATTCTTGATTCATGATTTGATTCATGATTCTTGATTCATGATTCATGATTCGATTCATGATTCATGATTCATGATTCAATTTATGATTCATGATTCATGATTCAATTCATAATTTATGATTCGATTCATGATTCATGATTCAATTCATGATTCATGATTCATGATTCATTTCATGAGTCATTATTCGATTCATGATTCATGATTAATGATTCAATTTATGATTCATGATTCAATTTATAATTCATGATTCGATTCATGATTCAATTCATGATTCATGATTCATGATTCAAGTCATGATTCATGATTCAATTCATGATTCATGATTCAATTCATGATTCATGATTAATGATTCAATTTATGATTCATGATTCATGATTCGTGATTCATGATTCATGATTCGATTCATGATTCTTGATTCATGATTCAATTCATGATTCATGATTCATAATTCAATTCATGATTCATGATTCATGATTTAATTAATGATTCATGATTTTAATTATAATTCTTGATTCATGATTCATGATTTGATTCATGATTCATGATTCATGATTCATGATTCAATTCATGATTCATTATTCATGATTCAATTTATGATTCATGATTAGATTCATGATTCATGATTCATGATTTAATTCATGATTCATGATTCATGATTCAAGTCATGATTCATGATTCATGATTCATGATTGATGATTTAATTCATGATTCATGATTTAATTTATGATTCATGATTCATGATTCATGATTTAATTCATGATTCATGATTCATGATTCAATTCCTGATTCATGATTCATGATTCAATTCATGATTCATAATTTATGATTCATGATTCAATTCATAATTTATAATTCATGATTCATGATTCATGATTCATGATTCAATTCATGATTCAATTCATGATTCATGATTCATGATTTGATTCATGATTCATGATTCATGATTTGATTCATGAATTATGATTCGATTCATGATTCATGATTCAATTAATGATTGATGATTCATGATTCAATTCATGATTCATGATTCATGATTCATGATTCAATTCATGATTTATGATTTGAGTCATGATTCAATTCATGATTCATGATTCATGATTCGATTCATGATTCATGATTCAATTCATGATTCATGATTGATAATTCATGATTCGATTCATGATTCATGATTCAATTCATAATTCATGATTCATGATTTATGATTCAATTCATGATTCATAATTCGATTCATGATTCAATTCATGATACAATTCATGATTCATGATTCAATTCATGATTCATGATTTGATTCATGATTCATGATTCAATTCATGATTTAATTCATGATTCATTATTCATGATTCGATTCATGATTCATGACTCATGATTCAAATCATGATTCATGATTTGTGATTCATGATTCAATTCTTGATTCATAATTCGATTCATGATTCATGATTTATGGTTCAATTCATGATTCATGATTCATTAATTCAATTCATGATTCAATTCATGTTTCATGATTCATGATTCAATTCATGATTCATGATTTGTGATTCATGATTCAATTCATGATTCATGATTCGATTCTTGATTCATGATTCATGATTCGATTCATGATTCATTATTCAATTCATGATTCATGATTCATGATTCATGGCTCATGATTCGATTCATGATTCGATTCATGATTCATGATTCAAGTCATGATTCATGATTCATGATTCATTTCATGATTCATTATTCGATTCATGATTCATTTCATGATTCATTATTCGATTCATGATTCATGATTCATTTCATAATTCATGATTCATGATTCAATTCATGATTTAATTCATGATTCAAATTATGATTCATAATTCATGATTCAATTCATGATTCATGATTCATGATTCGATTCATGATTCATGATTCAATTCATGATTCATGATTGATAATTCATGATTCGATTCATGATTCATGATTCAATTCATAATTCATGATTCATGATTTATGATTCAATTCATGATTCATAATTCGATTCATGATTCAATTCATGATACAATTCATGATTCATGATTCAATTCATGATTCATGATTTGATTCATGATTCATGATTCAATTCATGATTTAATTCATGATTCATTATTCATAATTCGATTCATGATTCATGACTCATGATACAAATCATGATTCATGATTTGTGATTCATGATTCAATTCTTGATTCATAATTCGATTCATGATTCATGATTTATGGTTCAATTCATGATTCATGATTCATTAATTCAATTCATGATTCAATTCATGTTTCATGATTCATGATTCAATTCATGATTCATGATTTGTGATTCATGATTCAATTCATGATTCATGATTCGATTCTTGATTCATGATTCATGATTCGATTCATGATTCATTATTCAATTCATGATTCATGATTCATGATTCATGGCTCATGATTCGATTCATGATTCGATTCATGATTCATGATTCAAGTCATGATTCATGATTCATGATTCATTTCATGATTCATTATTCGATTCATGATTCATTTCATGATTCATTATTCGATTCATGATTCATGATTAATGATTCAATTTATGATTCATGATTCATGATTCAATTCATAATTCATGATTCGATTCATGATTCATGATTCAATTCATGATTCATGATTCATGATTCAATTCATAATTTATGATTCATGATTCAATTCATAATTTATGATTCGATTCATGATTAATGATTCAATTCATGATTCATGATTCATGATTCAATTTATGATTCATGATTCGATTCATTATTCATGATTCATGATTTAATTCATGATTCATGATTCATGATTCAAGTCATGATTCATGATTGATGATTTAATTCATGATTCATGATTCAATTTATGATTCATGATTCATGATTCATGATTTAATTCATAATTCATGATTCATGATTCAATTCCTGATTCATGATTCATGATTCAATTTATAATTTATAATTCATGATTTATGATTCATGATTCATGATTCAATTCATAATTCATGATTCAATTCATGATTCAATTCATGATTCATGATTTGATTCATGATTCATGATTCATGATTCATAATTCATGATTTGATTCATGAATTATGATTCGTTTCATGATTCATGATTCAATTAATGATTGATGATTCATGATTCAATTCATGATTCATGATTCATGATTCATGATTCATGATTCAATTCATGATTTATGATTTGATTCATGATTCATGATTCAATTCATGATTCATGATTCAATTCATGATTCATGATTCATGATTCAATTCATGATTCATGATTGATAATTCATGATTCGATTCATGATTCATGATTCAATTCATAATTCATGATTCATGATTTATGATTCAATTCATGATTCATAATTCGATTCATGATTCAATTCATGATTCAATTCATGATTCATGATTCAATTCATGATTCAATTCATGATTCATGATTTGATTCATGATTCATGATTCAATTCATGATTCAATTCATGATTCATTATTCATGATTCGATTCATGATTCATGATTCATGATTCAATTCATGATTCATGATTTGATTCATGATTCATGATTTGATTCATGATTCATGATTTGATTCATCATTCATGATTCATGATTGAATTCATGATTTATGATTCATGATTCAATTCATGATTCATGATTCATGATTCAATTTATGATTCATGATTCATGATTCAATTCATAATTCATGATTCAATTCATCATTCAATTCCTGATTCATGATTCATGATTCAATTCATGATTCATAATTTATGATTCATGATTCAATTCATAATTTATAATTCATGATTCATGATTCATGATTCATGATTTGATTCATGATTCAATTCATGATTCATGATTCATGATTCATGATTCATGATTTGATTCATGAATTATGAATCGATTCATGATTCATGATTCAATTCATGATTCATGATTCATGATTCAATTCATGATTCAACTCATGATTCAACTCATGATTCATGATTCAATTCATGATTTATGATTCGATTCATGATTCATGATTCAATTCATGATTTATGATTCGATTCATGATTCATGATTCAATTCATGAATCATGATTCAATTCATGATTTATGATTCATGATTCAATTCATTATTCATGATTCAATTCATGATTCATGATTGATAATTCATGATTTGATTCATGATTCATGATGCAATTCATGATTTAATTTCTGATTCAATTCATTATTCATGATTCGATTTATGATTCATGATTCAATTCAAAATTCATGATTCATGATTTATGATTAAATTCATGATCCATAATTCGATTCATGATTCAATTCATGATTCAATTCATGATTCATGATTTAATTCATTTTTCAATTCATGATTCATGATTTGATTCATGATTCATGATTCAATTCATGATTCAATTCATGATTCATTATTCATGATTCAAATCATGATTCATGATTCATGATTCATGATTCAATTCATTAATTCATGATTTGTGATTCATGGTTCAATTTATTATTCATGATTCATGATTCAATTCATGTTTCATGATTCATGATCCAATTCAAGATTCATGATTTGATTCATGATTCTTGATTCATGATTTGATTCATGATTCTTGATTCATGATTCATGATTCGATTCATGATTCATGATTCATGATTCAATTTATGATTCATGATTCATGATTCAATTCATAATTTATGATTCGATTCATGATTCATGATTCAATTCATGATTCATGATTCATGATTCATTTCATGAGTCATTATTCGATTCATGATTCATGATTAATGATTCAATTTATGATTCATGATTCAATTTATAATTCATGATTCGATTCATGATTCAATTCATGATTCATGATTCATGATTCAAGTCATGATTCATGATTCAATTCATGATTCATGATTCAATTCATGATTCATGATTAATGATTCAATTTATGATTCATGATTCATGATTCGTGATTCATGATTCATGATTCGATTCATGATTCTTGATTCATGATTCAATTCATGATTCATGATTCATAATTCAATTCATGATTCATGATTCATGATTTAATTAATGATTCATGATTTGAATTATAATTCTTGATTCATGATTCATGATTTGATTCATGATTCATGATTCATGATTCATGATTCAATTCATGATTCATTATTCATGATTCAATTTATGATTCATGATTAGATTCATGATTCATGATTCATGATTTAATTCATGATTCATGATTCATGATTCAAGTCATGATTCATGATTCATGATTCATGATTCAATTCATGATTTATGATTTGAGTCATGATTCAATTCATGATTCATGATTCATGATTCGATTCATGATTCATGATTCAATTCATGATTCATGATTGATAATTCATGATTCGATTCATGATTCATGATTCAATTCATAATTCATGATTCATGATTTATGATTCAATTCATGATTCATAATTCGATTCATGAATCAATTCATGATACAATTCATGATTCATGATTCAATTCATGATTCATGATTTGATTCATGATTCATGATTCAATTCATGATTTAATTCATGATTCATTATTCATGATTCGATTCATGATTCATGACTCATGATTCAAATCATGAATCATGATTTGTGATTCATGATTCAATTCTTGATTCATAATTCGATTCATGATTCATGATTTATGGTTCAATTCATGATTCATGATTCATTAATTCAATTCATGATTCAATTCATGTTTCATGATTCATGATTCAATTCATGATTCATGATTTGTGATTCATGATTCAATTCATGATTCATGATTCGATTCTTGATTCATGATTCATGATTCGATTCATGATTCATTATTCAATTCATGATTCATGATTCATGATTCATGGCTCATGATTCGATTCATGATTCGATTCATGATTCATGATTCAAGTCATGATTCAAGATTCATGATTCATTTCATGATTCATTATTCGATTCATGATTCATTTCATGATTCATTATTCGATTCATGATTCATGATTAATGATTCAATTTATGATTCATGATTCATGATTCAATTCATAATTCATGATTCGATTCATGATTCATGATTCAATTCATGATTCATGATTCATGATTAATGATTCAATTCATGATTCATGATTAATGATTCAATTTATGATTCATGATTCATGATTCATGATTCATGATTCATGATTCGATTCATGATTCTTGATTCATGATTCAATTCATGATTCATGATTCATAATTCAATTCATGATTCATGATTCATGATTCATGATTTGATTCATAATTCATGATTCATGATTCAATTCATGATTCATGATTCATGATTGAATTCATGATTCATGATTCATGAATCAATTTATGATTCATGATTCATGATTCATGATTCAATTTATGATTCATGATTCATGATTCATGATTCAATTCATAATTCATGATTCAATTCATCATTCAATTCCTGATTCATGATTCATGATTCAATTCATGATTCATAATTTATGATTCATGATTCAATTCATAATTTATAATTCATGATTCATGATTCATGATTCATGATTTGATTCATGATTCAATTCATGATTCATGATTCATGATTCATGATTTGATTCATGAATTATGAATCGATTCATGATTCATGATTTGATTCATGAATTATGAATCGATTCATGATTCATGATTCAATTAATGATTGATGATTCATGATTCAATTCATGATTCATGATTCATGATTCAATTCATGATTCAACTCATGATTCAACTCATGATTCATGATTCAATTCATGATTCGATTCATGATTCATGATTCAAGTCATGATTCATGATTCATGATTCATGTTTCGATTCATGATTTTTGATTCATGATTCATGATTCTATTCATGATTCATGATTCATGATTCAATTCATGATTCAATTCATGATTCATGATTCATGATTCGATTCATGATTCATGATTCATGATTCAATTCATGATTCATGATTCATGATTCATGATTTGATTCATGCTTCATGATTCAATTCATGATTCATGATTCATGATTCGATTCATAATTCATGATTCAATTAATGATTGATGATTCATGATTCAATTCATGATTAAAAATTTATGATTCATGATTCAATTCATAATTTATAATTCATGATTCATGATTCATGATTCAATTCATGATTCATGATTCAATTCATGATTCATGATACAATTCATGATTCAATTCATGATTCATGATTCATGATTCGATTCATGATTCATGATTTATGATTTAATTCATGATTCATGATTTGATTCACGATTCATGATTCAATACATGATTCATGATTTATAATTCATGATTCGATTCATGATACATGATTCATGATTCATGATTCAATTCATGATTCAATTTCTGATTCAATTAATGATTCGATTTATGATTCATGATTCATGATTCAATTCATAATTCATGATTCATGATTCAATTCATGATTTATGATTCAATTCATGATTCATGATTCAATTTATGATTCAATTCATGATTCATGATTTGATTCATGATTCATGATTCAATTCATGATTCAATTCATGATTCATGATTCATGATTCATGATTCGATTCATGATTCATGATTCATGATTCATGATTCATTTCATGATTTATGATACATGATTTATGATTCAATTCATGATTCATGATTTGTCATTCATGATTCAATTCATGATTCATGATTCGATTCATGATTCATGATTCATCATTCAATTCATTATTTATGATTAATGATTCATGATTCAATTCATGATTCATGATGTGATTCATGATTCTTGATTCATGATTCATGATTCAATTCATGATTCATGATTCAATTCATAATTTATGATTCTATTCATGATTCATGATTCAATTCATGATTCATTATTCAATTCATGATTCATGTTTCAATTCATAATTCATGATTCAATTCATAATTTATGATTCGATTCATGATTCATGATTCAATTCATGATTTATAATTCATGATTCAATTCATGATTCATGATTCGATTCATGATTCATGATTCATGACTCATGATTAAAGTCATGATTCATGATTCATGATTCATGATTCAATTCCTGATTCAATTCCTGATTCATGATTCATGATTCAATTCATGATTCATAATTTATGATTCATGAGTCAATTCATAATTTATAATTCATGATTCATGATTCATGATTCATGATTCAATTCATGATTCATGATTCAATTCATGATTCAATTCATGATTAAATTCATGATTCATGATTCATGATTCATGATTTGATTTATGATTCATGATTCATGATTCATGATTTATGATTCATGATTCATGATTTGATTCATGAATTATGATTCGATTCATGATTCATGATTCAATTAATGATTGATGATTCAAGATTCAATTCATGATTCATGATTCATGATTCAATTCATGATTCAATTCATGATTTAACTCATGATTCATGATTCAATTCATGATTCATGATTCGATTCATGATTCATGATTCAATTCATGATTCATGATTCAATTCATGATTCATGATTCATGTTTCGATACATGATTCATGATTCAATTCATGATTCATGATTCAAGATTCGATTCATAATTCATGATTCATGATTTATGATTCAATTCATGATTCATAATTCAATTCATGATTCAATTCATGATTCAATTCATGATTCATGATTCATGATTCAATTCATGATTCAGGATTCATGATTCATGATTCAATTCATGATTCATGATTCGATTCATGATTCATGATTCAATTAATGATTTATGATTCATGATTCAATTCATGATTCATTTTATGATTCGATTCATGATTCATCATTCAATTCATGATTCATGATTCGATTCATGATTCATGATGCGATTCATGATTCATGATTCAATTCATGATTCATGATTTGATTCATGATTCATGATTCAATTCATGATTTAATTCATGATTCATTATTCATGATTCGATTCATGATTCATGACTCATGATTCAAATCATGATTCATGATTTGTGATTCATGATTCAATTCTTGATTCATAATTCGATTCATGATTCATGATTTATGGTTCAATTCATGATTCATCATTCATTAATTCAATTCATGATTCAATTCATGTTTCATGATTCATGATTCAATTCATGATTAATGATTTGTGATTCATGATTCAATTCATGATTCATGATTCGATTCTTGATTCATGATTCATGATTCGATTCATGATTCATTATTCAACTCATGATTCATGATTCATGATTCATGGCTCATGATTCGATTCATGATTCGATTCATGATTCATGATTCAAGTCATGATTCATGATTCATGATTCATTTCATGATTCATTATTCGATTCATGATTCATTTCATGATTCATTATTCGATTCATGATTCATGATTAATGATTCAATTTATGATTCATGATTCATGATTCAATTCCTAATTCATGATTCGATTCATGATTCATGATTCAATTCATGATTCATGATTCATGATTAATGATTCAATTCATGATTCATGATTAATGATTGAATTTATGATTCATGATTCATGATTCATGATTCATGATTCATGATTCGATTCATGATTCTTGATTCATGATTCAATTCATGATTCATAATTTAATTCATGATTCATGATTCATGATTCATGATTTGATTCATAATTCATGATTCATGATTCAATTCATGATTCATGATTCATGATTGAATTCATGATTCATGATTCATGATTCAATTTATGATTCATGATTCATGATTCATGATTCAATTTATGATTCATGATTCATGATTCATGATTCAATTCATAATTCATGATTCAATTCATCATTCAATTCCTGATTCATGATTCATGATTCAATTCATGATTCATAATTTATGATTCATGATTCAATTCATAATTTATAATTCATGATTCATGATTCATGATTCATGATTTGATTCATGATTCAATTCATGATTCATGATTCATGATTTGATTCATGAATTATGAATCGATTCATGATTCAATTAATGATTGATGATTCATGATTCAATTCATGATTCATGATTCATGATTCAATTCATGATTCAACTCATGATTCAACTCATGATTCATGATTCAATTCATGATTCGATTCATGATTCATGATTCAAGTCATGATTCATGATTCATGATTCATGTTTCGATTCATGATTTTTGATTCATGATTCATGATTCTATTCATGATTCATGATTCATGATTCAATTCATGATTCATGATTCATTATTCGATTCATGATTCATGATTCATGATTCAATTCATGATTCATGATTCAATTCATGATTCAATTCATGATTCATGATTCATGATTCGATTCATGATTCATGATTCATGATTCAATTCATGATTCATGATTCATGATTCATGATTTGATTCATGCTTCATGATTCAATTCATGATTCATGATTCATGATTCGATTCATAATTCATGATTCAATTAATGATTGATGATTCATGATTCAATTCATGATTAAAAATTTATGATTCATGATTCACTTCATAATTTATAATTCATGATTCATGATTCATGATTCAATTCATGATTCATGATTCAATTCATGATTCATGATACAATTCATGATTCAATTCATGATTCATGATTCATGATTCGATTCATGATTCATGATTTATGATTTAATTCATGATTCATGATTTGATTCATGATTCATGATTCAATACATGATTCATGATTTATAATTCATGATTTGATTCATGATACATGATTCATGATTCATGATTCAATTCATGATTCAATTTCTGATTCAATTAATGATTCGATTTATGATTCATGATTCATGATTCAATTCAGAATTCATGATTCATGATTCATGATTCATGATTCGATTCATGATTCATGATTCATGATTCATGATTCATTTCATGATTTATGATTCAATTCATGATTAATGATTCAATTTATGATTCAATTCATGATTCATGATTTGATTCATGATTCATGATTCAATTCATGATTCAATTCATGATTCATGATTCATGATTCATGATTCGATTCATGATTCATGATTCATGATTCATGATTCATTTCATGATTTATGATACATGATTTATGATTCAATTCATGATTCATGATTTGTCATTCATGATTCAATTCATGATTCATGATTCGATTCATGATTCATGATTCATGATTCAATTCATGATTTATGATTAATGATTCATGATTCAATTCATGATTCATGATGTGATTCATGATTCTTGATTCATGATTCATGATTCAATTCATGATTCATGATTCAATTCATAATTTATGATTCTATTCATGATTCATGATTCAATTCATGATTCATTATTCAATTCATGATTCATGTTTCAATTCATAATTCATGATTCAATTCATAATTTATGATTCGATTCATGATTCATGATTCAATTCATGATTCATAATTCATGATTCAATTCATGATTCATGATTCGATTCATGATTCATGACTCATGATTAAAGTCATGATTCATGATTCATGATTCATGATTCAATTCCTGATTCAATTCCTGATTCATGATTCATGATTCAATTCATGATTCATAATTTATGATTCATGAGTCAATTCATAATTTATAATTCATGATTCATGATTCATGATTCATGATTCAATTCATGATTCATGATTCAATTCATGATTCAATTCATGATTAAATTCATGATTCATGATTCATGATTCATGATTTGATTTATGATTCATGATTCATGATTCATGATTTCATGATTCATGATTTATGATTCATGATTCATGATTTGATTCATGAATTATGATTCGATTCATGATTCATGATTCAATTAATGATTGATGATTCAAGATTCAATTCATGATTCATGATTCATGATTCAATTCATGATTCAATTCATGATTTAACTCATGATTCATGATTCAATTCATGATTCATGATTCGATTCATGATTCATGATTCAATTCATGATTCATGATTCAATTCATGATTCATGATTCATGTTTCGATACATGATTCATGATTCAATTCATGATTCATGATTCAAGATTCGATTCATAATTCATGATTCATGATTTATGATTCAATTCATGATTCATAATTCAATTCATGATTCAATTCATGATTCAATTCATGATTCAGGATTCATGATTCATGATTCAATTCATGATTCATGATTCGATTCATGATTCATGATTCAATTAATGATTTATGATTCATGATTCAATTCATGATTCATTTTATGATTCGATTCATGATTCATCATTCAATTCATGATTCATGATTCGATTCATGATTCATGATGCGATTCATGATTCATGATTCAATTCATGATTTATGATTCAATTCATAATTTATGATCCGATTCATGATTCATGATTCAATTCATGATTCATTATTCAATTCATGATTCATGTTTCAATTCATGATTCATGATTCAATTCATAATTTATGATTCGATTCATGATTCATGATTTAATTCATGATTCATGATTCATGATTCAATTCATGATTCATGATTCGATTCATGATTCATAATTCATGATTCTTGATTGAATTTATGATTCATGATTCATGATTCAATTCCTGATTCAATTCCTGATTCATGATTCATGATTCAATTCATGATTCATAATTTATGATTCATGATTCAATTCATAATTTATAATTCATGATTCATGATTCAATTCATGATTCATGATAGAATTCATGATTCAATTCATGATTCATGATTCGATTCATGATTCGATTCATGATTCATGATTTATGATTCAATTCATGATTCATGATTTATGATTTGATCCATGATTCATGATTCATGATTCAATTTATGATTCAGTATTCATGATTCATGATTCAATTCATGATTCATGATTCGATTCATGATTCATGATTCAATTAATGATTCATGATTCATGATTCAATTCATGATTCATGATTCAATTCATGATTCATGATTCGATTCATGATTCATGTTGCGATTCATGATTCATGATTCAATTCATGATTCATGATTCAATTTATAATTTATGATTCTATTCATGATTCATGATTCAATTCATGATTCATTATTCAATTCATGATTTATGTTTCAATTCATAATTCATGATTCAATTCATAATTTATGATTCGATTCATGATTCATGATTCAATTCATGATTCATAATTCATGATTCAATTCATGATTCATGATTCGATTCATGATTCATAATTCATGACTCATGATTAAAGTCATGATTCATGATTCATGATTCAATTCATGATTCATGATTCTTGATTCAATTTATGATTCATGATTCATGATTCATGATTCAATTCCTGATTCAATTCCTGATTCATGATTCATGATTCAATTCATGATTCATAATTTATGATTCATGAGTCAATTCATAATTTATAATTCATGATTCATGATTCATGATTCATGATTCAATTCATGATTCAATTCATGATTCAATTCATGATTCATGATTCATGATTCATGATTTGATTCATGATTCATGATTCATGATTCAATTTATGATTCATGATTCATGATTCAATTCATGATTCAATTCCTGATTCATAATTTAAGATTCATGATTCAATTCATGATTCATGTTTCGATTCATGATTTTTGATTCATGAGTCATGATTCTATTCATGATTCATGATTCATGATTCAATTCATGATTCATGATTCATTATTCGATTCATGATTCATGATTCATGATTCAATTCATGATTCATGATTTAATTCATGATTTAAATCATGATTCATGATTCATGATTCATGATTCAATTCATTAATTCATGATTTGTGATTCATGGTTCAATTTATTATTCATGATTCATGATTCAATTCATGTTTCATGATTCATGATTCAATTCATGATTCATGATTTGATTCATGATTCTTGATTCATGATTTGATTCATGATTCTTGATTCATGATTCATGATTCGATTCATGATTCATGATTCATGATTCAATTCATGATTCATGATTCATGATTCAATTCATAATTCATGATTCGATTCATGATTCATGATTCAATTCATGATTCATTTCATGAGTCATTATTCGATTCATGATTCATGATTAATGATTCAATTTATGATTCATGATTCAATTTATAATTCATGATTCGATTCATGATTCAATTCATGATTCATGATTCAAGTCATGATTCATGATTCAATTCATGATTCATGATTCAATTCATGATTCATGATTAATGATTCAATTTATGATTCATGATTCATGATTCGTGATTCATGATTCATGATTCGATTCATGATTCTTGATTCATGATTTAATTCATGATTCATGATTCATAATTCAATTCATGATTCATGATTCATGATTTAATTCATGATTCATGATTTGAATTATAATTCTTGATTCATGATTCATGATTTGATTCATGATTCATGATTCATGATTCATGATTCAATTCATGATTCATGATTCATGATTCAATTCATAATTTATGATTCATGATTCAATTCATAATTTATGATTCGATTCATGATTAATGATTCAATTCATGAATCATGATTCATGATTCTATTTGTGATTCATGATTCGATTCATGATTCATGATTCATGATTCAATTCATGATTCATGATTCATGATTTGATTCATGCTTCATGATTCAATTCATGATTCATGATTCATGAATCGATTCATAATTCATGATTCAATTAATGATTGATGATTCATGATTCAATTCATGATTAAAAATTTATGATTCATGATTCAATTCATAATTTATAATTCATGATTCATGATTCATGATTCAATTCATGATTCATGATTCAATTCATGATTCATGATACAATTCATGATTCAATTCATGATTCATGATTCATGATTCGATTCATGATTCATGATTTATGATTTAATTCATGATTCATGATTTGATTCATGATTCATGATTCAATACATGATTCATGATTTATAATTCATGATTCGATTCATGATACATGATTCATGATTCATGATTCAATTCATGATTCAATTTCTGATTCAATTAATGATTCGATTTATGATTCATGATTCATGATTCAATTCATAATTCATGATTCATGATTTATGATTCAATTCATGATTTATGATTCAATTCATGATTCATGATTCAATTTATGATTCAATTCATGATTCATGATTTGATTCATGATTCATGATTCAATTCATGATTCAATTCATGATTCATGATTCATGATTCATGATTCGATTCATGATTCATGATTCATGATTCATGATTCATTTCATGATTTATGATACATGATTTATGATTCAATTCATGATTCATGATTTGTCATTCATGATTCAATTCATGATTCATGATTCGATTCATGATTCATGATTCATCATTCAATTCATGATTTATGATTAATGATTCATGATTCAATTCATGATTCATGATGTGATTCATGATTCTTGATTCATGATTCATGATTCAATTCATGATTCATGATTCAATTCATAATTTATGATTCTATTCATGATTCATGATTCAATTCATGATTCATTATTCAATTCATGATTCATGTTTCAATTCATAATTCATGATTCAATTCATAATTTATGATTCGATTCATGATTCATGATTCAATTCATGATTCATAATTCATGATTCAATTCATGATTCATGATTCGATTCATGATTCATGATTCATGACTCATGATTAAAGTCATGATTCATGATTCATGATTCATGATTCAATTCCTGATTCAATTCCTGATTCATGATTCATGATTCAATTCATGATTCATAATTTATGATTCATGAGTCAATTCATAATTTATAATTCATGATTCATGATTCATGATTCATGATTCAATTCATGATTCATGATTCAATTCATGATTCAATTCATGATTAAATTCATGATTCATGATTTGATTTATGATTCATGATTCATGATTCATGATTTATGATTCATGATTCATGATTTGATTCATGAATTATGATTCGATTCATGATTCATGATTCAATTAATGATTGATGATTCAAGATTCAATTCATGATTCATGATTCATGATTCAATTCATGATTCAATTCATGATTTAACTCATGATTCATGATTCAATTCATGATTCATGATTCGATTCATGATTCATGATTCAATTTATGATTCATGATTCAATTCATGATTCATGATTCATGTTTCGATACATGATTCATGATTCAATTCATGATTCATGATTCAAGATTCGATTCATAATTCATGATTCATGATTTATGATTCAATTCATGATTCATAATTCAATTCATGATTCAATTCATGATTCAATTCATGATTCATGATTCATGATTCAATTCATGATTCAGGATTCATGATTCATGATTCAATTCATGATTCATGATTCGATTCATGATTCATGATTCAATTAATGATTTATGATTCATGATTCAATTCATGATTCATTTTATGATTCGATTCATGATTCATCATTCAATTCATGATTCATGATTCGATTCATGATTCATGATTTGATTCATGATTCATGATTCAATTCATGATTTAATTCACGATTCATGATTCATGACTCATGATTCAAATCATGATTCATGATTTGTGATTCATGATTCAATTCTTGATTCATAATTCGATTCATGATTCATGATTTATGGTTCAATTCATGATTCATGATTCATTAATTCAATTCATGATTCAATTCATGTTTCATGATTCATGATTAAATTCATGATTCATGATTTGTGATTCATGATTCAATTCATGATTCATGATTCGATTCTTGATTCATGATTCATGATTCGATTCATGATTCATGATTCATGATTCAATTCATGATTCATGATTCATGATTCAATTCATGATTCAGGATTCATGATTCATGATTCAATTCATGATTCATGATTCGATTCATGATTCATGATTCAATTAATGATTTATGATTCATGATTCAATTCATGATTCATTTTATGATTCGATTCATGATTCATCATTCAATTCATGATTCATGATTCGATTAATGATTCATGATGCGATTCATGATTCATGATTCAATTCATGATTCATGATTTGATTCATGATTCATGATTCAATTCATGATTTAATTCATGATTCATTATTCATGATTCGATTCATGATTCATGACTCATGATTCAAATCATGATTCATGATTTGTGATTCATGATTCAATTCTTGATTCATAATTCGATTCATGATTCATGATTTATGGTTCAATTCATGATTCATGATTCATTAATTCAATTCATGATTCAATTCATGTTTCATGATTCATGATTAAATTCATGATTCATGATTTGTGATTCATGATTCAATTCATGATTCATTATTCAATTCATGATTCATGATTCATGGCTCATGATTCGATTCATGATTCGATTCATGATTCATGATTCAAGTCATGATTCATGATTCATGATTCATTTCATGATTCATTATTCGATTCATGATTCATTTCATGATTCATTATTCGATTCATGATTCATGATTAATGATTCAATTTATGATTCATGATTCATGATTCAATTCATAATTCATGATTCGATTCATGATTCATGATTCAATTCATGATTCATGATTCATGCTTAATGATTCAATTCATGATTCATGATTAATGATTCAATTTATGATTCATGATTCATGATTCATGATTCATGATTCGATTCATGATTCTTGATTCATGATTCAATTCATGATTCATAATTCAATTCATGATTCATGATTCATGATTCATGATTTGATTCATAATTCATGATTCATGATTCAATTCATGATTCATGATTCATGATTGAATTCATGATTCATGATTCATGATTCAATTTATGATTCATGATTCATGATTCATGATTCAATTTATGATTCATGATTCATGATTCATGATTCAATTCATAATTCATGATTCAATTCATCATTCAATTCCTGATTCATGATTCATGATTCAATTCATGATTCATAATTTATGATTCATGATTCAATTCATAATTTATAATTCATGATTCATGATTCATGATTCATGATTTGATTCATGATTCAATTCATGATTCATAATTTATGATTCATGATTCAATTCATAATTTATAATTCATGATTCATGATTCATGATTCATGATTTGATTCATGATTCAATTCATGATTCATGATTCATGATTTGATTCATGAATTATGAATCGATTCATGATTCATGATTCAATTAATGATTGATGATTCATGATTCAATTCATGATTCATGATTCATGATTCAATTCATGATTCAACTCATGATTCAACTCATGATTCATGATTCAATTCATGATTCGATTCATGATTCATGATTCAAGTCATGATTCATGATTCATTAATCATGTTTCGATTCATGATTTTTGATTCATGATTCATGATTCTATTCATGATTCATGATTCATGATTCAATTCATGATTCATGATTCATTATTCGATTCATGATTCATGATTCATGATTCAATTCATGATTCATGATTCAATTCATGATTCAATTCATGATTCATGATTCATGATTCGATTCATGATTCATGATTCATGATTCAATTCATGATTCATGATTCATGATTCATGATTTGATTCATGCTTCATGATTCAATTCATGATTCATGATTCATGATTCGATTCATAATTCATGATTCAATTAATGATTGATGATTCATGATTCAATTCATGATTAAAAATGTATGATTCATGATTCAATTCATAATTTATAATTCATGATTCATGATTCATGATTCAATTCATGATTCATGATTCAATTCATGATTCATGATACAATTCATGATTCAATTCATGATTCATGATTCATGATTCGATTCATGATTCATGATTTATGATTTAATTCATGATTCATGATTTGATTCATGATTCATGATTCAATACATGATTCATGATTTATAATTCATGATTCGATTCATGATACATGATTCATGATTCATGATTCAATTCATGATTCAATTTCTGATTCAATTAATGATTCGATTTATGATTCATGATTCATGATTCAATTCATAATTCATGATTCATGATTTATGATTCAATTCATGATTTATGATTCAATTCATGATTAATGATTCAATTTATGATTCAATTCATGATTCATGATTTGATTCATGATTCATGATTCAATTCATGATTCAATTCATGATTCATGATTCATGATTCATGATTCGATTCATGATTCATGATTCATGATTCATGATTCATTTCATGATTTATGATACATGATTTATGATTCAATTCATGATTCATGATTTGTCATTCATGATTCAATTCATGATTCATGATTCGATTCATGATTCATGATTCATCATTCAATTCATGATTTATGATTAATGATTCATGATTCAATTCATGATTCATGATGTGATTCATGATTCTTGATTCATGATTCTTGATTCAATTCATGATTCATGATTCAATTCATAATTTATGATTCTATTCATGATTCATGATTCAATTCATGATTCATTATTCAATTCATGATTCATGTTTCAATTCATAATTCATGATTCAATTCATAATTTATGATTCGATTCATGATTCATGATTCAATTCATGATTCATAATTCATGATTCAATTCATGATTCATGATTCGATTTATGATTCATGATTCATGACTCATGATTAAAGTCATGATTCATGATTCATGATTCATGATTCAATTCCTGATTCAATTCCTGATTCATGATTCATGATTCAATTCATGATTCATAATTTATGATTCATGAGTCAATTCATAATTTATAATTCATGATTCATGATTCATGATTCATGATTCAATTCATGATTCATGATTCAATTCATGATTCACTTCATGATTAAATTCATGATTCATGATTCATGATTCATGATTTGATTTATGATTCATGATTCATGATTCATGATTTATGATTCATGATTCATGATTTGATTCATGAATTATGATTCGATTCATGATTCATGATTCAATTAATGATTGATGATTCAAGATTCAATTCATGATTCATGATTCATGATTCAATTCATGATTCAATTCATGATTTAACTCATGATTCATGATTCAATTCATGATTCATGATTCGATTCATGATTCATGATTCAATTCATGATTCATGATTCAATTCATAATTCATGATTCATGTTTCGATACATGATTCATGATTCAATTCATGATTCATGATTCAAGATTCGATTCATAATTCATGATTCATGATTTATGATTCAATTCATGATTCATAATTCAATTCATGATTCAATTCATGATTCAATTCATGATTCATGATTCATGATTCAATTCATGATTCAGGATTCATGATTCATGATTCAATTCATGATTCATGATTCGATTCATGATTCATGATTCAATTAATGATTTATGATTCATGATTCAATTCATGATTCATTTTATGATTCGATTCATGATTCATCATTCAATTCATGATTCATGATTCGATTCATGATTCATGATGCGATTCATGATTCATGATTCAATTCATGATTTATGATTCAATTCATAATTTATGATTCGATTCATGATTCATGATTCAATTCATGATTCATTATTCAATTCATGATTCATGTTTCAATTCATGATTCATGATTCAATTCATAATTTATGATTCGATTCATGATTCATGATTTAATTCATGATTCATGATTCATGATTCAATTCATGATTCATAATTCGATTCATGATTCATAATTCATGATTCTTGATTGAATTTATGATTCATGATTCATGATTCAATTCCTGATTCAATTCCTGATTCATGATTCATGATTCAATTCATGATTCATAATTTATGATTCATGATTCAATTCATAATTTATAATTCATGATTCATGATTCATGATTCAATTCATGATTCATGATAGAATTCATGATTCAATTCATGATTCATGATTCGATTCATGATTCGATTCATGATTCATGATTTATGATTCAATTCATGATTCATGATTCATGATTTGATCCATGATTCATGATTCATGATTCAATTTATGATTCAGGATTCATGATTCATGATTCAATTCATGATTCATGATTCGATTCATGATTCATGATTCAATTAATGATTCATGATTCATGATTCAATTCATGATTCATGATTCGATTCATGATTCATGTTGCGATTCATGATTCATGATTCAATTCATGATTCATGATTCAATTTATAATTTATGATTCTATTCATGATTCATGATTCAATTCATGATTCATTATTCAATTCATGATTTATGTTTCAATTCATAATTCATGATTCAATTCATAATTTATGATTCGATTCATGATTCATGATTCAATTCATGATTCATAATTCATGATTCAATTCATGATTCATGATTCGATTCATGATTCATGATTCATGACTCATGATTAAAGTCATGATTCATGATTCATGATTCATGATTCAATTCATGATTCATGATTCTTGATTCAATTTATGATTCATGATTCATGATTCATGATTCAATTCCTGATTCAATTCCTGATTCATGATTCATGATTCAATTCATGATTCATAATTTATGATTCATGAGTCAATTCATAATTTATAATTCATGATTCATGATTCATGATTCATGATTCAATTCATGATTCAATTCATGATTCAATTCATGATTCATGATTCATGATTTGATTCATGATTCATGATTCATGATTCAATTTATGATTCATGATTCATGATTCAATTCATGATTCAATTTCTGATTCATAATTTAAGATTCATGATTCAATTCATGATTCATGTTTCGATTCATGATTTTTGATTCATGATTCATGATTCTATTCATGATTCATGATTCATGATTCAATTCATGATTCATGATTCATTATTCGATTTATGATTCATGATTCAATTCATGATTCATGATTCAATTCATGATTTAAATCATGATTCATGATTCATGATTCATGATTCAATTCATTAATTCATGATTTGTGATTCATGGTTCAATTTATTATTCATGATTCATGATTCAATTCATGTTTCATGATTCATGATTCAATTCATGATTCATGATTTGATTCATGATTCTTGATTCATGATTTGATTCATGATTCTTGATTCATGATTCATGATTCGATTCATGATTCATGATTCATGATTCAATTCATGATTCATGATTCATGATTCAATTCATAATTCATGATTCGATTCATGATTCATGATTCGATTCATGATTCATGATTCAATTCATGATTCATGATTCGATTCATGATTCATGATTCATCATTCAATTCATGATTTATGATTAATGATTCATGATTCAATTCATGATTCATGATGTGATTCATGATTCTTGATTCATGATTCTTGATTCAATTCATGATTCATGATTCAATTCATAATTTATGATTCTATTCATGATTCATGATTCAATTCATGAATCATTATTCAATTCATGATTCATGTTTCAATTCATAATTCATGATTCAATTCATAATTTATGATTCGATTCATGATTCATGATTCAATTCATGATTCATAATTCATGATTCAATTCATGATTCATGATTCGATTCATGATTCATGATTCATGACTCATGATTAAAGTCATGATTCATGATTCATGATTCATGATTCAATTCCTGATTCAATTCCTGATTCATGATTCATGATTCAATTCATGATTCATAATTTATGATTCATGAGTCAATTCATAATTTATAATTCATGATTCATGATTCATGATTCATGATTCAATTCATGATTCATGATTCAATTCATGATTCACTTCATGATTAAATTCATGATTCATGATTCATGATTCATGATTTGATTTATGATTCATGATTCATGATTCATGATTTATGATTCATGATTCATGATTTGATTCATGAATTATGATTCGATTCATGATTCATGATTCAATTAATGATTGATGATTCAAGATTCAATTCATGATTCATGATTCATGATTCAATTCATGATTCAATTCATGATTTAACTCATGATTCATGATTCAATTCATGATTCATGATTCGATTCATGATTCATGATTCAATTCATGATTCATGATTCAATTCATAATTCATGATTCATGTTTCGATACATGATTCATGATTCAATTCATGATTCATGATTCAAGATTCGATTCATAATTCATGATTCATGATTTATGATTCAATTCATGATTCATAATTCAATTCATGATTCAATTCATGATTCAATTCATGATTCATGATTCATGATTCAATTCATGATTCAGGATTCATGATTCATGATTCAATTCATGATTCATGATTCGATTCATGATTCATGATTCAATTAATGATTTATGATTCATGATTCAATTCATGATTCATTTTATGATTCGATTCATGATTCATCATTCAATTCATGATTCATGATTCGATTCATGATTCATGATGCGATTCATGATTCATGATTCAATTCATGATTTATGATTCAATTCATAATTTATGATTCGATTCATGATTCATGATTCAATTCATGATTCGTTATTCAATTCATGATTCATGTTTCAATTCATGATTCATGATTCAATTCATAATTTATGATTCGATTCATGATTCATGATTTAATTCATGATTCATGATTCATGATTCAATTCATGATTCATAATTCGATTCATGATTCATAATTCATGATTCTTGATTGAATTTATGATTCATGATTCATGATTCAATTCCTGATTCAATTCCTGATTCATGATTCATGATTCAATTCATGATTCATAATTTATGATTCATGATTCAATTCATAATTTATAATTCATGATTCATGATTCATGATTCAATTCATGATTCATGATAGAATTCATGATTCAATTCATGATTCATGATTCGATTCATGATTCGATTCATGATTCATGATTTATGATTCAATTCATGATTCATGATTCATGATTTGATCCATGATTCATGATTCATGATTCAATTTATGATTCAGGATTCATGATTCATGATTCAATTCATGATTCATGATTCGATTCATGATTCATGATTCAATTAATGATTCATGATTCATGATTCAATTCATGATTCATGATTCGATTCATGATTCATGTTGCGATTCATGATTCATGATTCAATTCATGATTCATGATTCAATTTATAATTTATGATTCTATTCATGATTCATGATTCAATTCATGATTCATTATTCAATTCATGATTTATGTTTCAATTCATAATTCATGATTCAATTCATAATTTATGATTCGATTCATGATTCATGATTCAATTCATGATTCATAATTCATGATTCAATTCATGATTCATGATTCGATTCATGATTCATGATTCATGACTCATGATTAAAGTCATGATTCATGATTCATGATTCATGATTCAATTCATGATTCATGATTCTTGATTCAATTTATGATTCATGATTCATGATTCATGATTCAATTCCTGATTCAATTCCTGATTCATGATTCATGATTCAATTCATGATTCATAATTTATGATTCATGAGTCAATTCATAATTTATAATTCATGATTCATGATTCATGATTCATGATTCAATTCATGATTCAATTCATGATTCAATTCATGATTCATGATTCATGATTCATGATTTGATTCATGATTCATGATTCATGATTCAATTTATGATTCATGATTCATGATTCAATTCATGATTCAATTCCTGATTCATAATTTAAGATTCATGATTCAATTCATGATTCATGTTTCGATTCATGATTTTTGATTCATGATTCATGATTCAATTCATGATTCAATTCCTGATTCATAATTTAAGATTCATGATTCAATTCATGATTCATGTTTCGATTCATGATTTTTGATTCATGATTCATGATTCTATTCATGATTCATGATTCATGATTCAATTCATGATTCATGATTCATTATTCGATTTATGATTCATGATTCAATTCATGATTCATGATTCAATTCATGATTTAAATCATGATTCATGATTCATGATTCATGATTCAATTCATTAATTCATGATTTGTGATTCATGGTTCAATTTATTATTCATGATTCATGATTCAATTCATGTTTCATGATTCATGATTCAATTCATGATTCATGATTTGATTCATGATTCTTGATTCATGATTTGATTCATGATTCTTGATTCATGATTCATGATTCGATTCATGATTCATGATTCATGATTCAATTCATGATTCATGATTCATGATTCAATTCATAATTCATGATTCGATTCATGATTCATGATTCGATTCATGATTCATGATTCAATTCATGATTCATGATTCATGATTCATTTCATGAGTCATTATTCGATTCATGATTCATGATTAATGATTCAATTTATGATTCATGATTCAATTTATAATTCATGATTCGATTCATGATTCAATTCATGATTCATGATTCAAGTCATGATTCATGATTCAATTCATGATTCATGATTCAATTCATGATTCATGATTAATGATTCAATTTATGATTCATGATTCATGATTCATGATTCGATTCATGATTCTTGATTCATGATTTAATTCATGATTCATGATTCATAATTCAATTCATGATTCATGATTCATGATTTGATTCATGATTCATGATTCATGATTCATGATTCAATTCATGATTCATGATTAATGATTCAATTCATAATTTATGATTCATGATTCAATTCATAATTTATGATTCGATTCATGATTAATGATTCAATTCATGATTCATGATTCATGATTCAATTTATGATTCATGATTCGATTCATGATTCATGATTCATGATTTAATTCATGATTCATGATTCATGATTCAAGTCATGATTCATGATTCATGATTCATGATTGATGATTTAATTCATGATTAATGATTCAATTTATGATTCATGATTCATGATTCATGATTTAATTCATAATTCATGATTCATGATTCAATTCCTGATTCATGATTCATGATTCAATTCATAATTTATAATTCATGATTCATGATTCATGATTCATGATTCAATTCATAATTCATGATTCAATTCATGATTCAATTCATGATTCATGATTTGATTCATGATTCATGATTCATGATTCATAATTCATGATTTGATTCATGAATTATGATTCGATTCATGATTCATGATTCAATTAATGATTGATGATTCATGATTCAATTCATGATTCATGATTCATGATTCATGATTCATGATTCAATTCATGATTTATGATTTGATTCATGATTCATGATTCAATTCATGATTCATGATTCAATTCATGATTCATGATTCATGATTCGATTCATGATTCATGATTCGATTCATGATTCATGATTCAATTCATGATTCATGATTGATAATTCATGATTCGATTCATGATTCATGATTCAATTCATAATTCATGATTCATGATTTATGATTCAATTCATGATTCATAATTCGATTCATGATTCAATTCATGATTCAATTCATGATTCATGATTCAATTCATGATTCAATTCATGATTCATGATTTGATTCATGATTCATGATTCAATTCATGATTCATGATTTGATTCATGATTCATGATTTGATTCATGATTCATGATTTGATTCATCATTCATGATTCATGATTGAATTCATGATTTATGATTCATGATTGAATTCATGATTCATGATTCAATTTATGATTCATGATTCATGATTCATGATTCAATTCATAATTCATGATTCAATTCATCATTCAATTCCTGATTCATGATTCATGATTCAATTCATGATTCATAATTTATGATTCATGATTCAATTCATAATTTATAATTCATGATTCATGATTCATGATTCATGATTTGATTCATGATTCAATTCATGATTCATGATTCATGATTCATGATTCATGATTTGATTCATGAATTATGAATCGATTCATGATTCATGATTCAATTAATGATTGATGATTCATGATTCAATTCATGATTCATGATTCATGATTCAATTCATGATTCAACTCATGATTCAACTCATGATTCATGATTCAATTCATGATTTATGATTCGATTCATGATTCATGATTCAATTCATGAATCATGATTCAATTCATGATTTATGATTCATGATTCGATTCATTATTCATGATTCAATTCATGATTCATGATTGATAATTCATGATTTGGTTCATGATTCATGATGCAATTCATGATTTAATTTCTGATACAATTCATTATTCATGATTCGATTTATGATTCATGATTCAATTCAAAATTCATGATTCATGATTTATGATTCAATTCATGATCCATAATTCGATTCATGATTCATGATTCAATTAATGATTCATGATTCATGATTCAATTCATGATTCATGATTCGATTCATGATTCATGTTGCGATTCATGATTCATGATTCAATTCATGATTCATGATTCAATTTATAATTTATGATTCTATTCATGATTCATGATTCAATTCATGATTCATTATTCAATTCATGATTTATGTTTCAATTCATAATTCATGATTCAATTCATAATTTATGATTCGATTCATGATTCATGATTCAATTCATGATTCATAATTCATGATTCAATTCATGATTCATGATTCGATTCATGATTCATGATTCATGACTCATGATTAAAGTCATGATTCATGATTCATGATTCATGATTCAATTCATGATTCATGATTCTTGATTCAATTTATGATTCATGATTCATGATTCATGATTCAATTCCTGATTCATGATTCATGATTCAATTCATGATTCATAATTTATGATTCATGAGTCAATTCATAATTTATAATTCATGATTCATGATTCATGATTCATGATTCAATTCATGATTCAATTCATGATTCAATGCATGATTCATGATTCATGATTCATGATTTGATTCATGATTCATGATTCATGATTCAATTTATGATTCATGATTCATGATTCAATTCATGATTCAATTCCTGATTCATAATTTAAGATTCATGATTCAATTCATGATTCATGTTTCGATTCATGATTTTTGATTCATGATTCATGATTCTATTCATGATTCATGATTCATGATTCAATTCATGATTCATGATTCATTATTCGATTCATGATTCATGATTCATGATTCAATTCATGATTCATGATTCAATTCATGATTTAAATCATGATTCATGATTCATGATTCAATTCATTAATTCATGATTTCTGATTCATGGTTCAATTTATTATTCATGATTCATGATTCAATTCATGTTTCATGATTCATGATTCAATTCATGATTCATGATTTGATTCATGATTCTTGATTCATGATTTGATTCATGATTCTTGATTCATGATTCATGATTCGATTCATGATTCATGATTCATGATTCAATTCATGATTCATGATTCATGATTCAATTCATAATTCATGATTCGATTCATGATTCATGATTCAATTCATGATTCATGATTCATGATTCATTTCATGAGTCATTATTCGATTCATGATTCATGATTAATGATTCAATTTATGATTCATGATTCAATTTATAATTCATGATTCGATTCATGATTCAATTCATGATTCATGATTCATGATTCAAGTCATGATTCATGATTCAATTCATGATTCATGATTCAATTCATGATTCATGATTAATGATTCAATTTATGATTCATGATTCATGATTCGTGATTCATGATTCATGATTCGATTCATGATTCTTGATTCATGATTTAATTCATGATTCATGATTCATAATTCAATTCATGATTCATGATTCATGATTTAATTCATGATTCATGATTTGAATTATAATTCTTGATTCATGATTCATGATTTGATTCATGATTCATGATTCATGATTCATGATTCAATTCATGATTCATGATTCATGATTCAATTCATAATTTATGATTCATGATTCAATTCATAATTTATGATTCGATTCATGATTAATGATTCAATTCATGATTCATGATTCAATATATGATTCATGATTCGATTCATGATTCATGATTCATGATTTAATTCATGATTCATGATTCATGATTCAAGTCATGATTCATGATTCATGATTGATGATTTAATTCATGATTCATGATTCAATTTATGATTCATGATTCATGATTCATGATTTAATTCATAATTCATGATTCATGATTCAATTCCTGATTCATGATTCATGATTCAATTCATAATTTATAATTCATGATTCATGATTCATGATTCATGATTCAATTCATAATTCATGATTCAATTCATGATTCAATTCATGATTCATGATTTGATTCATGATTCATGATTCATGATTCATAATTCATGATTTGATTCATGAATTATGATTCGATTCATGATTCATGATTCAATTAATGATTGATGATTCATGATTCAATTCATGATTCATGATTCATGATTCAATTCATGATTTATGATTTGATTCATGATTCATGATTCAATTCATGATTCATGATTCAATTCATGATTCATGATTCATGATTCGATTCATAATTCATGATTCAATTCATAATTCATGATTCATGATTTATGATTCAATTCATGATTCATAATTCGATTCATGATTCAATTCATGATTCAATTCATGATTCATGATTCAATTCATGATTCAATTCATGATTCATGATTTGATTCATGATTCATGATTCAATTCATGATTCAATTTATGATTCATTATTCATGATTCGATTCATGATTCATGATTCATGATTCAATTCATGATTCATGATTTGATTCATGATTCATGATTTGATTCATGATTCATGATTTGATTCATCATTCATGATTCATGATTGAATTCATGATTTATGATTCATGATTGAATTCATGATTCATGATTCATGATTCAATTTATGATTCATGATTCATGATTCATGATTCAATTCATAATTCATGATTCAATTCATCATTCAATTCCTGATTCATGATTCATGATTCAATTCATGATTCATAATTTATGATTCATGATTCAATTCATAATTTATAATTCATGATTCATGATTCATGATTCATGATTTGATTCATGATTCAATTCATGATTCATGATTCATGATTCATGATTCATGATTTGATTCATGAATTATGAATCGATTCATGATTCATGATTCAATTAATGATTGATGATTCATGATTCAATTCATGATTCATGATTCATGATTCAATTCATGATTCAACTCATGATTCATGATTCAATTCATGATTTATGATTCATGATTCAATTCATTATTCATGATTCAATTCATGATTCATGATTGATAATTCATGATTTGATTCATGATTCATGATGCAATTCATGATTTAATTTCTGATTCAATTCATTATTCATGATTCGATTTATGATTCATGATTCAATTCAAAATTCATGATTCATGATTTATGATTCAATTCATGATCCATAATTCGATTCATGATTCAATTCATGATTCAATTCATGATTCATGATTTAATTCATTTTTCAATTCATGATTCATGATTTGATTCATGATTCATGATTCAATTCATGATTCAATTCATGATTCATTATTCATGATTCAAATCATGATTCATGATTCATGATTCAATTCATTAATTCATGATTTGTGATTCATGGTTCAATTTATTATTCATGATTCATGATTCAATTCATGTTTCATGATTCATGATCCAATTCATGATTCATGATTTGATTCATGATTCTTGATTCATGATTTGATTCATGATTCTTGATTCATGATTCGATTCATGATTCATGATTCATGATTCAATTCATGATTCATGATTCATGATTCATTTCATGAGTCATTATTCGATTCATGATTCATGATTAATGATTCAATTTATGATTCATGATTCAATTTATAATTCATGATTCGATTCATGATTCGATTCATGATTCTTGATTCATGATTCAATTCATGATTCATGATTCATAATTCAATTCATGATTCATGATTCATGATTTAATTAATGATTCATGATTTGAATTATAATTCTTGATTCATGATTCATGATTTGATTCATGATTCATGATTCATGATTCATGATTCAATTCATGATTCATTATTCATGATTCAATTTATGATTCATGATTCGATTCATGATTCATGATTCATGATTTAATTCATGATTCATGATTCATGATTCAAGTCATGATTCATGATTCATGATTGATGATTTAATTCATGATTTATGATTCAATTTATGATTCATGATTCATGATTCATGATTCATGATTCATGATTTAATTCATGATTCATGATTCATGATTCAATTCCTGATTCATGATTCAATTCATGATTCATAATTTATGATTCATGATTCAATTCATAATTTATAATTCATGATTCATGATTCATGATTCATGATTCAATTCATAATTCATGATTCAATTCATGATTCAATTCATGATTCATGATTCATGATTTGATTCATGATTCATGATTCATGATTTGATTCATGAATTATGATTCGATTCATGATTCATGATTCAATTAATGATTGATGATTCATGATTCAATTCATGATTCATGATTCATGATTCATGATTCATGATTCAATTCATGATTCATGATTTGAGTCATGATTCAATTCATGATTCATGATTCAATTCATGATTCATGATTCATGATTCGATTCATGATTCATGATTCAATTCATGATTCATGATTGATAATTCATGATTCGATTCATGATTCATGATTCAATTCATAATTCATGATTCATGATTTATGATTCAATTCATGATTCATAATTCGATTCATGATTCAATTCATGATACAATTCATGATTCATGATTCAATTCATGATTCATGATTTGATTCATGATTCATGATTCAATTCATGATTTAATTCATGATTCATTATTCATGATTCGATTCATGATTCATGAATCATGATTCAAATCATGATTCACGATTTGTGATTCATGATTCAATTCTTGATTCATAATTCGATTCATGATTCATGATTTATGGTTCAATTCATGATTCATGATTCATTAATTCAATTCATGATTCAATTCATGTTTCATGATTCATGATTCAATTCATGATTCATGATTTGTGATTCATGATTCAATTCATGATTCATGATTCGATTCTTGATTCATGATTCATGATTCGATTCATGATTCATTATTCAATTCATGATTCATGATTCATGATTCATGATTAATGATTCGATTCATGATTCATGATTCAAGTCATGATTCATGATTCATGATTCATTTCATGATTCATTATTCGATTCATGATTCATTTCATGATTCATTATTCGATTCATGATTCATGATTAATGATTCAATTTATGATTCATGATTCATGATTCAATTCATAATTCATGATTCGATTCATGATTCATGATTCAATTCATGATTCATGATTCATGATTCATGATTAATGATTCAATTCATGATTCATGATTAATGATTCAATTTATGATTCATGATTCATGATTCATGATTCGATTCATGATTCTTGATTTATGATTCAATTCATGATTCATGATTCATAATTCAATTCATGATTCATGATTCATGATTCATGATTTGATTCATAATTCATGATTCATGATTCAATTCATGATTCATGATTCATAATTGAATTCATGATTCATGATTCATGATTCAATTTATGATTCATGATTCATGATTCATGATTCAATTTATGATTCATGATTCATGATTCATGATTCAATTCATAATTCATGATTCAATTCATCATTCAATTCCTGATTCATGATTCATGATTCAATTCATGATTCATAATTTATGATTCATGATTCAATTCATAATTTATAATTCATGATTCATGATTCATGATTCATGATTTGATTCATGATTCAATTCATGATTCATAATTCATGATTCATGATTTGATTCATGAATTATGAATCGATTCATGATTCATGATTCAATTAATGATTGATGATTCATGATTCAATTCATGATTCATGATTCATGATTCAATTCATGATTCAACTCATGATTCAACTCATGATTCATGATTCAATTCATGATTCAATTCATGATTCATGATTCAAGTCATGATTCATGATTCATGATTCATGTTTCGATTCATGATTTTTGATTCATGATTCATTATTCGATTCATGATTCATGATTCAATTCATGATTCATGATTCAATTCATGATTCAATTCATGATTCATGATTCATGATTCGATTCATGATTCATGATTCATAATTCAATTCATGATTCATGATTCATGATTCATGATTTGATTCATGCTTCATGATTCAATTCATGATTCATGATTCGATTCATAATTCATGATTCAATTAATGATTGATGATTCATGATTCAATTCATGATTAAAAATTTATGATTCATGATTCAATTCATAATTTATAATTCATGATTCATGTTTCATGATTCAATTCATGATTCATGATTCAATTCATGATTCATGATACAATTCATGATTCAATTCATGATTCATGATTTATGATTCGATTCATGATTCATGATTTATGATTTAATTCATGATTCATGATTCATGATTTGATTCATGATTCATGATTCAATACATGATTCATGATTGATAATTCATCATTCGATTCATGATACATGATTCATGATTCATGATTCAATTCATGATTCAATTTCTGATTCAATTAATGATTCGATTTATGATTCATGATTCATGATTCAATTCATAATTCATGATTCATGATTTATGATTCAATTCATGATTTATGATTCAATTCATGATTCATGATTCAATTTATGATTCAATTCATGATTCATGATTTGATTCATGATTCATGATTCAATTCATGATTCAATTCATGATTCATGATTCATGATTCATGATTCGATTCATGATTCATGATTCATGATTCATGATTCATTTCATGATTTATGATACATGATTTATGATTCAATTCATGATTCATGATTTGTCATTCATGATTCAATTCATGATTCATGATTCGATTCATGATTCATGATTCATCATTCAATTCATGATTTATGATTAATGATTCATGATTCAATTCATGATTCATGATTCATGATTCATGATTCATGATTCATGATTCATGATTCAATTCATGATTCATGATGTGATTCATGATTCTTGATTCATGATTCATGATTCAATTCATGATTCATGATTCAATTCATAATTTATGATTCTATTCATGATTCATGATTCAATTCATGATTCATTATTCAATTCATGATTCATGTTTCAATTCATAATTCATGATTCAATTCATAATTTATGATTCGATTCATAATTCATGATTCAATTCATGATTCATAATTCATGATTCAATTCATGATTCATGATTCGATTCATGATTCATGATTTATGACTCATGATTAAAGTCATGATTCATGATTCATGATTCAATTCATGATTCATGATTCATGATTGAATTCCTGATTCAATTCCTGATTCATGATTCATGATTCAATTCATGATTCATAATTTATGATTCATGAGTCAATTCATAATTTATAATTCATGATTCATGATTCATGATTCATGATTCAATTCATGATTCATGATTCAATTCATGATTCAATTCATGATTAAATTCATTATTCATGATTCATGATTCATGATTTGATTTATGATTCATGATTCATGATTCATGATTTATGATTCATGATTCATGATTTGATTCATGAATTATGATTCGATTCATGATTCATGATTCAATTAATGATTGATGATTCAAGATTCAATTCATGATTCATGATTCATGATTCAATTCATGATTCAATTCATGATTTAACTCATGATTCATGATTCAATTCATGATTCATGATTCGATTCATGATTCATGATTCAATTCATGATTCATGATTCAATTCATGATTCATGATTCATGTTTCGATACATGATTCATGATTCAATTCATGATTTATGATTCAAGATTCGATTCATAATTCATGATTCATGATTTATGATTCAATTCATGATTCATAATTCAATTCATGATTCAATTCATGATTCAATTCATGATTCATGATTCATGATTCAATTCATGATTCAGGATTCATGATTCATGATTCAATTCATGATTCATGATTCGATTCATGATTCATGATTCAATTAATGATTTATGATTCATGATTCAATTCATGATTCATTTTATGATTCGATTCATGATTCATCATTCAATTCATGATTCATGATTCGATTCATGATTCATGATGCGATTCATGATTCATGATTCAATTCATGATTTATGATTCAATTCATAATTTATGATTCGATTCATGATTCATGATTCAATTCATGATTCATGATTCAATTCATAATTTATGATTCGATTCATGATTCATGATTTAATTCATGATTCATGATTCATGATTCAATTCATGATTCATGATTCGATTCATGATTCATAATTCATGATTCTTGATTGAATTTATGATTCATGATTCATGATTCAATTCCTGATTCAATTCCTGATTCATGATTCATGATTCAATTCATGATTCATAATTTATGATTCATGATTCAATTCATAATTTATAATTCATGATTCATGATTCATGATTCAATTCATGATTCATGATAGAATTCATGATTCAATTCATGATTCATGATTCGATTCATGATTCGATTCATGATTCATGATTTATGATTCAATTCATGATTCATGATTCATGAATTGATCCATGATTCATGATTCATGATTCAATTTATGATTCAGGATTCATGATTCATGATTCAATTCATGATTCATGATTCGATTCATGATTCATGATTCAATTAATGATTCATGATTCATGATTCAATTCATGATTCATGATTCGATTCATGATTCATGTTGCGATTCATGATTCATGATTCAATTCATGATTCATGATTCAATTTATAATTTATGATTCTATTCATGATTCATGATTCAATTCATGATTCATTATTCAATTCATGATTTATGTTTCAATTCATAATTCATGATTCAATTCATAATTTATGATTCGATTCATGATTCATGATTCAATTCATGATTCATAATTCATGATTCAATTCATGATTCATGATTCGATTCATGATTCATGATTCATGATTCAATTCATGATTCATGATTCTTGATTCAATTTATGATTCATGATTCATGATTCATGATTCAATTCCTGATTCAATTCCTGATTCATGATTCATGATTCAATTCATGATTCATAATTTATGATTCATGAGTCAATTCATAATTTATGATTCATGATTCATGATTCATGATTCATGATTCAATTCATGATTCAATTCATGATTCAATTCATGATTCAATTCATGATTCATGATTCATGATTCATGATTTGATTCATGATTCATGATTCATGATTCAATTTATGATTCATGATTCATGATTCAATTCATGATTCAATTCCTGATTCATAATTTAAGATTCATGATTCAATTCATGATTCATGTTTCGATTCATGATTTTTGATTCATGATTCATGATTCTATTCATGATTCATGATTCATGATTCAATTCATGATTCATGATTCATTATTCGATTCATGATTCATGATTCATGATTCAATTCATGATTCATGATTCAATTCATGATTCAATTCATGATTCATGATTCATGATTCGATTCATGATTCATGATTCATGACTCATGATTAAAGTCATGATTCATGATTCATGATTTAATTCATGATTCATGATTCATGATTCAATTCCTGATTCAATTCCTGATTCATGATTCATGATTCAATTCATGATTCATAATTTATGATTCATGAGTCAATTCATAATTTATAATTCATGATTCATTAATCATGATTAATGATTCAATTCATGATTCATGATTCAATTCATGATTCAATTCATGATTAAATTCATGATTCATGATTCATGATTCATGATTTGATTTATGATTCATGATTCATGATTCATGATTTACGATTCATGATTCATGATTCAATTAATGATTGATGATTCAAGATTCAATTCATGATTCATGATTCATGATTCAATTCATGATTCAATTCATGATTTAACTCATGATTCATGATTCAATTCATGATTCATGATTCGATTCATGATTCATGATTCAATTCATGATTCATGATTCAATTCATGATTCATGATTCATGTTTCGATACATGATTCATGATTCAATTCATGATTCATGATTCAAGATTCGATTCATAATTCATGATTCATGATTTATGATTCAATTCATGATTCATAATTCAATTCATGATTCAATTCATGATTCAATTCATGATTCATGATTCATGATTCAATTCATGATTCAGGATTCATGATTCATGATTCAATTCATGATTCATGATTCGATTCATGATTCATGATTCAATTAATGATTTATGATTCATGATTCAATTCATGATTCATTTTATGATTCGATTCATGATTCATCATTCAATTCATGATTCATGATTCGATTCATGATTCATGATGCGATTCATGATTCATGATTCAATTCATGATTTATGATTCAATTCATAATTTATGATTCGATTCATGATTCATGATTCAATTCATGATTCATTATTCAATTCATGATTCATGTTTCAATTCATGATTCATGATTCAATTCATAATTTATGATTCGATTCATGATTCATGATTTAATTCATGATTCATGATTCATGATTCAATTCATGATTCATGATTCGATTCATTATTCATAATTCATGATTCTTGATTGAATTTATGATTCATGATTCATGATTCAATTCCTGATTCAATACCTGATTCATGATTCATGATTCAATTCATGATTCATAATTTATGATTCATGATTCAATTCATAATTTATAATTCATGATTCATGATTCATGATTCAATTCATGATTCATGATAGAATTCATGATTCAATTCATGATTCATGATTCGATTCATGATTCGATTCATGATTCATGATTTATGATTCAATTCATGATTCATGATTCATGAATTGATCCATGATTCATGATTCATGATTCAATTTATGATTCAGGATTCATGATTCATGATTCAATTCATGATTCATGATTCGATTCATGATTCATGATTCAATTAATGATTCATGATTCATGATTCAATTCATGATTCATGATTCGATTCATGATTCATGTTGCGATTCATGATTCATGATTCAATTCATGATTCATGATTCAATTTATAATTTATGATTCTATTCATGATTCATGATTCAATTCATGATTCATTATTCAATTCATGATTTATGTTTCAATTCATAATTCATGATTCAATTCATAATTTATGATTCGATTCATGATTCATGATTCAATTCATGATTCATAATTCATGATTCAATTCATGATTCATGATTCATGATTCATGATTCAATTCATGATTCATGATTCTTGATTCAATTTATGATTCATGATTCATGATTCATGATTCAATTCCTGATTCAATTCCTGATTCATGATTCATGATTCAATTCATGATTCATAATTCAATTCATGATTCAATTCATGATTCAATTCATGATTCATGATTCATGATTCAATTCATGATTCAGGATTCATGATTCATGATTCAATTCATGATTCATGATTCGATTCATGATTCATGATTCAATTAATGATTTATGATTCATGATTCAATTCATGATTCATTTTATGATTCGATTCATGATTCATCATTCAATTCATGATTCATGATTCGATTCATGATTCATGATGCGATTCATGATTCATGATTCAATTCATGATTTATGATTCAATTCATAATTTATGATTCGATTCATGATTCATGATTCAATTCATGATTCATTATTCAATTCATGATTCATGTTTCAATTCATGATTCATGATTCAATTCATAATTTATGATTCGATTCATGATTCATGATTTAATTCATGATTCATGATTCATGATTCAATTCATGATTCATGATTCGATTCATTATTCATAATTCATGATTCTTGATTGAATTTATGATTCATGATTCATGATTCAATTCCTGATTCAATACCTGATTCATGATTCATGATTCAATTCATGATTCATAATTTATGATTCATGATTCAATTCATAATTTATAATTCATGATTCATGATTCATGATTCAATTCATGATTCATGATAGAATTCATGATTCAATTCATGATTCATGATTCGATTCATGATTCGATTCATGATTCATGATTTATGATTCAATTCATGATTCATGATTCATGAATTGATCCATGATTCATGATTCATGATTCAATTTATGATTCAGGATTCATGATTCATGATTCAATTCATGATTCATGATTCGATTCATGATTCATGATTCAATTAATGATTCATGATTCATGATTCAATTCATGATTCATGATTCGATTCATGATTCATGTTGCGATTCATGATTCATGATTCAATTCATGATTCATGATTCAATTTATAATTTATGATTCTATTCATGATTCATGATTCAATTCATGATTCATTATTCAATTCATGATTTATGTTTCAATTCATAATTCATGATTCAATTCATAATTTATGATTCGATTCATGATTCATGATTCAATTCATGATTCATAATTCATGATTCAATTCATGATTCATGATTCATGATTCATGATTCAATTCATGATTCATGATTCTTGATTCAATTTATGATTCATGATTCATGATTCATGATTCAATTCCTGATTCAATTCCTGATTCATGATTCATGATTCAATTCATGATTCATAATTTATGATTCATGAGTCAATTCATAATTTATGATTCATGATTCATGATTCATGATTCATGATTCAATTCATGATTCAATTCATGATTCAATTCATGATTCAATTCATGATTCATGATTCATGATTCATGATTTGATTCATGATTCATGATTCATGATTCAATTTATGATTCATGATTCATGATTCATGATTCAATTCATGATTCATGTTTCGATTCATGATTTTTGATTCATGATTCATGATTCTATTCATGATTCATGATTCATGATTCAATTCATGATTCATGATTCATTATTCGATTCATGATTCATGATTCATGATTCAATTCATGATTCATGATTCAATTCATGATTCAATTCATGATTCATGATTCATGATTCGATTCATGATTCATGATTCATGACTCATGATTAAAGTCATGATTCATGATTCATGATTTAATTCATGATTCATGATTCATGATTCAATTCCTGATTCAATTCCTGATTCATGATTCATGATTCAATTCATGATTCATAATTTATGATTCATGAGTCAATTCATAATTTATAATTCATGATTCATTAATCATGATTAATGATTCAATTCATGATTCATGATTCAATTCATGATTCAATTCATGATTAAATTCATGATTCATGATTCATGATTCATGATTTGATTTATGATTCATGATTCATGATTCATGATTTATGATTCATGATTCATGATTTGATTCATGAATTATGATTCGATTCATGATTCATGATTCGATTCATGATTCATGATTCAATTAATGATTGATGATTCAAGATTCAATTCATGATTCATGATTCATGATTCAATTCATGATTCAATTCATGATTTAACTCATGATTCATGATTCAATTCATGATTCATGATTCGATTCATGATTCATGATTCAATTCATGATTCATGATTCAATTCATGATTCATGATTCATGTTTCGATACATGATTCATGATTCAATTCATGATTCATGATTCAAGATTCGATTCATAATTCATGATTCATGATTTATGATTCAATTCATGATTCATAATTCAATTCATGATTCAAATCATGATTCAATTCATGATTCATGATTCATGATTCAATTCATGATTCAGGATTCATGATTCATGATTCAATTCATGATTCATGATTCGATTCATGATTCATGATTCAATTAATGATTTATGAATCATGATTCAATTCATGATTCATTTTATGATTCGATTCATGATTCATCATTCAATTCATGATTCATGATTCGATTCATGATTCATGATGCGATTCATGATTCATGATTCAATTCATGATTTATGATTCAATTCATAATTTATGATTCGATTCATGATTCATGATTCAATTCATGATTCATTATTCAATTCATGATTCATGTTTCAATTCATGATTCATGATTCAATTCATAATTTATGATTCGATTCATGATTCATGATTTAATTCATGATTCATGATTCATGATTCAATTCATGATTCATGATTCGATTCATGATTCATAATTCATGATTCTTGATTGAATTTATGATTCATGATTCATGATTCAATTCCTGATTCAATACCTGATTCATGATTCATGATTCAATTCATGATTCATAATTTATGATTCATGATTCAATTCATAATTTATAATTCATGATTCATGATTCATGATTCAATTCATGATTCATGATAGAATTCATGATTCAATTCATGATTCATGATTCGATTCATGATTCGATTCATGATTCATGATTTATGATTCAATTCATGATTCATGATTCATGAATTGATCCATGATTCATGATTCATGATTCAATTTATGATTCAGGATTCATGATTCATGATTCAATTCATGATTCATGATTCGATTCATGATTCATGATTCAATTAATGAATTATGATTCATGATTCAATTCATGATTCATGATTCGATTCATGATTCATGTTGCGATTCATGATTCATGATTCAATTCATGATTCATGATTCAATTTATAATTTATGATTCTATTCATGATTCATGATTCAATTCATGATTCATTATTCAATTCATGATTTATGTTTCAATTCATAATTCATGATTCAATTCATAATTTATGATTCGATTCATGATTCATGATTCAATTCATGATTCATAATTCATGATTCAATTCATGATTCATGATTCGATTCATGATTCATGATTCATGACTCATGATTAAAGTCATGATTCATGATTCATGATTCATGATTCAATTCATGATTCATGATTCTTGATTCAATTTATGATTCATGATTCATGATTCATGATTCAATTCCTGATTCAATTCCTGATTCATGATTCATGATTCAATTCATGATTCATAATTTATGATTCATGATTCAATTCATAATTTATAATTCATGATTCATGATTCATGATTCAATTCATGATTCAATTCATGATTCAATTCATGATTCATGATTCATGATTCATGATTTGATTCATGATTCATGATTCATGATTCAATTTATGATTCATGATTCATGATTCAATTCATGATTCAATTCCTGATTCATAATTTAAGATTCATGATTCAATTCATGATTCATGTTTCGATTCATGATTTTTGATTCATGATTCATGATTCTATTCATGATTCATGATTCATGATTCAATTCATGATTCATGATTCATTATTCGATTCATGATTCATGATTCATGATTCAATTCATGATTTATGATTCAATTCATGATTCAATTCATGATTCATGATTCATGATTCGATTCATGATTCATGATTCATGATTCAATTCATGATTCATGATTCATGATTCATGATTTGATTCATGCTTCATGATTCAATTCATGATTCATGATTCATGATTCATGATTCATGATTCGATTCATAATTCATGATTCAATTAATGATTGATGATTCATAATTCAATTCATGATTAAAAATTTATGATTCATGATTCAATTCATAATTTATAATTCATGATTCATGATTCATGATTCAATTCATGATTCATGATTCAATTCATGATTCATGATACAATTCATGATTCAATTCATGATTCATGATTCATGATTCGATTCATGATTCATGATTTATGATTTAATTCATGATTCATGATTCATGATTTGATTCATGATTCATGATTCAATACATGATTCATGATTGATAATTCATGATTCGATTCATGATTCAATTTCTGATTCAATTAATGATTCGATTTATGATTCATGATTCATGATTCAATTCATAATTCATGATTCATGATTTATGATTCAATTCATGATTTATGATTCAATTCATGATTCATGATTCAATTTATGATTTGATTCATGATTCATGATTTGATTCATGATTCATGATTCAATTCATGATTCAATTCATGATTCATGATTCATGATTCGATTCATGATTCATGATTCATGATTCATGATTCATTTCATGATTCATGATACATGATTTATGATTCAATTCATGATTCATGATTTGTCATTCATGATTCAATTCATGATTCATGATTCGATTCATGATTCATGATTCATCATTCAATTCATGATTTATGATTAATGATTCATGATTCAATTCATGATTCATGATTCATGATTCACGATTCATGATTCAATTCATGATTCATGATGTGATTCATGATTCTTGATTCATGATTCATGATTCGATTCATGATTCATGATTCGATTCATGATTCATGATTCATGAATAATGATTCATGATTAAATTCATAATTCATGATTCATGATTCAATTCATAATTCATGATTCGATTCATGATTCATGATTCAATTCATAATTCATGATTCATGATCCAATTCATGATTCATTATTCAATTCATGATTCATGATTCATTATTCAATTCATGATTCATGATTCATGATTCAATTCATGATTCATGATTCATGATTCATGATTCAATTCATAATTTATGATTCGATACATGATTCATGATTCAATTCATGATTTATGATTCATGATTCAATTCCTGATTCATGATTCAATTCATGATTCAAAATGTATGATTCATGATTCAATTCATAATTTATAATTCATGATTCATGATTCATGATTCAATTCATTAATTCATGATTCAATTCATGATTCATGATTCAATTCATGATTCAATTCATGATTCATGATTCGATTCATGATTCATGATTTATGATTCAATTCATGATTCATGATTCATGATTTGATTCATGATTCATGATTCATGATTCATGATTCAATTCATGATTCATGATTCAATTAATGATTCATAATTCAAGATTGAATTCAAAATTCATGATTCATGATTCAATTCATGATTCAATTTATGATTCAACTCATGATTCATGATTCAAATTATGATTTATGATTCTATTCATGATTCATGATTCAATTCATGATTCATGATTCATGATTCAATTCATGATTCATGATTCAATTCATAATTTATGATTCGATTTATGATTCATGATTCAATTCATGATTCATGATTCATGATTCAATTCATGATTTATTATTCAATTCATGATTCATGATTCATGATTCAATTCATGATTCATGATTCAATTCATAATTTATGATTTGATTCATGATTCATGATTCAATTCATGATTCAATTGATGAATCATGATTCGATTCATGATTCATGATTCAATTCATGATTCATGATTCAAGTCATGATTCATGATTCATGATTTATGATTTAATTTATGATTCATGATTCAATTCATAATTCATGATTCAATTCGAGATTCAATTCCTGATTCATGATTCATGATTCAATTCATGATTCATAATTTATGATTCATGATTCAATTGATAATTTATAATTCATGTTTCATAATTCATGATTTAACTCATGATTCATGATTCAATTCATGATTCATGATTCGATTCATGATTCATGATTTAATTCATGATTCATGATTCAATTCATTATTCATGATTCGATTCATGATTCATGATTCAATTCATGATTCATGATTCGATTCATGATTCATGATTTAATTCATGATTCATGATTCAATTCATTATTCATGATTCGATTCATGATTCATGATTCAATTCATGATTTATGATTGATGATTCATGATTCGATTCATGATTCATGATTCAATTCATGATTACATTTCTGATTCAATTCATGATTCATGATTCGATTTATGATTCATGATTCATGATTCAATTCATGATTCATGATTCATGATTCAATTCATTATTCATGATTCATGATTCAATTCATAATTTATGATTCGATTCATGATTCATGATTCAATTCATGATTCATGATTCATGATTCATGATTCAATTCATGATTCAATTCCTGATTCCTGATTCATGATTCAATTCATGATTAAAAATTTATGATTCATGATTCAATTCATAATTTATAATTCATGATTCATGATTCATGATTCAATTCATGATTCATGATTCAATTCATGATTCATGTTACAATTCATGATTCAATTCATGATTCATGATTCATGATTCGATTCATGATTCATGATTTATGATTTAATTCATGATTCATGATTCATGATTTGATTCATGATTCATGATTCATGATTCAATTCATGATTCAGGATTCATGATTCATGATTCAATTCATGATTCATGATTTGATTCATGACTCATGATTCAATTAATGATTTATGATTCATGATTCAATTCATGATTTATTAATCAATTCATTATTCATGATTCATGATTCTATTCATGATTCATGATTCAATTCATGATTCATTATTCAATTCATGATTCATGTTTCAATTCATAATTCATGATTCAATTCATAATTTATGATTTGATTCATTATTCATGATTCAATTCATGATTCATAATTCATGATTCAATTCATGATTCATGATTCGATTCATGATTCATGATTCATGACTCATGATTAAAGTCATGATTCATGATTCATGATTCATGATTCAATTCATGATTCATGATTCATGATTCAATTCCTGATTCAATTCCTGATTCATGATTCATGATTCAATTCATGATTCATAATTTATGATTCATTAGTCAATTCATAATTTATAATTCATGATTCATGATTCATGATTCAATTCATGATTCATGATTCAATTCATGATTCAATTCATGATTAAATTCATGATTCATGATTCATGATTCATGATTTGATTTATGATTCATGATTCATGATTCATGATTTATGATTCATGATTCATGATTTGATTCATGAATTATGATTCGATTCATGATTCATGATTCAATTAATGATTGATGATTCAAGATTCAATTCATGATTCATGATTCATGATTCAATTCATGATTCAATTCATGATTTAACTCATGATTCATGATTCAATTCATGATTCATGATTCGATTCATGATTCATGATTCAATTCATGATTCATGATTCAATTCATGATTCATGATTCATGTTTCGATACATGATTCATGATTCAATTCATGATTCATGATTCAAGATTCGATTCATAATTCATGATTCATGATTTATGATTCAATTCATGATTCATAATTCAATTCATGATTCAATTCATGATTCAATTCATGATTCATGATTCATGATTCAATTCATGATTCAGGATTCATGATTCATGATTCAATTCATGATTCATGATTCGATTCATGATTCATGATTCAATTAATGATTTATGATTCATGATTCAATTCATGATTCATTTTATGATTCGATTCATGATTCATCATTCAATTCATGATTCATGATTCGATTCATGATTCATGATGCGATTCATGATTCATGATTCAATTCATGATTTATGATTCAATTCATAATTTATGATTCGATTCATGATTCATGATTCAATTCATGATTCATTATTCAATTCATGATTCATGTTTCAATTCATGATTCATGATTCAATTCATAATTTATGATTCGATTCATGATTCATGATTTAATTCATGATTCATGATTCATGATTCAATTCATGATTCATGATTCGATTCATGATTCATAATTCATGATTCTTGATTGAATTTATGATTCATGATTCATGATTCAATTCCTGATTCAATTCCTGATTCATGATTCATGATTCAATTCATGATTCATAATTTATGATTCATGATTCAATTCATAATTTATAATTCATGATTCATGATTCATGATTCAATTCATGATTCATGATAGAATTCATGATTCAATTCATGATTCATGATTCGATTCATGATTCGATTCATGATTCATGATTTATGATTCAATTCATGATTCATGATTCATGATTTGATCCATGATTCATGATTCATGATTCAATTTATGATTCAGGATTCATGAATCATGATTCAAATTATGATTCATGATTCGATTCATGAATCATGATTCGATTCATGATTCATGTTGCGATTCATGATTCATGATTCAATTCATGATTCATGATTCAATTTATAATTTATGATTCTATTCATGATTCATGATTCAATTCATGATTCATTATTCAATTCATGATTTATGTTTCAATTCATTTTTCATGATTCAATTCATAATTTATGATTCGATTCATGATTCATGATTCAATTCATGATTCATAATTCATGATTCAATTCATGATTCATGATTCGATTCATGATTCATGATTCATGACTCATGATTAAAGTCATGATTCATGATTCATGATTCAATTCATGATTCATGATTCTTGATTCAATTTATGATTCATGATTCATGATTCATGATTCAATTCCTGATTCAATTCCTGATTCATGATTCATGATTCAATTCATGATTCATAATTTATGATTCATGAGTCAATTCATAATTTATAATTCATGATTCATGATTCATGATTCATGATTCAATTCATGATTCAATTCATGATTCAATTCATGATTCATGATTCATGATTTGATTCATGATTCATGATTCATGATTCAATTTATGATTCATGATTCATGATTCAATTCATGATTCAATTCCTGATTCATAATTTAAGATTCATGATTCAATTCATGATTCATGTTTCGATTCATGATTTTTGATTCATGATTCATGATTCTATTCATGATTCATGATTCATGATTCAATTCATGATTCATGATTCATTATTCGATTCATGATTCATGATTCATGATTCAATTCATGATTCATGATTCAATTCATGATTTAAATCATAATTCATGATTCATGATTCATGATTCAATTCATTAATTCATGATTTGTGATTCATGGTTCAGTTTATTATTCATGATTCATGATTCAATTCATGTTTCATGATTCATGATTCAATTCCTGATTCATGATTTGATTCATGATTCTTGATTCATGATTTGATTCATGATTCTTGATTCATGATTCATGATTCGATTCATGATTCATGATTCGATTCATGATTCATGATTCATGATTCAATTCATGATTCATGATTCATGATTCAATTCATAATTCATGATTCGATTCATGATTCATGATTCAATTCATGATTCATGATTCATGATTCATTTCATGAGTCATTATTCGATTCATGATTCATGATTAATGATTCAATTTATGATTCATGATTCAATTTATAATTCATGATTCGATTCATGATTCAATTCATGATTCATGATTCATGATTCAAGTCATGATTCATGATTCAATTCATGATTCATGATTCAATTCATGATTCATGATTAATGATTCAATTTATGATTCATGATTCATGATTCGTGATTCATGATTCATGATTCGATTCATGATTCTTGATTCATGATTCAATTCATGATTCATGATTCATAATTCAATTCATGATTCATGATTCATGATTTAATTCATGATTCATGATTTGAATTATAATTCTTGATTCATGATTCATGATTTGATTCATGATTCATGATTCATGATTCATGATTCAATTCATGATTCATGATTCATGATTCAATTCATAATTTATGATTCATGATTCAATTCATAATTTATGATTCGATTCATGATTAATGATTCAATTCATGATTCATGATTCATGATTCAATTTATGATTCATGATTCGATTCATGATTCATGATTCATGATTTAATTCATGATTCATGATTCATGATTCAAGTCATGATTCATGAATCATGATTCATGATTGATGATTTAATTCATGATTCATGATTCAATTTATGATTCATGATTCATGATTCATGATTTAATTCATAATTCATGATTCATGATTCAATTCCTGATTCATGATTCATGATTCAATCTATAATTTATAATTCATGTTTCATGATTCATGATTCATGATTCAATTCATAATTCATGATTCAATTCATGATTCATGATTTGATTCATGATTCATAATTCATGATTCATAATTCATGATTTGATTCATGAATTATGATTCGATTCATGATTCATGATTCAATTAATGATTGATGATTCATGATTCAATTCATGATTCATGATTCATGATTCATGATTCATGATTCAATTCATGATTTATGATTTGATTCATGATTCATGATTCAATTCATGATTCATGATTCAATTCATGATTCATGATTCATGATTCGATTCATGATTCATGATTCAATTCATGATTCATGATTGATAATTCATGATTCGATTCATGATTCATGATTCAATTCATAATTCATGATTCATGATTTATGATTCAATTCATGATTCATAATTCGATTCATGATTCAATTCATGATTCAATTCATGATTCATGATTCAATTCATGATTCAATTCATGATTTGATTCATGATTCATGATTCAATTCATGATTCAATTCATGATTCATTATTCATGATTCGATTCATGATTCATAATTTATGATTCATGATTCAATTCATGATTCATGATTTGATTCATGATTCATGATTTGATTCATGATTCATGATTTGATTCATCATTCATGATTCATGATTGAATTCATGATTTATGATTCATGATTGAATTCATGATTCATGATTCATGATTCAATTTATGATTCATGATTCATGATTCATGATTCAATTCATAATTCATGATTCAATTCATCATTCAATTCCTGATTCATGATTCATGATTCAATTCATGATTCATAATTTATGATTCATGATTCAATTCATAATTCATGATTCAATTCATGATTCATGATTCAATTCATGATTCATGATTAATGATTCAATTTATGATTCATGATTCATGATTCAATTCATAATTCATGATTCAATTCATCATTCAATTCCTGATTCATGATTCATGATTCAATTCATGATTCATTATTCAATTCATGATTTATGTTTCAATTCATAATTCATGATTCAATTCATAATTTATGATTCGATTCATGATTCATGATTCAATTCATGATTCATAATTCATGATTCAATTCATGATTCATGATTCGATTCATGATTCATGATTCATGATTCAATTCATGATTCATGATTCTTGATTCAATTTATGATTCATGATTCATGATTCATGATTCAATTCCTGATTCAATTCCTGATTCATGATTCATGATTCAATTCATGATTCATAATTTATGATTCATGAGTCAATTCATAATTTATGATTCATGATTCATGATTCATGATTCATGATTCAATTCATGATTCAATTCATGATTCAATTCATGATTCATGATTCATGATTCATGATTTGATTCATGATTCATGATTCATGATTCAATTTATGATTCATGATTCATGATTCAATTCATGATTCAATTCCTGATTCATAATTTAAGATTCATGATTCAATTCATGATTCATGATTCATGATTCATGATTTGATTCATGATTCATGATTCATGATTCAATTTATGATTCATGATTCATGATTCAATTCATGATTCAATTCCTGATTCATAATTTAAGATTCATGATTCAATTCATGATTCATGTTTCGATTCATGATTTTTGATTCATGATTCATGATTCTATTCATGATTCATGATTCATGATTCAATTCATGATTCATGATTCATTATTCGATTCATGATTCATGATTCATGATTCAATTCATGATTCATGATTCAATTCATGATTCAATTCATGATTCATGATTCATGATTCGATTCATGATTCATGATTCAATTCCTGATTCAATTCCTGATTCATGATTCATGATTCAATTCATGATTCATAATTTATGATTCATGAGTCAATTCATAATTTATAATTCATGATTCATGATTCATGATTCATGATTCAATTCATGATTCATGATTCAATTCATGATTCAATTCATGATTAAATTCATGATTCATGATTCATGATTCATGATTTGATTTATGATTCATGATTCATGATTCATGATTTATGATTCATGATTCATGATTTGATTCATGAATTATGATTCGATTCATGATTCATGATTCGATTCATGATTCATGATTCAATTAATGATTGATGATTCAAGATTCAATTCATGATTCATGATTCATGATTCAATTCATGATTCAATTCATGATTTAACTCATGATTCATGATTCAATTCATGATTCATGATTCGATTCATGATTCATGATTCAATTCATGATTCATGATTCAATTCATGATTCATGATTCATGTTTCGATACATGATTCATGATTCAATTCATGATTCATGATTCAAGATTCGATTCATAATTCATGATTCATGATTTATGATTCAATTCATGATTCATAATTCAATTCATGATTCAATTCATGATTCAATTCATGATTCATGATTCATGATTCAATTCATGATTCAGGATTCATGATTCATGATTCAATTCATGATTCATGATTCGATTCATGATTCATGATTCAATTAATGATTTATGATTCATGATTCAATTCATGATTCATTTTATGATTCGATTCATGATTCATCATTCAATTCATGATTCATGATTCGATTCATGATTCATGATGCGATTCATGATTCATGATTCAATTCATGATTTATGATTCAATTCATAATTTATGATTCGATTCATGATTCATGATTCAATTCATGATTCATTATTCAATTCATGATTCATGTTTCAATTCATGATTCATGATTCAATTCATAATTTATGATTCGATTCATGATTCATGATTTAATTCATGATTCATGATTCATGATTCAATTCATGATTCATGATTCGATTCATGATTCATAATTCATGATTCTTGATTGAATTTATGATTCATGATTCATGATTCAATTCCTGATTCAATACCTGATTCATGATTCATGATTCAATTCATGATTCATAATTTATGATTCATGATTCAATTCATAATTTATAATTCATGATTCATGATTCATGATTCAATTCATGATTCATGATAGAATTCATGATTCAATTCATGATTCATGATTCGATTCATGATTCGATTCATGATTCATGATTTATGATTCAATTCATGATTCATGATTCATGAATTGATCCATGATTCATGATTCATGATTCAATTTATGATTCAGGATTCATGATTCATGATTCAATTCATGATTCATGATTCGATTCATGATTCATGATTCAATTAATGATTCATGATTCATGATTCAATTCATGATTCATGATTCGATTCATGATTCATGTTGCGATTCATGATTCATGATTCAATTCATGATTCATGATTCAATTTATAATTTATGATTCTATTCATGATTCATGATTCAATTCATGATTCATTATTCAATTCATGATTTATGTTTCAATTCATAATTCATGATTCAATTCATAATTTATGATTCGATTCATGATTCATGATTCAATTCATGATTCATAATTCATGATTCAATTCATGATTCATGATTCGATTCATGATTCATGATTCATGACTCATGATTAAAGTCATGATTCATGATTCATGATTCATGATTCAATTCATGATTCATGATTCTTGATTCAATTTATGATTCATGATTCATGATTCATGATTCAATTCCTGATTCAATTCCTGATTCATGATTCATGATTCAATTCATGATTCATAATTTATGATTCATGAGTCAATTCATAATTTATAATTCATGATTCATGATTCATGATTCAATTCATGATTCAATTCATGATTCAATTCATGATTCATGATTTGATTCATGATTCATGATTCATGATTCAATTTATGATTCATGATTCATGATTCAATTCCTGATTCAATTCCTGATTCATAATTTAAGATTCATGATTCAATTCATGATTCATGTTTCGATTCATGATTTTTGATTCATGATTCATGATTCTATTCATGATTCATGATTCATGATTCAATTCATAATTCATGATTCATTATTCGATTCATGATTCATGATTCATGATTCAATTCATGATTCATGATTCAATTCATGATTCAATTCATGATTCATGATTCATGATTCGATTCATGATTCATGATTCATGATTCAATTCATGATTCATGATTCATGATTCATGATTTGATTCATGCTTCATGATTCAATTCATGATTCATGATTCATGATTCATGATTCATGATTCGATTCATAATTCATGATTCAATTAATGATTGATGATTCATAATTCAATTCATGATTAAAAATTTATGATTCATGATTCAATTCATAATTTATAATTCATGATTCATGATTCATGATTCAATTCATGATTCATGATTCAATTCATGATTCATGATTCAATTCATGATTCATGATTAATGATTCAATTTATGATTCATGATTCATGATTCGTGATTCATGATTCATGATTCGATTCATGATTCTTGATTCATGATTCAATTCATGATTCATGATTCATAATTCAATTCATGATTCATGATTCATGATTTAATTAATGATTCATGATTTGAATTATAATTCTTGATTCATGATTCATGATTTGATTCATGATTCATGATTCATGATTCATGATTCAATTCATGATTCATTATTCATGATTCAATTTATGATTCATGATTCGATTCATGATTCATGATTCATGATTTAATTCATGATTCATGATTCATGATTCAAGTCATGATTCATGATTCATGATTCATGATTCATGATTTAATTCATGATTCATGATTCAATTTATGATTCATGATTCATGATTCATGATTCATGATTTAATTCATGATTCATGATTCATGATTCAATTCCTGATTCATGATTCATGATTCAATTCATGATTCATAATTTATGATTCATGATTCAATTCATAATTTATAATTCATGATTCATGATTCAATTCATAATTCATGATTCAATTCATGATTCAATTCATGATTCATGATTCATGATTTGATTCATGATTCATGATTCATGATTTGATTCATGAATTATGATTCGATTCATGATTCATGATTCAATTAATGATTGATGATTCATGATTCAATTCATGATTCATGATTCATGATTCATGATTCATGATTCATGATTCAATTCATGATTTATGATTTGAGTCATGATTCAATTCATGATTCATGATTCGATTCATGATTCATGATTCAATTCATGATTCATGATTGATAATTCACGATTCGATTCATGATTCATGATTCAATTCATAATTCATGATTCATGATTTATGATTCAATTCATGATTCATAATTCGATTCATGATTCAATTCATGATACAATTCATGATTCATGATTCAATTCATGATTCATGATTTGATTCATGAGTCATGATTCAATTCATGATTTAATTCATGATTCATTATTCATGATTCGATTCATGATTCATGACTAATGATTCAAATCATGATTCATGATTTGTGATTCATGATTCAATTCTTGATTCATAATTCGATTCATGATTCATGATTTATGGTTCAATTCATGATTCATGATTCATTAATTCAATTCATGATTCAATTCATGTTTCATGATTCATGATTCAATTCATGATTCATGATTTGTGATTCATGATTCAATTCATGATTCATGATTCGATTCTTGATTCATGATTCATGATTCGATTCATGATTCATTATTCAATTCATGATTCATGATTCATGATTCATGATTCATGATTCGATTCATGATTCGATTCATGATTCATGATTCAAGTCATGATTCATGATTCATGATTCATTTCATGATTCATTATTCGATTCATGATTCATTTCATGATTCATTATTCGATTCATGATTCATGATTAATGATTCAATTTATGATTCATGATTCATGATTCAATTCATAATTCATGATTCGATTCATGATTCATGATTCAATTCATGATTCATGATTCATGATTAATGATTCAATTCATGATTCATGATTAATGATTCAATTTATGATTCATGATTCATGATTCAGGATTCATGATTCATGATTCGATTCATGATTCTTGATTTATGATTCAATTCATGATTCATGATTCATAATTCAATTCATGATTCATGATTCATGATTCATGATTTGATTCATAATTCATGATTCATGATTCAATTCATGATTCATGATTCATGATAGAATTCATGATTCATGATTCATGATTCAATTTATGATTCATGATTCATGATTCATGATTCAATTTATGATTCATGATTCATGATTCATGATTCAATTCATAATTCATGATTCAATTCATCATTCAATTCCTGATTCATGATTCATGATTCAATTCATGATTCATAATTTATGATTCATGATTCAATTCATAATTTATAATTCATGATTCATGATTCATGATTTGATTCATGATTCAATTCATGATTCATGATTCATGATTCATGATTTGATTCATGAATTATGAATCGATTCATGATTCATGATTCAATTAATGATTGATGATTCATGATTCAATTCATGATTCATGATTCATGATTCAATTCATGATTCAACTCATGATTCAACTCATGATTCATGATTCAATTCATGATTCGATTCATGATTCATGATTCAAGTCATGATTCATGATTCATGATTCATGTTTCGATTCATGATTTTTGATTCATGATTCATGATTCTATTCATGATTCATGATTCATGATTCAATTCATGATTCATGATTCATTATTCGATTCATGATTCATGATTCATGATTCAATTCATGATTCATGATTCAATTCATGATTCAATTCATGATTCATGATTCATGATTCGATTCATGATTCATGATTCATGATTCAATTCATGATTCATGATTCATGATTTGATTCATGCTTCATGATTCAATTCATGATTCATGATTCATGATTCGATTCATAATTCATGATTCAATTAATGATTGATGATTCATGATTCAATTCATGATTAAAAATTTATGATTCATGATTCAATTCATAATTTATAATTCATGATTCATGATTCATGATTCAATTCATGATTCATGATTCAATTCATGATTCATGATACAATTCATGATTCAATTCATGATTCATGATTCATGATTCGATTCATGATTCATGATTTATGATTTAATTCATGATTCATGATTCATGATTTGATTCATGATTCATGATTCAATACATGATTCATGATTGATAATTCATGATTCGATTCATGATACATGATTCATGATTCATGATTCAATTCATGATTCAATTTCTGATTCAATTAATGATTCGATTTATGATTCATGATTCATGATTCAATTCATAATTCATGATTCATGATTTATGATTCAATTCATGATTTATGATTCAATTCATGATTCATGATTCAATTAATGATTCAATTCATGATTCATGATTTGATTCATGATTCATGATTCAATTCATGATTCAATTCATGATTCATGATTCATGATTCGATTCATGATTCATGATTCATGATTCATGATTCATTTCATGATTTATGATACATGATTTATGATTCAATTCATGATTCATGATTTGTCATTCATGATTTAATTCATGATTCATGATTCGATTCATGATTCATGATTCATCATTCAATTCATGATTTATGATTAATGATTCATGATTCAATTCATGATTCATGATTCATGATTCATGATTCATGATTCAATTCATGATTCATGATGTGATTCATGATTCTTGATTCATGATTCATGATTCAATTCATGATTCATGATTCAATTCATAATTTATGATTCTATTCATGATTCATGATTCAATTCATGATTCATTATTCAATTCATGATTCATGTTTCAATTCATAATTCATGATTCAATTCATAATTTATGATTCGATTCATGATTCATGATTCAATTCATGATTCATAATTCATGATTCAATTCATGATTCATGATTCATGATTCATGACTCATGATTAAAGTCATGATTCATGATTCATGATTCATGATTCATGATTCAATTCATGATTCATGATTCATGATTCAATTCCTGATTCAATTCCTGATTCATGATTCATGATTCAATTCATGATTCATAATTTATGATTCATGAGTCAATTCATAATTTATAATTCATGATTCATGATTCATGATTCATGATTTAATTCATGATTCATGATTCAATTCATGATTAAATTCATGATTCATGATTCATGATTCATGATTTGATTTATGATTCATGATTCATGATTCATGATTTATGATTCATGATTCATGATTTGATTCATGAATTATGATTCGATTCATGATTCATGATTCAATTAATGATTGATGATTCAAGATTCAATTCATGATTCATGATTCATGATTCAATTCATGATTCAATTCATGATTTAACTCATGATTCATGATTCAATTCATGATTCATGATTCGATTCATGATTCATGATTCAATTCATGATTCATGATTCAATTCATGATTCATGATTCATGTTTCGATACATGATTCATGATTCAATTCATGATTCATGATTCAAGATTCGATTCATAATTCATGATTCATGATTTATGATTCAATTCATGATTCATAATTCAATTCATGATTCAATTCATGATTCAATTCATGATTCATGATTCATGATTCAATTCATTATTCAGGATTCATGATTCATGATTCAATTCATGATTCATGATTCGATTCATGATTCATGATTCAATTAATGATTTATGATTCATGATTCAATTCATGATTCATTTTATGATTCGATTCATGATTCATCATTCAATTCATGATTCATGATTCGATTCATGATTCATGATGCGATTCATGATTCATGATTCAATTCATGATTTATGATTCAATTCATAATTTATGATTCGATTCATGATTCATGATTCAATTCATGATTCATTATTCAATTCATGATTCATGTTTCAATTCATGATTCATGATTCAATTCATAATTTATGATTCGATTCATGATTCATGATTTAATTCATGATTCATGATTCATGATTCAATTCATGATGTATGATTCGATTCATGATTCATAATTCATGATTCTTGATTGAATTTATGATTCATGATTCATGATTCAATTCCTGATTCAATTCCTGATTCATGATTCATGATTCAATTCATGATTCATAATTTATGATTCATGATTCAATTCATAATTTATAATTCATGATTCATGATTCATGATTCAATTCATGATTCATGATAGAATTCATGATTCAATTCATGATTCATGATTCGATTCATGATTCGATTCATGATTCATGATTTATGATTCAATTCATGATTCATGATTCATGATTTGATCCATGATTCATGATTCATGATTCAATTTATGATTCAGGATTCATGATTCATGATTCAATTCATGATTCATGATTCGATTCATGATTCATGATTCAATTAATGATTCATGATTCATGATTTAATTCATGATTCATGATTCGATTCATGATTCATGTTGCGATTCATGATTCATGATTCAATTCATGATTCATGATTCAATTTATAATTTATGATTCTATTCATGATTCATGATTCAATTCATGATTCATTATTCAATTCATGATTTATGTTTCAATTCATAATTCATGATTCAATTCATAATTTATGATTCGATTCATGATTCATGATTCAATTCATGATTCATAATTCATGATTCAATTCATGATTCATGATTCGATTCATGATTCATGATTCATGACTCATGATTAAAGTCATGATTCATGATTCATGATTCATGATTCAATTCATGATTTATGATTCAATTCATAATTTATGATTCGATTCATGATTCATGATTCAATTCATGATTCATTATTCAATTCATGATTCATGTTTCAATTCATGATTCATGATTCAATTCATAATTTATGATTCGATTCATGATTCATGATTTAATTCATGATTCATGATTCATGATTCAATTCATGATTCATGATTCGATTCATGATTCATAATTCATGATTCTTGATTGAATTTATGATTCATGATTCATGATTCAATTCCTGATTCAATTCCTGATTCATGATTCATGATTCAATTCATGATTCATAATTTATGATTCATGATTCAATTCATAATTTATAATTCATGATTCATGATTCATGATTCAATTCATGATTCATGATAGAAATCATGATTCAATTCATGATTCATGATTCGATTCATGATTCGATTCATGATTCAATTCCTGATTCATAATTTAAGATTCATGATTCAATTCATGATTCATGTTTCGATTCATGATTTTTGATTCATGATTCATGATTCATGATTCATGATTCAATTCATGATTCATGATTCATTATTCGATTCATGATTCATGATTCATGATTCAATTCATGATTCATGATTCAATTCATGATTCAATTCATGATTCATGATTCATGATTCGATTCATGATTCATGATTCATGATTCAATTCATGATTCTTGATTCATGATTCATGATTTGATTCATGCTTCATGATTCAATTCATGATTCATGATTCATGATTCATGATTCATGATTCGATTCATAATTCATGATTCAATTAATGATTGATGATTCATAATTCAATTCATGATTAAAAATTTATGATTCATGATTCAATTCATAATTTATAATTCATGATTCATGATTCATGATTCAATTCATGATTCATGATTCAATTCATGATTCATGATACAATTCATGATTCAATTCATGATTCATGATTCGATTCATGATTCGATTCATGATTCATGATTTATGATTCAATTCATGATTCATGATTCATGATTTGATCCATGATTCATGATTCATGATTCAATTTATGATTCAGGATTCATGATTCATGATTCAATTCATGATTCATGATTCGATTCATGATTCATGATTCAATTAATGATTCATGATTCATGATTTAATTCATGATTCATGATTCGATTCATGATTCATGTTGCGATTCATGATTCAATTCATGATTCATGATTCAATTTATAATTTATGATTCTATTCATGATTCATGATTCAATTCATGATTCATTATTCAATTTATGATTTATATTTCAATTCATAATTCATCATTCAATTCATAATTTATGATTCGATTCATGATTCATGATTCAATTCATGATTCATAATTCATGATTCAATTCATGATTCATGATTCGATTCATGATTCATGATTCATGACTCATGATTAAAGTCATGATTCATGATTCATGATTCATGATTCAATTCATGATTCATGATTCTTGATTCAATTTATGATTCATGATTCATGATTCATGATTCAATTCCTGATTCAATTCCTGATTCATGATTCATGATTCAATTCATGATTCATAATTTATGATTCATGAGTCAATTCATAATTTATAATTCATGATTCATGATTCATGATTCAATTCATGATTCAATTCATGATTCAATTCATGATTCATGATTCATGATTCATGATTTGATTCATGATTCATGATTCATGATTCAATTCATGATTCAATTCCTGATTCATAATTTAAGATTCATGATTCAATTCATGATTCATGTTTCGATTCATGATTTTTGATTCATGATTCATGATTCTATTCATGATTCATGATTCATGATTCAATTCATGATTCATGATTCATTATTCGATTCATGATTCATGATTCATGATTCAATTCATGATTCATGATTCAATTCATGATTCAATTCATGATTCATGATTCATGATTCGATTCATGATTCATGATTCATGATTCAATTCATGATTCATGATTCGATTCATAATTCATGATTCAATTAATGATTGATGATTCATAATTCAATTCATGATTAAAAATTTATGATTCATGATTCAATTCATAATTTATAATTCATGATTCATGATTCATGATTCAATTCATGATTCATGATTCAATTCATGATTCATGATACAATTCATGATTCAATTCATGATTCATGATTCATGATTCGATTCATGATTCATGATTTATGATTTAATTCATGATTCATGATTCATGATTTGATTCATGATTCATGATTCAATACATGATTCATGATTGATAATTCATGATTCGATTCATGATACATGATTCATGATTCATGATTCAATTCATGATTCAATTTCTGATTCAATTAATGATTCGATTTATGATTCATGATTCATGATTCAATTCATAATTCATGATTCATGATTTATGATTCAATTCATGATTTATGATTCAATTCATGATTCATGATTCAATTTATGATTCAATTCATGATTCATGATTTGATTCATGATTCATGATTCAATTCATGATTCAATTCATGATTCATGATTCATGATTCATGATTCGATTCATGATTCATGATTCATGATTCATTTCATGATTCATGATACATGATTTATGATTCAATTCATGATTCATGATTTGTCATTCATGATTCAATTCATGATTCATGATTCGATTCATGATTCATGATTCATCATTCAATTCATGATTTATGATTAATGATTCATGATTCAATTCATGATTCATGATTCATGATTCATGATTCATGATTCAATTCATGATTCATGATGTGATTCATGATTCTTGATTCATGATTCATGATTCGATTCATGATTCATGATTCGATTCATGATTCATGATTCATGAATAATGATTCATGATTAAATTCATAATTCATGATTCATGATTCAATTCATAATTCATGATTCGATTCATGATTCATGATTCAATTCATAATTCATGATTCATGATCCAATTCATGATTCATTATTCAATTCATGATTCATGATTCATTATTCAATTCATGATTCATGATTCATGATTCAATTCATGATTCATGATTCATGATTCATGATTCAATTCATAATTTATGATTCGATACATGATTCATGATTCAATTCATGATTTATAATTCATGATTCATGATTCATGATTCAATTCATTAATTCATGATTCAATTCATGATTCATGATTCAATTCATGATTCAATTCATGATTCATGATTCGATTCATGATTCATGATTTATGATTCAATTCATGATTCATGATTCATGATTTGATTCATGATTCATGATTCATGATTCATGATTCAATTCATGATTCATGATTCAATTAATGATTCATAATTCAAGATTGAATTCAAAATTCATGATTCATGATTCAATTCATGATTCAATTTATGATTCAACTCATGATTCATGATTCAAATTATGATTTATGATTCTATTCATGATTCATGATTCAATTCATGATTCATGATTCATGATTCAATTCACGATTCATGATTCAATTCATAATTTATGATTCGATTTATGATTCATGATTCAATTCATGATTCATGATTCATGATTCAATTCATGATTTATTATTCAATTCATGATTCATGATTCATGATTCAATTCATGATTCATGATTCAATTCATAATTTATGATTTGATTCATGATTCATGATTCAATTCATGATTCATGATTCATGATTCAATTGATGAATCATGATTCGATTCATGATTCATGATTCATGATTCTTGATTCAATTCATGATTCATGATTCAAGTCATGATTCATGATTCATGATTTATGATTTAATTCATGATTCATGATTCAATTCATTATTCATGATTCGATTCATGATTCATGATTCAATTCATGATTTATGATTGATGATTCATGATTCGATTCATGATTCATGATTCAATTCATGATTAAATTTCTGATTCAATTCATGATTCATGATTCGATTTATGATTCATGATTCATGATTCAATTCATGATTCATGATTCATGATTCAATTCATTATTCATGATTCATGATTCAATTCATAATTTTTGATTCGATTAATGATTCATGATTCAATTCATGATTCATGATTCATGATTCATGATTCAATTCATGATTCAATTCCTGATTCCTGATTCATGATTCAATTCATGATTAAAAATTTATGATTCATGATTCAATTCATAATTTATAATTCATGATTCATGATTCATGATTCAATTCATGATTCATGATTCAATTCATGATTCATGTTACAATTCATGATTCAATTCATGATTCATGATTCATGATTCGATTCATGATTCATGATTTATGATTTAATTCATGATTCATGATTAATGATTTGATTCATGATTCATGATTCATGATTCAATTCATGATTCAGGATTCATGATTCATGATTCAATTCATGATTCATGATTCGATTCATGATTCATGATTCAATTAATGATTTATGATTCATGATTCAATTCATGATTTATTATTCAATTCATGATTCATGATTCATGATTCAATTCATGATTCATGATTCAATTCATGATTCAATTTCTGATTCAATTCATGATTCATGATTCAATTCCTGATTCATGATTCGAATTATGATTCATGATGCAATTCATGATTCATGATTCAATTCATGATTCATTATTCAATTCATGATTCATGTTTCAATTCATGATTCATGATTCAATTCATAATTTATGATTCGATTTATGATTCATGATTCAATTCATGATTCATGATTCATGATTCAATTCATGATTCATGATTCGATTCATGATTAATGATTCATGATTCATGATTAAAGTCATGATTCATGATTCATAATTCATGATTCTTGATTCAATTTATGATTCATGATTCATGATTCAATTCCTGATTCAATTCCTGATTCATGATTGATGATTCAATTCATGATTCATAATTTATGATTCATGATTCAATTCATAATTTATAATTCATGATTCATGATTCATGATTCATGATTCATGATTCATGATTCAATTCATGATTCAATTCATGATTCAATTCATGATTCATGATTCAATTTATGATTCATGATTCATGATTCAATTCATGATTCATGATTCATGATTCAATTCATGATTCATGATTCATGATTCAATTCATAATTTATGATTCGATTCATGATTCATGATTTAATTGATGATTCATGATTCATGATTCATGATTCAATTCATGATTCAATTCCTGATTCCTTATTCATGATTCAATTCATGATTAAAAATTTATGATTCATGATTGAATTCATAATTTATAATTCATGATTCATGATTCAATTCA